>CM037869.1:52233657-52833657 GCA_021292105.1 Anadara kagoshimensis | reverse complement strand
CTTGTAACACCTAACGTCAACATTGCGGTTCCCACTGCCGCGTGGGAGGGGGCCTCGACGGCTTTGAGTTATCAACAGTGTAGTGTACTCCGGTTTTCTCCATCATCTCAGATCTTATAAACTCGGTATGATAAATGAAATGATCTTGACTGGGGCGTAAAAAAAGATAAACTACGTTTCGTACTTTGCAAGCAACAAGTTCCATTAAAAAAAATTCTACTTAATTTTAATTTCTTATTTTACCATTCCAATTTCTAACTTTGATTTGAAAGAAAAACAACCATGTATTTCAGTTTCAAACGGAACAGGCCGACTATATGTTTCATGTATAAAAAAATAAACAAATAGCTCAAAAATAGATAAAAAAAGAGCATCCCATGAGCGGTATTACGAATAACTAATCCGAACTTATGGATAAATAGCCAAATATATTTACATCATTTCTTGTCCCCTTTGTTATTTGTCAACTATACTGGTTTCCTTCGTCAATGAAGCTTACTACCAGTGTCGGTTTTAAAAAGAATGTCATTATGATACATGTCCACTCACCGTGATCTGTGTTGGGCTGTTAAGGGTTAAGTGAAAACTATACTATTCCCGTTCAACAAGAACCTGATATACACAACATATTAGTAGTCCCTTTAGATACAGTGAGTTAGTCGTCGACCACAAACATATCGACCCATGTTTAAATCACAATCACAAAAGTCAAATCACAAAACTGCCGGACTGGTCCAAATCACAATCACAAAAGTTAACCACATACATCCTGGACATGTCCAAATTACAAATCCAAACGTCATCCACAAACATACTGATCCATGTTCAAACCACAATCCAAACGTCATCCACAAACATACTGATCCATGTCCAAACCACAATCCAAACGTCATCCACAAACATACTGATCCATGTCCAAACCACATTCCAAACGTCATCCACAAACATACTGATCCATGTCCAAACCACAATCCAAAACTTCAACCACAAACATACTGATCCATGTCCAAACCACAATCCAAACGTCATCCACAAACATACTGATCCATGTCCAAGCCACAATCCAAAAGTCATCCACAAACATACTAATCCATGTCCAAACCACAATCCAAAACTTCAACCACAAACATACTGATCCATGTTCAAACCACAATCCAAAACTTCAACCACAAACATACCTGTCTATGTTCAAATCACCATTCCAAAAGTCATCCACAAACATACTTGCCAATGTCCAAATCCCAATCCAAAACTTCAACCACAAACATACTGATCCATGTCCAAACCACAATCCAAAACTTCAACCACAAACATACTGATCCATGTCCAAACCACAATCCAAAACTTCAACCACAAACATACTGATCCATGTCCAAACCACAATCCAAACGTCATCCACAAACATACTGATCCATGTCCAAGCCACAATCCAAAAGTCATCCACAAACATACTGATCCATGTCCAAACCACAATCCAAAACTTCAACCACAAACATACTGATCCATGTCCAAACCACAATCCAAAAGTCATCCAAAAACATACTGATCCATGTCCAAATCACAATCCAAAACTTCAACCACAAACGTACTGGTCCATGTCCAAATCACAATCCAAAACTTCAACCACAAACATACTGATCCATGTCCAAACCACAATCCAAAAGTCATCCAAAAACATACTGATCCATGTCCAAATCACAATCCAAAACTTCAACCACAAACGTACTGGTCCATGTCCAAACCACAATCCAAAAGTCATCCACAAACATACTGATCCATGTCCAAACCACAATCCAAAAGTCATCCACAAACATACTGATCCATGTCCAAACCACAATCCAAACGTCATCCACAAACATACTGATCCATGTCCAAACCACAATCCAAACGTCATCCACAAACATACTGATCCATGTCCAAACCACAATCCAAAACTTCAACCACAAACATACTGATCCATGTCCAAACCACAATCCAAAACTTCAACAACAAACATACTGATCCATGTCCAAACCACAATCCAAAACTTCAACAACAAACATACTGATCCATGTCCAAACCACAATCCAAAACTTCAACAACAAACATACCGATCCATGTCCAAACCACAATCCAAAACTTCAACAACAAACATACCGATCCATGTCCAAACCACAATCCAAAACTTCAACAACAAACATACTGATCCATGTTCAAATCACCATTCCAAAAGTCAACAACAAACATAATTGCCAATGTCCAAATCCCAGTCGCAAAAGTCAACACAAACATACTGGTCCATGTTAAAATCACCAAAGCAAAGCAAAAACTTTGCATAACTGGCAAAGTTAAACACAAACTTCATCCAGTTGAAGCGAATCTGGGTGTTTCAGAAATGGTAAGTGCCTCTTGTCTAGCTAGCTACACCAATTATGTTGCGACTCCGATATCGATACATCGAACAACCAAAAATTTACATGAACTGTCGAAACTTCACATCTGTAACGGAAAAAAACAAAACAACACCCCTGTCCCCCGACGCTGAGAACAGTTTGACATTAGTTTTTGCCCTTTTGCGGAATAAATCTGTTTCATTTACTACTTTTGATCTCTTATTTACTGGGTATTCATTACAAATCAATGAGTGGTATCTAATAGTGGCTATGTTCTTTAACCGCTATGAGTTCGTTTCCCGATTGTAACACCATGTGTGGAAAGTGGTTTTTCCTTACAATTGGCACCTGTTGGTTAGCTCTGTGTCAATACAATGGAATGTACGTAATAAATATCTGTGACATTGTATATCCGTGTACCAGCACTATTAAATAAAGTTTTCTCTTGTACAAGGCAGATTACAAACACATCCACATACACTTCTGCACCACATGAACTTGAATGAACATTAACCCATAGAGATAAAAAGAAAAATAACCTGGCATCAATATTGGAAGTCCATATGTTTAAAATAATTATTTGAGTAAATATTACTGTGTGGTTATATGGCATTGTAGCAAAATTTGCATACCTAAGTATAAATTACTCGCATACTATAGGAAATTTGCACTTAAGCCCCGTCCACATGCGCTGATTTACGCATGGGGTGCAAATTATGCATATATGCAAGATCTGCATCCAGGTGTAATTAACCAAAAACAAACATACTAATCCATTTCCGAATCACAATCCAGAAGCAAAGTAAAAACTTTGGAACTGACAAGTTAGGTTAGACACGTGAACTTCCACCAGGGAAGTGAGGCCGGGTGCTCCGGAAGGGTAAGCACCTCCTGTTTAGCTAGCTACACCTGTAACTTTGATCATGTGAACGCAGTTGCATATATATGCAAAAGTAAATATACACATGTGCAAATGCACACAAAGTGTAAATTTGCACCTACTCAGACCAGATGCAAATTTACTTATTTGCTCCTTGTGTCTTTCGTCGTATGAATGGGGGTTAACTAGAGTGCATTTCATACGTAGGTCGTGTCGCAAAGTCAACTTAAAGCCCCGAATGTATATTTGGTAGTATAATAGAATGTTTTATCTTGAATGCATGATTTTATCCAATCTAAACATATGCGCATAATAATATAAGTAAACGTCTGTCACCTGTGCTGAGAGTTTTGACGAGAGTGCGTATTGTGTACATATCGTATAATCCTTCATACAGGGGGACAAAAATGTAGTCCTTGTGTAACAGAGTTAATGCTCAAAAAATAGATAGATTTTGTCTTTATAAAAACAAACATACTAATCCATGTCCGAATCACAATCCAGTAGCAAAGTAAAAACTTTGGAACTGACAAGTTAGGTTAGACACGTGAACTTCCACCAGGGAAGTGAGGCTGGGTGCTTCGGAAGTGTAAGCACCTCCTGTTTAGCTAGCTACACCTGTAACTTTGATCATGTGAACGCAGTTGCATATATATGCAAAAGTAAATATACACATGTGCAAATACACACTCAGACCAGATGCAAAGTTACTTTTGCATATGTGTATATTTGCTCCTAGCGTATTTCGTCATGTGAATGGGGTTAACTACAGTGCATTTCATACGTAGGTCGTGTCGCAAAGTCAACTTAAAGCCCCGAATGTATCTTTGGTAGTATAATAGAATGTTTTATCTTGAATGCATGATTTTATCCAATCTAAACATATGCGCATAATTATATAAGTAAACGTCTGTCACTTGTGTTGAGAGTTTTGACGAGAGTGCGTATTGTGTACATATCGTATGATAAAAAAAATAAACATACTAATCCATGTCCGAATCACAATCCAGTAGCAAAGTAAAAACGTTGGAACTGACAAGTCAGGTTAAACATGCTAACTTCCACCAGGGAAGTGAGGCCGAGTGCTCCTGAAGGGTAAGCACCTCATGTTTAGCTGGCTACACCGCCACGTGTGTAATCAAAATTGTGTGAAAGGAACACGGAACTATGGGACGTCAAATATATCCAGGGCAATCTTGGGCACCGAGACATCAAACTTATCAACAATACTGTGATGACGGCCATAAAACTTTTTGAGGGCCTTAAAAAGCCCAGGCTTGCAATATCCCCGAGTCAACAATTTATTTGCAAGCAGCCTACTTCGTTGTAAAAGGTCCCCGTAGTGGGAACAAGCTCTACCATAGCGTATTAATTGGGAAAGAAATGCACCATAAGCAGGAGAAGCAGGCATATTGCTGCATAAAAAAAGAAAGTTGGCAATAGAAAAATTAAAGTCATCACGTTTGTCATAAAGTTTCAATTTAGATCCCACATTTAGCGGGTGTAGGCAGAAAGACGGGGTGTGGTGGGTGGGGGGGGGTGTTTGCTTACCCTTCTGGAGTACCCGACCTTCATTTTCTGGTGGAAAGTTATGTGTTTAGCTTAATTTTCGACTTTTCAAAAATTTACCTTTCCTTTTAGGATTGTGATTTTAGCATTCGCTGGTATGTAACTGATGCTAGAATTAGATAATAACATAATTACTTGTAATGTTGAATTGACTCTTAATCATATTAATTTTGATATTGTATTTTCTTTTCTATTTTACAGATACAATCCACCACTAAACATGACAGATTTTCTACAAGCGATTGTACCTATATTCCAGGCGACAAATTTCAGCACCTTACAGCCGTACGTATATTTAAATTCTATTAATATATAATATGGTGAACTCTCCTATCGGTTCGGACACTATATCTCTCCGGACAACACTATAGTAGAACTGTTCCAGAGGGAGAGGTCCATAATCACATGCATTTGTTTGAATTAATTTTTAAATTGACTATTAATTTTATTCAATATCATAGATTTTAAACAGTAATTAACATTCTAAATAATAAATAAATACATAAAACTACAATAAAACTTAACATTGATGTGTATTCACACATATTTTAAATAATAAAAGCGAAGTCCTGACGCGAGGGACTACTAGTATACCTAAGACTATACCTAGGTATAGTCCCGTTGCTATGCGTTGTCAAGGACATTTCTTCAAAAAATAGTATTCATGTAGTTAGTCAATGATTATTCAACAAATTAACATGTGATGTACTAAAAAGTTAATTGATTGTTTTAATTATATAATTCGCATTCAGAAGAAATTTCGAGAGGGGATATATGAACTCGTCCCACACATGCAGTGTTACTGCAGTACTCTGATAACTTCATTTTTAACTTCATTTTTGAATAACTAGATACATGCACTAGAATTAAAATGATACTATCTCTAACGAGTTCGTGTTTCATAACCCGTGTTTAACTGATCGTTTAGTTACAGAGTTATTGCCCTTTATTCCACTCAAATTGTTTATCATCACCAGTAATTGTATTTGGGAACTAAATGAAAATAACCTTTTCAAAACGTAAGACAACAATTGCAAAACTACTCTTTTTTTCAAAATTCATTAACGAGAGGTCCGATTTTGGTTAAACATGAATTATGTTAAGAATGAACAAATTTGTTTTGTAGACTTGGAGATAGTGGAATAGATACTGAAAAATACTACCTGCTACTGATGATCCCAGCTGTAAGTTAGATGTTGATATAAAATCACATAAAATTCTCTTTCTCTCTCTCCCTCCACTGTAATCTGAAGATTTTGTACCCTTTCGACTTCCAACAAAAACAAACACACTAATCCATGTCCCATTCACAATCCAGAAGCAAAGTAAAAAATCTGGAACTGACAAATTAGGTAGGACACGGGAACTTCTACCAGGGAAGTGAGGCCGGATGCTCCGGAAGGGTAAGCACCTCCTGTTTAGCTAGCTACACCCGCCAAGTGTGTAATCAAAATTGTGTGAAAGGAAAATGGAACTATGGGACGTCAAATATATCCAGGGCAATCCTGGACACAGAGACGTGAAACCTATCAACAATACTGCGATGACGGTCATTAAACTTTCTGTGAGCCTAGATAAGCCTAAGCTTGCAATATCCCTTAGTCAACAATTTCTTTGCAAGCAGTCTGCTCCGTTGTACAAATTTTCCGTAGTGGGAACAAGCTCTACCATAGAGTATCAATTGGGAAACAAATATACCATGTGTCAAGATTTTCAGTGACTTTGGGTGTTTGAATTAAATTTCCAATATATGTTATTCTTCAGTTACAATTTTGATTACACACGTGGCGGGTCTAGCTAGCTAAACAGGAGGTGCTTACCCTTCCGGAACACCCGGATTCACTTCCCTTGTTGAAGTTAACGTGTCTAACCTAACTTATCAGTTCCAAAGATTTTACTTAGCTTCTGGATTGTGATTTGGACATGGATTAGATTTTTTTTTTTTTGATTACCATAACACTTTCACTGTTCCACATTTATATTTTAGGTTTAATGAGACTATTTTTAATACTATAAAGTATTATCCTTTTCCGAATTTGCATAGATCTATAATTTGAATTAAAAAGATTCTGAATGAAAAATGATAAATAAAATCGTCTCACTTCCCTGCTTGAAGTTCACTTGTTTAATTGACTTCGTTCCAAAGTTCTGCTTCTGTGCTGGTATTAAGAATTAATAACACGTGAGGAAAATATAGCTAGCTAGCAGGAGGTGCTTACCCTTCCGGAGCACCCGGATTCACTTCCCTTGTTGAAGTTCACGTGTCTAACCTAACTTGTCAGTTCTAAAGATTTTACTTTGCTTCTGTATTGTGATTCCGACATGGATTAGTATGTTTGATTTTGGTTATCTTAACCCTCTTACTGTTTCACATTTATATATATTTACAATAGAAAAATAACTTCTACGTTGAACCCAGTTTGATTTCTTTTTTCAAGATTCGCATAAACATCGATTTTTCACATCGCGCATGAATACCAATATTCCCCGAGTCGAATACCAATCCGCAAATCCACATGTCGAGCAGATCACCAGATTTGCTAGTTTTAAAATCTGGTTCATTACTTGATGAACCAGGAAAAAATGACAGTCAATTCTTAATTAAGGTTTAATGAGACTATGTGTAGTACCATAAAATCTTGTTAAAATTTACATAGATCTATAATTTAAATTAATGAAAAACTGAGTGAAAAAAAGATCATACAGCCGTCTTACTTCCTTGCTTGAAGTACACTTGTTTAATTGAATTTGCCAGTTTCAAAGTTTTTACTTTGCTTTATTTTGGGATTGTGATTTGGACATTGATAAAATGAATTGAGTTGAGAATTGGTGTTTAATGTCTCAGTCAAGAATATTTCACTTATATCGAGACATAGCCTGCTATAGGCGAAGGTTCATAAATTTTGCGTGTGCCTTGCGCTGATGGCATTATACAGCAGGGTTCTTTAAGTTGTCAAGCCCACCGTGACAGGGGACCTCGTTTATTTTAAGTTCCCATCCCAAAGAACCGTGACTTTAATTTCGTTATACCGAGTGCTTGGCGAAAGAACAGTCACTATCCACTTTCAAGTTTTGAGTCAGACCCAGTCGGAGCTCGAACCCACGACCTCCCACTTACCATGCTTACGGAACGAGCACTCTACCAACTGATGGTGGACATTGATAAGTATGTTTGGTTTTGATGTATATTGAATTTAATTTTTACGATATCTTTACTTCTTAATTACAGATTTTTCTGATTGTGTTGCTGAGTTTCACAAAGAAAAGACAATCATTCCGAACAGATATATTACATGGACGTCCTGGGATTGTTTAGTATGTATTCTTCTTACCTGTTTGTCACAGACCACTGCGGTAGCTAAGTTGATAGTGCTTGCTCCGTAAGTGGGAGGTTGTGGGTTCGAACCCCGATCGTGTCTGACCTAAGATTTGAAAGTGGGTAGTGACTGTTCTTTCGCCAAGAACTCGGCATTACGAAATGAAAGTCATGGTTTTTTTCAGATGGGAACTTATATAAACGAGGTTTCGTGTCTTGGTAGGCTCGCCACAATAAAATACAAGTACCAAAACATATTTCAACAAAAGCCGCCAAAGATTAAGCAAAATTAAGCATAACCCAGTAAAGGTATTAAATGCGATCATACTGCACAAGAGGATGGAAGAAAATTAGGCTAATTCAACTCCACGTGAATGAATTGAAATTTTAATTGGTGCTAATTTCGTACACGCTAAAATTAACAACTAACAATCGTATATTAATTGGATTTATTTTTAACATTTTATCCTTAGTGAAATGTAGACATATTCACGTAATAATAAATTATGCCCTTTATGAGTTGAGCAGCAGTCTTTCCTATATGTTTTTATTTAGGAGGAGGGGGCAGAAAATAGGCAGATATACTATTCTTTCGCAAGCAAAACATATGTTTACGCATACTCAATGCATTTTTTATTATGGAACTTTGCCTTTGGGATTATGATTTAGAATTGAAAAGTCATGTTTGTGATTGATATGCATGGATTTTGATTTTACATTTTACACTGTCTCAAATTTCAGTCCTCTGAATTTCATGGGAAGATCTAAGCGGTTTTTATATGGAGCTGCATTTGGCAGTATTGGATATCTTTGTCTTAAAATGATGATAGGAGGGAAATATGTTATAAACTTCACCGGACCAGCACCCTTAAAAGGTACGTTTATTAAGCTAAGGGAGAGCCGCTGGTTGTCGGCGGGGGTACGAAGGAATCTTTTATTGCGATGGCTGATCGTGTCTGTCGCCAGCAAAAATGAACATCACGTCTCTCTGTCCAGGAATGACTTGGATATATTTGACGTCCCATAGTTCCATGTTCCTTTCACACAATTTTCTTTACGCACTAAGGGAGAGCCACTGGTTGCCGGCGGGGGTACGTAGGAATCTTTTATTGCGATGGCTGATCGTGTCTGTCGCCAGCAAAAATGAACATCACGTCTCTCTGTCCAGGATTGCCTTGGATATATTTGACGTCCCATAGTTCCATGTTCCTTTCACACAATTTTCTTTACGCACATGGCGGATGTAGCTAGCTAAACAGGCGGTGCTTACCCTTCCGGAACACTCGGCCTCACTTTCCTGTTTGAACTTTGCTTTTGGATTGTGATTCGGACATGGATTAGTATTTTTTGTTTGATTAGACCTTTAGTTCTATGTTACTTTCATTTTAAATTTCCATTTCACTCGTGGCGGATGTGGTTAGCTAAACAGGAGGTGCTTATCTACCTAGCTTCACTTCCCGGTAGGAAGTTTACGTGTTTAATCAATTTACAAGTTTCAATGATTATGCTTTTCTTAAGGATTGTGATTAGGTCAAAGACTGCATATTTATTTTTGCTTTGCTTAGGCATTGTGATTTGGACATGGATTGGTATGTTTGTTTTTAATTTGTTAGGCGTTGTAATTTGTTCTTGGATAATAAAATCATTTGTCCAACGGTCCATTGAAGTCATATAGATTTCTTTTTGGAACTTTTTTTTTGTATGCACTACTTATTCCACAAGATCGTATGTCTTTTAGCTCAATCAATTTTGATAAAATTTCTTTTCTCTTGCAATATCCCTGGGTATTGTCTAAGGATTCCATTGTGTGAACAACTTCTACCAAAACGTAAAGTAGTATATTATAAACTGTTTTAAATGGATGTTTGTATTTTCCATATGTCTCCAACAGTGTTTGCTATGATAGTTTCCAGCGCCCTCTTTAGCGGACACATGTTGCAAACTCTACAGAGGTGCCTCTAGTGTGCATTAGACACAGGACCTTGGTTTTTAATCTCATCAGAAAGACTATTGTCATTTTTATACCCCCGCAAACTAGTTTGATGAAGGTATATAGGAATCACCATGTCTGTTTGTCAATCCGTGTAATATCGTGTCTGGGCCACATATCATAGATGCTTTGAACGACTGTCATTAAAACATCACATGAATAGTCTTCATGGTCCTAAGGTGTGTCATAACCTTGAAACAAGTTCATATCAGAAAAATCAAGATCGTGCAAAAACATTAAATATTTAGGGGGGGGGTGGGTATTTGGCTCTAAAGAGACAGTTTTGGTTTTAAATGCTGTCACACCAACCCAATATTTAGTAAATAAATCTTTTAAATGCATGCTTGTATTTTTCACATCTCCCCTTTCTTTTACAGTCTTTGCAGTCATACTATCAACACTCGTGTACGGGATAGACTACTATCCTCTGTTTGCTTCTCTTGCTGTTGATTCTCTCCTTGGATACATCATAGGAAGCGTGTACTCGCTGGTCCTCACCATTGTGTTTTTCATCCAGACATTTAGATACACCATGGAATATGTGAGTTGAATGTATTTTGTTCTCAGTACAATGTCCAAATAAACCGTGCATCCACTTTAACTTTTCTTTCTGCGGTAGCTCAGTTGGTAGAGTGCTCGCTCCGTAAGTGGAAGGTCGTGGGTTCGATCCCCGGCCGGGTCTTACCCAAGACTTGAAAGTGGGTAGTGACTGTTCTTTCGCCAAGCACTCGGCATTACGAAATGAAAGTCACGGTTCTTTCGGATGGGAACTTAAAATAAACGAGGTCCCGTGTCACGGTGGGCTTGGCACGCTAAAGAACTCTGCTGTATAATGCCATCAGCGCAACGCACAGGCAAAATTTCTGCACCTTCGCCTATAGCTGGCGACGTCTCGATATAAGTGAAATATTCTTGACTGGGACGTTAAACACCATTACTCAACTCAACTCTGTGTAATTAACTTTCTATAGCATAATTGACAATCGCACACTGATAAAATTATTGAGCATATACAGCATGTATATTATGTTCTTGGATATGCCTAGACAACGGAATAGAAAAAGATACTGTCCAATTTTTATATTTCCCCGAAATAATATAATACTGACTGCAATGTGAATAGAATGTAAATATAATTGCTAAAATTAAGCTATAGCATGTTGTCTAATCGCCAAAATAAAAATGTCAAAATATGTCACTGACCTTTTCTTAACAAAAACGCCAAAATTTAGCGTCGCCAAAATAACCCGTTGTACGGTTTTAACATCATTCTGTTTAGAAATCTTTTTTTCAAACACTTAAAAACCCTTTAATTTAATTGATCATGATAAAACCCTATGGGAAATAATTTTGTTTTCTTATTTATGGATGAAAATGTGCAATTTTAGTCTGTAGAAATCCTGTTCCTGAACATAGTACATTCTTTGCCGCTAACTATATGTCTGTTGGGTACAACCATAGCTTTTCCAGTTCGACTGTTCCTATTTCAAAGAAATAAATCCAAAATGGACAACACACCGCCTTTGGAGAGGATTCAAAACTCATACCATGGATTGTACGTCAAAAGAATCCTTACAAAACAGGAGTCCAGCAACGTGTAAGTATTTACAATGTAGATGAACTTTCATTTCTGATAAACACAAACATACCAGTCCATGTTCAAATCGCATTCAAAAAGCAAGGTATAAAATTAAAAATCTGGCAAATTAAATTAAATACGAAAGAAATGAGACGGAGTGGTCTGGAAGAGTAAGCCCCATCTGCAAATGTAATTTCAAACGTAAATCACAGTTTTATTATACATGGATTCATTTCGACTTGATGATAGATGAACAATGTAGTTTTCAAGCCTGAACGTTTGTACCTTGATAAGTGTCTAAGTTCATGAAATAATTTCGGAAGTTTGGTATTCAATCAAATCAATTATCCATAAACATACTAGCCCATATAGCCTAATATAAACTTTGAAAACTTACACTTGAACTTCCACCAGGAAGGTGAGGTCAGGTGCCCAGATTTTATAAGTATCACAGTGTTTAGATTTACAGTAAAACCTCGATTCATTCCCACTATTTGTTCAGTCAAATTTTGGCGTTATAAAGGGGTTTGGTGATAAATCAAAGAAAAACATAAACAAAATAGATTTTTGGGACTTCAAAATAGTGTGGCGATAAGTGAGGTGGCAAAGTTATCTAGGGGCATTATAACGAGGTTTTACTGTATTTATTTTATAATTGATAATACCTTGCTGAGAGATAAATGCAGATTGAAATTCTTTTGAAGTTTTAACCTTGCGTGTCTTTGCTCAAGTTATAGAACATTGTAAGAGCTTTGTGTTACTAAAATATCAAATTACATGGAGTATGTGATAAAAAACCAACATACTAGTCAATGTTCAAATGAAATAAAAAAAATGTAGAAGTTTAAACACGTCAACTTGCACTAAGACGCTCAACCTTTCAATTAGTTGTTCATATTTTTATATTGAAATAGGAGGGAAACATTAGGAATTTGTCGACGAATTTTATCTTATATAGGACGATTGGTGTACACACCGAGTCCAGGTACGTATAATCAAAGACAAAATACTAATCCATGTCCGAATCACAATCCAGAAGCAAAAACTTTTGAACTGACAAGTCAGGTTAGACACGTAAACTTCCACCAGGGAAGTGAGGCCGGTTGCTCCGAAAGTGTAAGCACCTTTTGTTTAGCTAGCTATACCCGCCACGTGTGTAATTCAAATTGTGTGAAGGAACATGGGGCGTCAAATATATCCAGGGCAATCCTGGGCACAGAGACATCAAACTTATCAACAATACTGTGATGACGACCATAAAACGTTTGAGGGCCTTGGTAAACCTAGGCTTTCAATATCCCTGAGTCAACAATTTATTTGCAAGCAGCCTGCTTCATTGTACAAAGTCCCTGTAGTGGGTTTGATATATTCTTGTGTTAAAATGTTTTGATAGTACTCATGACAAGCAAAATATGCAATATCCAGTGGTTTTAACATGTGGGTTTGCACATAGATAGACAACAGGTGCTAATCTGTCCTAGCACACATGTACCACTTGATCTTGGATCAACCACTTCTCAGTTACAAATGTAACAGGAAAAGGGATAATTCAGCGATCAAACGAGACTCGAACCTGGGGCCTTCCGAATACTGGAGGGCACTATAACTACTTAGCCACCTATGGAGCCCGGTCTGCCACACGTGTGATGCTTACGAAAGTGTTTTACTATACCAAAATGTTAATAAACCTTGTGGTTTATTTTAGAAATAATTTTCCATTTGTTGTAGTCAACGGAGTATAAAAGATTGAAAGCTATTTTCTAAATTTACAATATTTATCCATGTCATTTAAGTTAGAATTGCAAAAAATAAATAAATAAATGAAAAAAAAAAAATAAATAAAACAATCAACAATATTACAAAATGCTTCATTTCTTATTATCCACTGGCTTTGTCGGTGAATGGAACAGCACCTTTTAGCAATATTTATCCATGTCATTTCTGTTAGAATTGCAAAAAATAAAAAAATGAAAAAATAAATAAATAAATAAAACGATCAACAATGTTACAAAATGTTTCATTTCTTATCCACTGGCTTTGTCAGTGAATGTAACAGCACCTTTTAGCAATATTTATCCATGTCATTTCTGTTAGAATTGCAAAAAAAAAAAAAAAAAAAAAAAAAAAAAATGAAAAAATAAAAAATAAATAAAACAATCAACAATATTACAAAATGCTTCATTTCTTATCCACTGGCTTTGTCGGTGAATGGAACAGCACCTTTTAGCAATATTTATCCATGTCATTTCTGTTAGAATTGCAAAAAAAAAAAAAAAATAAAAAAAAAAAAAAATGAAAAAATAAATAAATAAATAAAACAATCAACAATATTACAAAATGCTTCATTTCTTATCCACTGTCTTTGTCAGTGAATGTAACAGCACCTTTAAGCAATATTTATCCATGTCATTTCTGTTAGAATTTCAAAAAATAAAAAATAAAAAAATGAAAAAAATAAATAAATAAATAAAACAATCAACAATATTACAAAATGCTTCATTTCTTATCCACTGGCTTTGTCAGTGAATGTAACAGCACCTTTTAGCAATATTTATCCATGTCATTTCTGTTAGAATTGCAAAAAAAAAAAAAAAAAAAAAAAAAAAAGAAATGAAAAAAAAATAAATAAATAAAACAATCAACAATATTACAAAATGCTTCATTTCTTATCCACTGGCTTTGTCAGTGAATGTAACAGCACCTTTAAGCAATATTTATCCATGTCATTTCTGTTAGAATTTCAAAAAATAAAAAATAAAAAAATGAAAAAAATAAATAAATAAAACAATCAACAATATTACAAAATGCTTCATTTCTTATCCACTGGCTTTGTCAGTGAATGTAACAGCACCTTTAAGCAATATTTATCCATGTCATTTCTGTTAGAATAGCAAAAAATAAAAAATTCAAAAAAAATGAAAAAAAATAAATAAATAAAACAATCAACAATATTACAAAATGCTTCATTTCTTATCCACTGGCTTTGTCGGTGAATGGAACAGCACCTTTTAGCAATATTTATCCATGTCATTTCGGTAAGTATTGCAAAAAATAAAAAATAAAAAAATGAGAAAAATAAATAAAGAAATAAAACAATCAACAATACTACAAAATGCTTCATTTCTTATCCACTGGCTTTGTCGGTGAATGTAACAGCACCTTTTAGCTCTGCCTTCTTTGATGTTGCAATAAACAACCCAAGTCAAAATCATACTAATGAGATTTTGACATGTCATGCTAGCTTACTGAAATGTAAACATTCAATATGTTTATGTAAGAAAAAGCCATTGATTGTAAATACTTGTATACGTGTTTAACCTAATTTGTCAATTTAAAAGTTTTTACTTTGCCTCTAGATTGAGATTTGGGCAAGGAATAGTATGTTTGATTTTGATACTTAGTTATTTAACAAACAATTTTTTTAAAGTACAAAAATAATAGAAATTCAACTAAACTGCCTTATTTGTCATTGAATGTTTTCTTTATTATACATTTTAACCGACTTTGTGCTTATTCGGGCCGCAATGCATCTGTGCATTCTATATCTTGTATACAAAGCATAGTTCGTTCAATTACATATTATACCAGTTTCAATTTTATAGCACTAGACGGCCGTTTCGGAATAAAATTCCTCATCAGTACTGCTTGGACCAAACTTATGAAAACAACATTATTTGAAGATGTTGAAAAGCCACCCAAAGGACCAAAATATATTTTACCAAATTAAGCTAAAGAAATACTTTGCATGAGGGAGTATACCTTAGTACCTGAGAAATTTTAAATTTTAACTTGCAGGAAATTTAGACAATTAAAGTATATTTCTGACAATAATTAGAGATTATTATATGACCATTTTGATATCACACCTCTTATCAGCCAGAGAGTCCTGATATCAGCCAGAGGGCCGAAGGCGTGTGAGGGGTGTGATATCAAAATGGTCATATTATAAACTCTTTATCATATGTTTCATTCAAAGAACTAAACAAACTTGTTTTTCAGACGTTGAGAAAAAATTTTGCCAGATAATTGGCAAGATCGCAAGGTGAAATATCTTATGGGTGTCGGAATTCTTCTACACTAACTGCACAGGAAGTCTGTGAGGATTTTTATGTGTCGGGTACTGTTTTTCGTAAAGTATTTGTATTTTCATTGCGAGTACATAATTTTCTGTTTATCTTCACCCAATCGATTGTCTATCAAAGCATCTAACTCTAATATTCTGTTGGCAATACTGCCCAACACACGTTCTCCTTGTTCCGACATTTTTGTTTGTAAACAGACGAACGTCGCTTATTGTCAAACCGGTAACGATAAAGGAATTGAATTCGGATATTTTTCATATCAGCCCCGGTCACGTGACCGGGGCGTGATATAATCCGATAATTTTTGACTTTTGAGAATTTTGACTCGTATCACATATACAAAATCTATCATATTATTTATAAACATATGATAATACGAAATTATTGCCTACTGAGTTGTTTTTATATCCTCGGGGCACCAGCTACCAGCAAAGATATCGGTTCAGGGGTTTAAATTACATATTATACCAGTTTTAATTTTACAGCACTAGACGGCCGTTTCGGAATACAATTCCTCATCAGTAGTGCTTGGACCAAATTACATATTATACCAGTTTTAATTTTAAATTAAAAATTATAAAACCAAAATTATTTTGAAGATGTTGAAAAGCCACCCAAAGGACCAAAATATATTTTACCAAATTAAGCTAAGGAAATACTTTGCATAAAGGAGTTCAAATTCAGTTTATATTTATTTTTTTCAGATTTTCGGTTCTCTACAAGAATGGTTTCAGTTATGATGACAGGAGTTATAATTCTGTATGTGGTACGTCATCAATATATTTAGTTTTTTGAGTAAATTAGGAAACGCTGTACTAGCAAAATCAAGTCTTTTGTCATCCTTTTATCTATGTGTTATTTTGTCAGTTTGTTTTTTCCAAACACATGATAACATGTTTTTGTATTTACGACAGTCCCAGATAGAAATCTCAACAGCGGAACAAATAGAATATTTTTAAATTTTAATTGATGGCAAAGACATTAGATCTAAAATTTAATTTTAACATAAAATTACAAAGGTCAAAGGTCAGTTACTTTAATCATTTACCCATACATAAATTACGTTTACGTACAGTAATGATGTCGTCAACATAACGTAAATGACATTTTTTTTTAAAAAAAAAAGGCAAGTATTGGAACATTCGGAAGAACACACATGTGCAATGTTTCACTGAAAATTTATAAAAATAATGTAAGATTAACTAAACAGGTGCTGTGCACAACTTGGTGCGACGTCATCATGACGTAATTTTACTGTCTTGATTACTTGAATTGTCAGTTTGTTCCGTAGATGGGATTTCTAGGATTTCAGGAAATGTACGAAATATTTATTCAATTATGGTACAATATCCCCAAAGACTATGTTTAGGGGTTGATCCATAGCATGCAAAATAGACTAACTTGGGGAGAACTGGAGAGAATGGCACAAGAAACAGCAGGTGGAAAACTTTAGTCCTTGCCCTATGTGCCCCCGGACGTAAAAAGGACTAGGTAGGTTGGTTTGAAAAATAATTTTAAAGCATTTATAAAAGATGAAAGCGTTGTAACTAGGTGCTACTAGTTAATTTGGCTGCAATATGTGTGATTGAAAAGACCTTGCGGAAGGTCAAAAACAACATGGCGAAGAACTGTATAAGGTCAACTGAAAGATCTGCAGCTGGCTTGGGGAGAGGCTGATTTAAAGGCAAAAAAACAGATCTGAATGGCGAAATCTTGTATTGACCGCATGCTCCACATGGAGCGAAGAGGATAGAGAGAGATATGTGATCTTTTAGTGAATAAATAGTTATTTTGTTTTATAACGGTGTTATTTCTCATTACTTGTGCTCATATTAGTGGTGACGTAACTTTTGCTCATTGGTTATATACGGGACTGTATGTTTATTTTTGATTGGTTGATTATTTTTCTGACAGGAATATCATTAATTAACCAGGACTATTTTACAATAAGTATCGGATCATAGAAGTATTTAAATTGTGTTCTCACCTCAGTTTCAAAGATTTCACTTTGTTTTATAATTGTGATAAGTGAAATGGATAAGTATGTTTTTTATCAATCGTAAAAGTTAATTTTTTTCAGATTACAGCAAATACGATAATATTTTCTGTAACAATACTTGACAAAGCAGAATTGATATGTAGGAAAGAAGAATATAATAGATGTAGTTTGCTAGATTTTATGAAAGGTAATTAGTTAATTATTTTATATACATATTCAGAAAACATTGAAAAGCATATACGAAAACCTTTCAAAAAGGTTTGGCAAAACCAGTAGGATGAAATAAATTTTGTGACCGTCATTACAATATTTTTAATATGCCTGATTTTCGTATACAAGACTATCCTGGATATGTTGTAAACACAATAGTTGCCTTTTGATGAGGTGGGTATAGGATTGTACGGACCTGATCAAAAATCAAAAAAGCATTCACTGAGAACGTTTGTCCGTTTTGCCGCTCGGTAACTTTGCCACCTCGCTTATCGCCACATTATTTTGAAGTCCCAAAATCCATTTTGTTTATGTTTTTCTTTATCTACCTCCCCCAATTTATCGCCAAACCCCTTTATAACGCCAAAATTTGACTGAACAAGTTGTGGCAATGAATCGAGGTTTTACTGTATAAATATTTTGGTCAGTTCCGTATAATCCCATATCCAACGATATCAAAAGAAACCGAATCGTATAATAAATCGATTTAATCATTTTGTAAAATGTATACAAAATTTAATCGGCAGTTCTAATATTAATTTTCAAATCTCATAACATATCGGCAAGCCTAGTCTCTAAAATGTTTAACCCCTCGAATGACATTTCCTACATGGCTACTCATACTACGGGGACTTTGTACAACGAAGTAGGCTGCTTGTAAATAAATTGTTGACTCAGGGATATTGCAAGCATAGGCTTATCAAGGCCCACCAAAAGTTTTGTGGCCGTCATCACAGTATTGTTGATAAGTTTGATGTCTCTGTGTCCAGGATTGCCCTGGATATATTTGACGTCACACAGTTCCATGTTCCTTTCACACAATTTTGATTACACACGTGGCGAGTGTAGCTAGCTAAACAGGAGGTGCTTACCCTTCCGCAGCACCCGGCTTCACTTCCCTGGTGGAAGTTCACGTGTCTAACCTAACTTCTCAGTTCCAAAGTTTTTACTTAGCTTTTGGATTGTGATTCGGACATGGATTAGTATGTTTGTTTTTGATTTGATTCTTATAATCTTTTATATATGTTTTATTTACAGAGTGTCTCCTGGTATCATCAATTTTTACGTTTATTATTGGAATTTTCAACATTTTACACTCTTTAACCTCACATAGGTATATCTAATATTACTTATATTTTAAACTGCATTCATATGAATTAATTACATTTTTTATTAATTCAAATTCATACAATTTTGGTTTCATAATTTTGGTCTCGGCACTTCCGACGATGGATGATATTCCGAAACAATCGTCTAGTGCTGTAGAATTAAAACTGGTATAGTATATAATTATATAATATTTATTTCATTTGTTAAAACATGTTATATATTTTTGTGCTGCGATGGCGATAGTTTTCTCTCAGCAAAGGGTAATATGTATCATACGAACCGGTGCATACAAAAGATCTGGCCTCATCTCTTTAAACTGATGTACGTGTCCTAGGATCACATATTTTGTTTGAGGATATCTATTATTTTTTGCGCTTCTAGTCTAAATACGCTGTCGCTGGTGGCATTTCAGATGTTTAATTTCTATTTTATTTACCAGTTTTTCTTTGGTTTTTGGATTGTGTTTTGGGCATGGCTCAGTATGGTTTAGTTTGATTTCAGAGGTCTTCTGTTATATGTGTAGTTAATTAGTGTTATCATGCCAAAATCATCAAATTTTGGAATGCTTCTTTTTTGTACATGTACTTGTTTGTCCAGGATTGCCCTGGGTATATTTGACAATTTTTTACAATTTTGATTGATGTAGCTAGATAACAGGAATTGCTTACCATTCCGGAGCACCCGGCCTCACATCCCTGGTGGAAGTTCACGTGTGTAACCTAACTTGTCAGTTCCAAAGTGTTATACTTTGCTTCTGGATCGTGATTCGGAGATGGATTTGTATGGCTACTATTTATTTCCATAAGAAAGGAAAACCGACATTAATACGACATTAGTTTTTTGCATTTTAAGACTTACTTGTTTAAAATGCAAAAGATACATTTACCTATTAATCAAAAACAAACATACTTATCCATTTCCGAATCACAATCCAGAAGCAAGGTAAAAACTTTGGAACTAACAATTGATGATATCCGTGGCCAATTTTAATTGTTATAGAATATGATACATTTTATATATATTAAATCCTCGCTATAGTATACATCGATAACGTTTCCCCCTTATTTATTTCCAAACCCTTTAATAATGTCTAAAACGATGGCGATCTATTACTGTAATTTCTTTTCTAATTGTTACATGTTCCTTTGATTATAGGTTTTTCGAAAATTGACAGAATTGAGTTTTAGCCCAGAATTGATGATGCATTTGTATGATTTAAGTTGGAAATCTATTGCCTTACTAACACTAACATATTTTAAAACAAGTAATGACTCGATTTTGTTTTGAAGGTCCGATTTATTAGCTCTGTATAAAGGGAATCATAGAAATATTCCAAAACCGACAGCGAAGAAATTACAAAACAGCTTTTTGTTGGTAAGTACGCTTTGTAAACTCGTAAATTGTAACTCTTAATTCGGAAATTTTCGTGTTGATTTATTTTTTGCGAGGAAAACAACACATGAAAAGAACTTTCAATTTTAATATAATAATGAATTTGCTTTCTTTTGAGCACAATACGATGAGAGCGAAATGAAAATATGCATAAATCTTGAAATGCCGCTCACAAAATTTATTGACGCGAAAAATTCCAAATTTACAGTAATCCTGTGAATAAATTATACTTTTTGGTAATTGTTACATTTTTGAATTTATGTAAATATTTTTCATTCATTCATTATTTGTATTAGTTGTAAAACTGGGTAAGTAAGAAAGAAGGTATTAAATGATAAGTTTAAATAAAGATGGGTAAAGATTTTACAATTCTTTTTTATCTAATATATAGATGTAATGTTTTTTTGTTACGAATATATACAACTGAGCTATAAGCACAGGCGTTAGAGGACGCATAGCTACTGGTAATTGAAGCTTTGTAATCTTGCTGAAATAAACCGAATGTGTTAACAAGTTTGGTCTGCTAATGTTGTTTTTAGAACATTTTTGCTCATATATTGGGCATTGAATGCTAAATACATTGAAATTAAGACTAGGTGATATGATTTCACTGGCTGTATCATTGGTTTATTTCCAGTCTGCAAGTATGCACTATAGTGGTTACCAGCTCGCTTATATCGGTATAGGTAAGTAAAATTAGTGATATATAAGAAAATTTTTAGTATCTTCATTAATCAAAAATATAATGCTCTTTGGATTTAGTACTGAAAATCGTCGTTCAAACTGAAGTCAAACTTATGACTTTACTACCCTTGTAGTTTTGCCTCACTTTCCTGGTGGAAGTTCATGTGTCTAGCTTATTTTGTCAGTTCCGAAGTTTTTACATTGCTTCTGGACTGTAATTTGGACATGGCTTAGTATGTTTGTTTTGATTTTAAGAGTAACACAGGATGCGCTTATCCGGACGTTTCTAACTTAATTTGCCAGTTTCCTAAGTTCACTTCCGTTTTGAGAGTATTATTTGTCCATGGACCGGTAAGTTGTTGTTTGATTTTATAGGTTTAGTGAAATCAGTTCAGTCTCATTTTTATAGCTTGAAACAATATTTTCATCATATCAATTGAGGTCAATATCGTAAGCGTGTTCTTGAAGTTGATGTATCTATATATTACAAATGACAATTTTAAGAGGAGTTTCTCCCCTTTATATATAACGATGATGTGTCAAGATTATGTAGTTGGAGTACATTTTGTTTAAGGTGGTAGTTTTGTTGTATTTTACCACGATGGTGTTTGAAGGATATGTTCCCTTTTTCAAAAGAAATAACAAAAAACGAGCCTTTATCTAATCCCCAACGAATCTGACAAGACCTAACGTTGTATTTAGAAATGAAAGTTTCTTGACAGAGACATTTAAAATCGAAGCTTGAGATCAGAATGAATACACATTACACTTGAACGCACCACAATATTTAAATTTTCTGCAACTTCACTTTTAGCTAGTGACGTCTCGATGTAAATGAAATATTCTTGATTTTTACGTAAAGTTCAATTCAATAAATAAAACGTCTTTTGTGTCAAAAGTGTTTCGTTACCTATAGCAACATGTTATTTTGTATCCGTAAAAAAACACGCAGTTTACCAAAGGCAAAGCCATTAGGTCGCCAAAAAAAAAAAGAAAACAAAGAAATGTTGATTGGATTAGCTATGGTGTAGGAAACCGATACCTGGGGAATTCTGAATACAAAGGCAAAGCCCATAAGGCCACCCAAATAAAATAAAAACAACTGTGATTGGGAATGAGTAATAGTCCAAGAAAAGATTTTTATCACTTATATAGCGGTTAGTTCTGGAATGATGTAGGGCACCGGTATACCTGGGGCAACATTGAAATTAGAGAAGTGATCTGACAAAAAAAGTAGGAAAAAAAACCACAACGTTAAACATTGAGACTAAAAATTTTTATATTAAATTTCATTTTTCTCTTTTAGCGTACCTGATCCAATGTACCGTATTCGTTCTGTTTACGGGTATCTGTGCAGTCATTGTGAGTGTACATTACTTCAGAGAACTGCTTATACAGTGGATACTAGAGCTTTTGTAAGTAATTACTGTAGAATCACAATCATTCATGGGGGATTTAATTTCTTTTTTAGGGGGTGGGGGGATTAAATTTCCTTTTTTTCGTGGGTAAGTTAAAACCACGAAATTTAATGTCAACGAAAACATTTACTAACCAGGTCGGAAAGGCACTAAATGATCCAAACACATATATATATATATTTCATAATGCCTACTGGTCGCCTACAATGAATTTTGTTCAGAAAACCTAGTTAATTGATCAGCAACTTCAGTTGCTCACCATATGACGTCAAGTGCGTGAATTACAGAAAAACCGGGTCTTCTAAAGTTGTAGTATAAAACGGCACATGATAACGTTTTCTATGATGTCAAAATGCAAATAAGTTTTTTTTACACACAAACTGTCCTTGAGTTTATCAGGTTTATTACTTGATATCCCAGAAAAAAAACGTGATTTATTTCTAAACTGATGCCTGTCTTTGTTGTTTATATTTACAGACCAGTTATAGCGACTTTTGTTGTTATTAAGGTAATACAGCTTCTATTGTCAAGGTACTTGTTTCTTCAAAATGAAGGTGAAACATTAGCCATTGACAACAGGTAAGTTACAATTTTGATATTCTTATAAGAATTTTATGTACAGTTATTACTAAACCTGTTTACATTTTGCAGCAATTTTAGGAATAAAATCCCTTATTTGTAGTGCTTGTAACAAAAGTTTTTGAAATCCAATTTTTATTAGATATTAAAATGGGAATAATTAAGCACCGAAATTTATTTACCAAATTAAATGTAATATACGGTCAAACCTGTCTATAAAGGCCACCAAAGGGAACCAGTAAAAGTGGCCTTTATATACAAGTTAAAAAAATGAAAAAAATCAATTGGGATACAGTTCTACTAACCTTTATAAGCAGGTGGCCCTTATATAGAGGTGGCCTTTAAGGCAGGTTGGACTGTATACAACTATATATCGTTATTTTATGTAAAAAATATCTTTCATTTGAATCTATAGACTGTTTACCCGGTTTTTCTTTTATTTAACCTTTATATGTTTTATAGACTTTGAACCTTTTTATATGTTATAGACTTTGAATCTTTATATCTTTTATGGGCTTTGAACCTTTATATATGTTATGGACTTTGAATCTTTATATCTTTTATGGCTTTGAACCTTTATATATTTTCTCGAGTCATAAAAGCGCCTTTTGTAGAGTCCACTGTGGTAGGAGGCGTTATCGCACTGTATGCCGGAGGTTAGGTTCGAACCCCTTTCTGGTCAGGCCAAGGTAGCGAGTGACTGTTCTTTCGCAAAACACGTGTAATTTAGACGTAATTTACAGCGTACTTCGGAAGAGACCTTACAATTGGGAGAGGCCTTAAAAACCCATGCCTCGTGTCACAGTAGTTGTGAAACGCCAAGGAAATCACTATGCATACTACAGCTTCACTTATAATAGATCACATATGGCAGGTGGCGTTTCCATATCAAGCATTTCTGACTTAGACGTTAAAAACAATCAATCAATCAATTTTTCAGTTAAATGTAGAAGGTATTGTTGATGATATTACAAGTGTAAATTAAAAAGGCCCTATAAAGTTATTTGGCAGTTAAAGTATGATGTCTCTGTAGCCAAAATTATCTTGGATATTATTGACGTTCCATAGTTTTATCTTCCTTTTATTCATACTTGTGATTTTACACATGGTGGGTGTAGCCCGCTAAACAGGGATGCTTAACCTTCTGGAACACACGCTTCCCGTATATACATAAAATCTTAATTCATCCGTTTTTAATGTGTTTTGTTGTTTTTGGGATTGTGATTTGACTATGTACTGGCATGTATTTGGTTCATTTCATAACCGCCTCATTGTTTTCCATTTCAGAAGAGGATATTTTGTGTTCGTCTACTTTATGTTCTTTTACAACATGTACGTTGGAATTGCATCTTGTGTGTTGCGGATACTCAAGGCTTTAGTGATCGGGCTGGTGTTCCTTTCGAGACTCGACAAAAGCAACCTTCCTGAGAGACATCAAATTCTGGATCCAGGTATTTTTATGCTATTTTTATATTTACCACCTTTTTTTTACTTTCCATACACGATATTCGAGGTTATATGTAAATCACCCTGTCCGCCTGTCTTTTCATTCGTCTGAACATCGTTTCTGTTCCATTGCCTTCACATTTATACATAATTTTGATCAGAATGTTAATAAATGTTAGCCAATAAAATTAGCACATGCCATAAGCATGATTTCACACCTAATAGTGTATCTAACCCTTCCAGTGCATCCAAAATATGCACAAACTTGTCCATTACTCACCATGTCATCAAATCCTTTCACATTAACAGTAGCATATCTTTTTATATTGTATTTAGGTTACAACTTCTATGTTAGTTTTATGCACGCAGAAACCTGTCACACTAATATGATTTCACATTAACAGTAGCATATCTTTTTATATATATTTAGGTTACAAGTCTTATGTTGGTTTTATGTGTGTAGAAAGCTGCCACACCAATCCAATAATGATCACATTTGTTAAGCTGCTGTCATTACCGTTTGTGTCAAGTCAACCAGAATTGTCATCCTCAAATACTAGAAAAATAACTCTGAAATGTGTTGCTCAAAACTTGTTTGATTACCAAGAAATGGGTAAGTAGTTAACTGCAAGTTTGATCATTTCCCTGACTAGCAGAATACGTTGGACGTTTTAGACGTTTGCCAAAATTATGTCCCTAAGACAAAGTGTGGTGCAGATGGGATTTGTTTGTTACTTTCGTCAATATTATGTCTGTCTCTTTTCAAGGAAATCTATAAAAATATACATATTTTAGCTTTGACAAGCGTAATGACTTTAATGTTTTCTCGCCAACTTTCCTTTTCTATGCAGCAAAATACCTGCTTCTGCTTATGGTGTCATACGCTATGATAGAGCGTGTTACCACTACTGAGAATTTATACAACGAAGCAAACAACTTTCAAATAAATTATTGATTCAAGGATCTTACAAGCCTAGGGTTATCAAGGCCCTAAACAAATTTTATGTCCGTTATCTCAATATTGTTGATAAGTATGATGTTTCTGAATCCAAAAATTACCCAAGATACTTTGACGCCCCAAAGTTCCCGTTACCTTTGTGTCTAAATTTTCATTTCACACGTGGCGATTGTACCTAGCTAAACAGTAGGTACTTACCTTCCGGAGCACCCGGCCTCACTTCACTGGTGGAACTTCACATTTTTATTTTTCGTCAGTTTCACTGATTCAACTTGCTTGGGATTGTGATTTGGTCATTGATTTGTATATTTTATGTCAAAATTAAATTTTGTAAACACGTTTACCTGTAATCAAAAATATCTATTTGTGATTGGAACTAACATAATGTTTTATACTGTTTATTGCAGAGGAACCCCAATTTAGAGAAATATCTAAGGGGAGCTCAAATATGGCAAGACGACGCTGGTTCTTATTCTATACACTCCTCAACAATCCACAGTTATGTACCTTGAGGAAGAAGAATATTGTTCAGGATGGCATTCATATTGCTGTGGCATAGCTGCATTATTGACCAAGTCGAGGTGTTTTATGGCTGTATTATTGGCAAAGCTCTGACGTGTCATATTGTTGTATTATCGACTTAAACGGCGTGCGATATAGCTGTATTATTGACCAAAACGGCGTGCGATATAGCTGTATTATTGGCCAAAATGACGTGCGATATAGCTGTATTATTGACCAAGATAACGTGTTATATTCCTGTAATTTTGACCAAGATCGCGTGAGATCTACCAATATTATTATATAAGGTCAATGTAGCGATAGAGATACCATATTCATATACCCAGGGTGCTATGGTAATACCATTGTACAGAATAACATTCGTATAGTTGTAATATAGCTATTCCATTGAAAGGTTCGCACTGATATGGTCATGTCAATAATTTGGTCTTATTCAATTTTATCATCAAACAGACGTCCCATTGGATGTTTTTCTTTCCTTGATTTTAAATACATTGTCAAAAAGACGGCCTTTTCGCAAAGAGAGGTTTTATTGCGTTTTTGCATTATTATTTGCACATCTTGTCAAATAGACATATTGCTTATCATATTTATAATTATTTTTTTGTGTTCCTTTACTTAAAATGCAATGTCAAGTAGACAGCTTTTTCTTGCATATATCATCAAATATACATTCTTTTGCGTCTGTTTTGCATTTATTGTTTCATAATAAGTTTGTAGAATGTGCAGTTGTTTTATTGTCGTCAAATTTTTGTAATAACGTGTTTTTTTCGTTCATTCATTATGTTCGTCTTTTGTTTCTTGTTATTGTCAAATGGACGTTATGATCTGTTTTTGCATTCATTTTAAAAATACTTTTGCATTCACCGTTAGATTGTGTGTCTCGAGTTTTTTTTAGTTTTTATAAAAATTCAACGTTTTCGCGAAACAGAAAATCTCTTGCTTTTCTTATGTACCTTTTTAAAATATTGTCGCATAAAGATTTATTGCATTAATATTGTTTTTTTTCGAATCTCCAGCATTTTATCGCATTAATCGTAAAATAGACAATCTATTCTGTTATTTGTCTTCCTTTGTCATTATATAGTTAATTAGACATAATTTTGTCGCGATTGTCAAATAGACAACTTATTTTGACTTTGAATGGTTTTAAAGCATTTTGTCAAATTCGACTGCCTTTTGCATTCATCAGTAAATGTATATGCTTGTCAAAAAGACATATTGTTGTTTACAATTGTGTTTCTTGCCTGTCTTCATTCATTTAAAACACATTGTCAAATAGACAAAATTTTTGCATATTTCTTGAAATAAACGTTGTATATTGATTTTTATGCTCCTTTATTTAAAACACATCGTCTTTTGAAAAGCTATACGATGTATACTCTCTATCTAACATTTTAGATGAAGTTTAAATACACGTCATCTGTAGATCTGTATATGGAGTAACATTATTTGGCAACACTGTTCTCTTCAGAATTTAGACGGTTTTGCATTAATTCTGCCTCATAGGAATAGGAACAATTCGACTAACAATGATGCACAACTTTGCCCGTTGATATACCGATTATATTGCTAAACACAAAACATGTTATGAAAAACCCAAACGTTTTGTTGATGGTATTTCAATATATTTTGTCGTAAAATAAAACAAAATAATCGGACTCCTGGTTTAAGACTGAATTTGATTTATTCAAAATCACAATAATCAAAAAAATCCAAAAGCAATGTAATCAAAACAAACACTAATACATGTCCAAATCACAACCCAGAAGCAAAGAAAAAACTATGGAACTGACAAGTCAGGTTAGACACGTGAACTTCCACCAGGGAAGTGTGCTCGAGTGCTCCAGAAGAGTAAGCACCTCCTGTTTAGCTAGCTACACCCACCATGAATGTAACCAAAAATTAACAAAGAACATTGAACTACGGGACGTCAAATATATCCAGGTTAATATTGGATATAGAGACGTCACACTTATCAACATGCTATCGCTAAAATGAAAGTAACCTTTGACGTCCTAGTGGTTTAATTATCACTGAAGCTATTAGTACAATGAAATCGCCATGAACTTCCTGGACATATACAGATATGTTCTATTTCCAAGATGGTGTAGTTAATGGATATTATTTCCTTTACGAAACTGGACTTAATCTTGAATCTGTAAAGCGAACAGGTGCGCTGGACACAAAATGAGAAAGCATTATATAAATATTTAATAGATTTTGTCAACAAGAATTCTGTTATTAAGAAAAACAATAATTGTATTATAGAATAAGGAAACATAAAGACATTATATGCATTATTTCGCCAGTTTACAGTCCATTAAGTATATATTACACGTACTCTGTCTGAACAGTTATTGACAGTAGTTTATTGGCTCAAGCACTTGTTCTCTTATTTATAATGTAAGTCCTACAATAGCCTGATAATTGGATAAGACAGTTGTCAAAATAGACGCCTAATGTTGATCGGTTTTCAGACAATAAATGGGAATGTATGAACTTTCCAGACAAATGGACTCGTCAGAAAGCTGTAAAAGCTATGTCTTTATTATAGAAAAACTATTAACATACATGTGTATTATCTAAATATAACGAAATGGAAATATGGGTGTTGTTGAGATACGTGCCCTGGTCTAAATTTGCCAATATCGATTATAATTTAACACAAACATACAAGTCCATGTTTAAATTATAACCCAAAGCAAAGCAAAATGAAAACTTTGAAAACTGGCAAATTAGTTATTCGCATGTGCTCCTCAACTGTGCCATATAACTAAGTCTGTAATTCTGTTAACGATCCTTCTGATAGAACGTTTAGCTGCTAACCAAGGGATGGAAAGTGGTGTTCTACACCGACCGAGATTCTTTTACTTATATCGAGACAGTCATTTCTGGGATTGTAAAGGAAATTGGAATAGCCGAATAAAAACTTGGTAAGCAAACTGACAAAATTTCTCACACTAATACCTGCCTTGGTGGGATTTATCAATATAAAACTAAATGGAATGCTGATTGTTAATGATATATATATAATCTTAACATTGTTTGCCAAGATCCATTATAATTACACACAAATATACGGGTTCAGTCCAAGTTCAAACAATCATAATAAAAGCAATGTAAACACTTGACAAATTACCAAATGAAGTTATATACGTGTATTTTTACAAGAGAATAAAGGCTGGTGCTCCTCAAATGAGTCCTTGTATGTTATGTTCGGTGCAATTGCTCCTGCAAGACAATTTTGTTATTGAGTTGAATAATTTGACCCGGTCAAACTATTTCAATGATCTCAAGATGGACAGTTCAAAGATTATGAAGGAAACCAGAACATGAAAAAACTACAGAAGTAACAAACTTACTGATTCTAGAGTATGCCCTAGTTGGAATGTAAATGTATATCAAACAAATATGGAGACAGACAGTTCAAGGATTCGGAGGAAACCAGAATACACAAAAAATCAATTTTCGGTTACGAACTGACAGTCTTGCCCACACTGGGATTTGAATCCAAATTTTCTCTTTGTCAGACAAAGTTATATAATGCAACCAAAAACACAATTACATATTATACCAGTTTTAATTTATTTTAACATTAGACGGCCGTTTTGGAATTCCTCATCTGTAGTGCTGGACTAAAACTGTGAAACCATTTCTTTCACGGCGTTGAAATATATTTAACCAAATTTAGCTAAGAAAATGTTACAAGTAAATGATGAAACAAAAACCGATACTTTCTATACGTTGTCGAAATATAGCTAGGTAACAAGGGACTTAGATAAGCTTACCACCGATACACATGGATATAATAAATCCTTGTAATTTCATCATGGACTAATTATGAGAAAATTTATTCCAAAACGGCCGTTTAGTGCATCAAAATTATTTCAATTATTAAGTGACCCTCTTGACCCACGGTTGTTTACTTCTGTTAAAATAATGTTATCTTTCAGTATAACTTGTTTATCTACTGTAATATGCAATTGTTTACATTATAGTTATTCAGTGTTAATCCTATGAAAAACAAATCTCAAACATCCACATAATTCCATATTTATCAAGACCATACAGTAAAGCCTTCTTTTAATGTTCATCAACAATGGCTTTACCCTGCCGCTTATCGCCATAGTATTGTATAATATGAAACACTCACGAGGAAAAATATTCGCGATTTTTAGTGACTCTTGTACCGCGAAGATTTTTTTATTTCCATTTGTTCACTTTCCGTCTGTCGGAAACGTGAAAATTTCTTGTCGCGAAATAGGTGTGGCCGTCATCACAGTATTGTTGATAAGTTTGATGTCTCTGTGTTTAGGATTGCCCTGGGTATTTTTGACGTCTCATAGTTCCATGTTCCTTTCACACAATTTTGATTACACACGTGGCGAGTGTAGCTAGCTCAACATGAGGTTTTTACCCTTCCGGATCACCCGGTCTAACTTCCCTGGTGAAGGTTCACGTGTATAACCTAACTTGTCAGTTTCAAAGCTTTTTCTTTGCTTTTGGATTGTGATTTGGATATGGATTAGTTTTTATTTTGATTACATTGCTTTGGGATTTTTTTATTGTCAGTTCCAAAGTTTTTACTTTGCTTCTGGATTGTGATTCGGACATGGATGAGTTTGTTTTTGATTATAGAGGATCAAAACAACGAAAGTTTCTACTGCTAATGTTTCTTCTTATACAATATATAAATGTCCCCAAATTTGTGTAATTTTTGTACTAGATTTTGTTTTCAAAATAACAACCGTGTATAGGCAAATAACTTTTACCTGGCCGCTTGACTTTTAATTTGAATATTTATAATGGAGAGTGCATTTATATATAGCCAATACACATTGTTTATTAAAAAAAAACCGAATAAATCCGTGAATTGTTTATAAACATCAAAAACAAACATACTTATCCATGTCAGAATCACAATCCAGAAGCAAAGTAAAAGCATTGGAACTGACAAGTAAGTTAGACATGTGAACTTCCACCAGAGAAGTGAGGCCGGGTGCTCCGGAAGGGTAAGCACCTCCTATTTAGCTAGCTACACTCGCCATGTGTGTAATCAAAATTCATTGCAAATTCTCAGGCTACCCATATATTGGATGGATCATCCCATTAGAATATTCCCAATGAAAGATGAAGCAGACAGATATCGGGGTTGCATAAACAAGGAAGTACAAAAGGATAACGGCATGGAATAAATGGACTTAATACCTCTACTTATAAAATCGGAATGCGGGAACATTTTCATATAACTGTTGATCAAGCTAAATCATGTCTAAAAATTAATTCAGCAAATTTGATGTTAAGTACTTACGACAAAGGTTATAAAATTACATGATAAAGGATTCAGCAACTCGTGTGATGTATAAATGTATACCGAGTCACCTAGACGTATTTGATACTTCAACGAGTTTTAGACATCCAATTATTAATTAAGATCATTAGTACAACATAATATAATGTATCACGGGTTTTGATTGGGTATTTCAGACCATTGGCTAAATATAAGAGAGTTTTAATTAGATCGTATCAGCCACGTCTATACATTGAGTCAAGTGTTGTACTCATTTTCAATCAAAACAGGTATTAGACGTGGTTTCTATCAATTATAATTATGGTTTTACTTTTAAAAAGAAGGTTAAATGTTATAATTGTGTTATTCTAGCTGATGTAAAAGTTGAATTATCAAAAACAAACACACCAATCAATATTTAAATCTCAATTCCAAAGCAAAGTAAAGTGTTCGAATCTAAAAATTAGAGCTATAAACTGGAACTTTCACCAGGTAAAGGTAGGCAGGTTGTTTATAAGCACGGAGACTATAGCACCTAAACCGGTTAATAAAGAGGATTGCGCTTGTAAAGAACCTCGTCGTCAGACTCTTGATGTGATGTGTAAGGACGCTCTGAACATTAGAATAGACTTGCTGTATACATTCCTTTCTATCGTACGCAACCTATATAGGCCATAAAAACCTGATGACGCCTGAAACAAATGTATGTTATGCGGCAAAGGTGTGGCGGGTATACTATACTTTTATTGCCATTGAGTGAGGGAGATATAAACATTTCTTCACCAGCAACAAGTCACATTTCCAAGGTCAAAAGTCCGAGGGATATATGACTTGTTAAAGGTAAACAAATGTTCACATCTCTCTACATCAAAGGCAATAAATTGTTTATTTGAGCGAAATTAATGATCGCAAAGCTAATTAGAAAGACATATGTTGTCATAATCGTTTGATACAACCATTAATCCTCTTTTAATCATTTTCTCCTATTGTAACTCATCGGAGGCAAACGTTAGAATGTCGAAACCGATTCTCTTCTGATGAAGTACTAACATTGTGACGTTACGATGTTTTCCAAAGTCGGATGGAATATGATGATTTCAGAGGGATACGCGATGTTTTCTCCGTCATGAACACATGATCCAACGATCCAATCAAAGTACAGATGTATAGTATTTTTGTAATGAGGTATTATAAAAAACATTTGTAATTATGTCGTTTTCGATACACACCTGTTGTAGATAGTTGTCAGTAACATATTAAACCAGTGATATTTTTGCAATACTAGAAGGACGTTTCGGAATACAGTTCCTCATTAGTAGTGCTTGGACCAAAATGGGCAGAAAATCACTCTAAAAATCTAACAGGCTCTATTTGATGTTGACTATTCATCCTAAGTAAATGTGGATACATTACGTATTATACCAGAGGTGATTTAAGAGCACTAGACGGCCATTTGGGAACACAATTCCTTATTTGTAGTGATTGCATCAAAATGTGCAAAAAAAATAGCAGGTTCTATTTGATGTTTTCTTGTCTTCCTAAATAAATGTGTATATATTACGCATCATACTAGTGGTAATTTAACAACACTAAACGGTCTTTTCAGAATATATTTCCTTATTAGTAATGTTTTGACCAAAATTGCGATTCTAAAATTTAATCTCAGGGATATTGCAAGCCTAGGCTTATCAGGGCCCTCAAAAAGTTTTATGACTGTCATCACAGTATTGTTGATAAGTTTGATGTCTCTGTGTCCAGGATTGCCTTGGATATATTTGCCGTCTCATAGTTCCATGTTCCTTTCACACAATTTTGATTACACACGTGGCGGGTGTAGCTATCTAAACAGGAGGTGCTTACCCTTCCGGAGCACCCGGCCTCACTTCCCTGGTGGAAGTTTACGTGTCTAACCTAACTTGTCAGTTCCAAAGTTTTTACTTTGCTTCTGGATTGTGATTCGGAAATAGATTAGTATGTTTGTTTTTGATTATAAACTGACCAAACCCCCCCCCCCCCCCCCCAAAAAAAAAAAAAAAAAAAACAACAAAAAAACCCATAAAGATTCTGCTATGAGATCGTGCACGACCTATACCCAATTGTGTATTATCGTATGAAAGTTAGCGCCCTTTCCTGCTTTGTTTGTTTCATCCACTGTGATAATCAATTATTTACGTTGTTAGCATTGCCATCTGATTGTGAACGATTTATCCCTATGGATAAAATATGGAATGCATGCACAATGTTAAGCAATGACAGCAATACCCAAAGCGTCCAATCGTCATTCAAACAATTGGATAGTAAACTTTGAAAACCAAATAGGTAATATATTACGCATATATTCTGAACAAATAATTGAACCTACTTATTGTAGGTGTTAAGCAATGACAGCCATACCCAAAGCGTCCAATCGTCATTCAAACAATTGGATAGTAAACTTTAAAAACCAAATAGGTAATATATTACGCATATATTCTAAACAAATAACTTGAACATACTTATTGAATCAAGATAGTATCATCTGGTTACCAAGTGGTATCGTCAGATTTTATATAGGCAAACAACACTGACCTGTCCGCTTGACCTTGAAGTTTGAATATTTATTCAATTATTTATTCAATTTATATTCAATACCAGTGCATCTGTAAATAGGGACCAAAAGTATGCATATTTGGCATGACATGGCAAACTTGCATTGTTACGTATGAATTGTGATTCCTAACCCTGAACAAGTATTAGGTAGGTCATCGTGCTTGAATATTTCCTAATTAAAGTTCAAGCGGACAGGTAAAACATGTCTGTCTACACAATAACGTATTCAGCTCTCATTAGAATTCGCGTGTTCAATTTGACGTCAAATCTAATCTTTAGCCTGCATAAGTTATGCATACCAATATTCCCAATAAAAGGCCAAGCTGACAGGTCAATTTTTGCATGCCTATACAATAACGTATTTACAACTCATTAGAATTTGCGTATTCAATTTGACATCAAATCCACCCTTTCGCCTGTTTCAGTTATGCATGCCAATAATCCTATTATAGGTCAAACATACAGGTCAGTTTTGTTTGTCTTTACAATAACGTATTCAGAACTAATTGTAATTTGTCTGTTCGATTCGACGACCAACCTACTCCTGAGTATGTATAATTACATATTATATCAATTTTAATTTTACAGCACTAGACGGTCGTTTTTATATACCAGTATTAAGTAATGCATACCAAAAATCTTAATTAAAGATCAACTATACAGGTCAATTTTGTCTGTCTATACAATAACGTATTCAGCTCTAATTAGAATTCGCGTGTTCGATTTGACGTCAAATCCACTCTTGAGTATGTATAGGTTATGCAGACCAATATTCCTTAATAAAGGTCAAACAGACAGGTAGTTTTGCCTATACAATAACGTATGTAGCTTTTATAAGAATTCGCGAGTCGGATTTGATGTCAAAATCCACCCTTTAACATGTATAATATTTATATCAATTTTAGGTGGCCGTTTCATATGAGTAATGCATGAAAATAGTCCCAATTAAATGTCAAACAGACAGATCAATGTTGATGGCCTTTACAATAACGTGTTCAGAACTCATTAGAATTCGCGTGTTCGATATGACGTCATGATCAATTCCAATCTAGAGTATCTGTTACGCATACAAATAATTCTAATTTAAGGTCAAGCAGACAGGTCAATTATTACTGCCGATACAATAACGTATTCAGAACTCATTAGAATTCGTGTTTTCGATTTGATTGTCAAATTCACCCTTTAATATGTATAATGATTATATCAATTTCAGGCGGCCGTTTCATATGAATAATGCATGCCAATAATCCTAATTTAAGGTCAAGCAGACAGGTCAGTTTTGCATGCCTATACAATAACGTATTCAGAACTCATTAGAATTCGCATGTTCGATTTGACGTCAATTCCACTCTTGAGTACAAGTAATGCATACCAATAATCCTTATTAAAGGTCAAGCAGACAGGTCAATTTTGTTTGCCTTTACAATAACGTATTCAGAACTTATTAGAATTCGCGTGTTCGATTTGAAATCAAATCCACTCTTTAACATGTATATTATTTATATCAATTTTAGGTGGCCGTTTCATATAAGTAATGCATACAAATAATCCTATTTAAAGGTCAAGTTGACAACTCGATTTTGCCTGTCTTTACAATAACGTATTTAGAACTCATTAGAATTCGCGTGTTCGATTTGACGTCAAATCTAATCTTGAGTATAAGTTATGCATACCAAAAATCCTTATTAAAGGTCACGCAGGCAGGTCAATTTTGTTTGCCTTTACAATAACGTATTCAGAACTCATTAGAATACGCTTGTTCGGTTTGACTTCAATTCCAATCTTGAGTATAAGTTACGCATACCAATAATCCTTATTAAAGGTCAAGCAGACAGGTCAATTTTGTTTGCCTTTACAATAACGTATTGAGAACTCATTAGAATTCGCGTGTTCGATTTGACGACTAATCCACTCTTAAGCGTGAATATAATAAAAATATTAATTTTAATTTTTTAGCACTAGGCGGCCGTTTCATATACCAGTATTAAGTAATATAAACCAATAATCCTAATTAAAGGTCAAGCAGACAGGTCGAATTTGCCTATCTTTACAATAACGTATTCAGAACTCATTAGAATTCGCGTGTTCGATTTGACGTCAAATCCACTCTTGAGTATAAGTAATGCATACCAATGCCTAAGTTATAATATCATTACATTGAAATCGTTCGTCTGTAAGATAGTTGTCAATTGGCCATCAGGAACAATGTAATGGGATCGACCTTTTCTTTTAATACCACTGTTGTTATTAGTCTTGAGGAAATAAGCTTTACACAACAGACGAATCAACTATATAGCTGATGTGTTCCTGTTATATCATTATATAAACACTATCTCTGTATCTACTAACAAAACAAAATCTCATTTGAAAAAGAAAATTTAAACTATTTATTCGGAAAACAAAGTGCTTTCAACAATTTAATTTTCTACATTTCCAATATTTTTTTTTATTTTTTCTAATATTTTTTTCTTTACAAAAATATGATTCAAACATAAGTTTTCTCTAAATTACTTTTTTGGATAAGTATTTGCGAAGACTTTTGTAACTAAATCTAATAGACAAGACGTTAAACAAGATTGAAAAAGATTAGCGACTCTACATTGGAAGAAGCATCTGATTTTATAGGGAGAAGTAAACTCTGATTTTGGGAAGACTCTACGTTAACGATATTAGGTAAGTATAACTGGATTATTTACTTTTATTACAGGATCTTAATTTTTCTTTATTAGCTTTTTACGAGCACTGATTTGGTTAAAAAGACGTGAAATACTTTATGTCAAGTAAACAAGATACATTATTTCAAAGAAAGAGATTACTTTTTTTGCCGTAATAAGCATTTTTGAGACAAAATCTAATGTAACTTTTCAATTTTAGCTTTCAATATCTACATTTTAAATTTTATAATGTTTATGCTTTTTTCGGTTTGTTTAAAAGACCTTTCGTGAAACGCATTCATGTAACTTCCCAATTTTAACATTCAATATATATAATTGAAATCTAATTCTTTTAATGATTCATTCCGTTTGTTAAAATCTTTTATCAAACCATTTTCAAAATCGATTTCATTCTTGAACAGTATTATTTTTTCTTCTAAGTTGAATACAACTGTACCGGACCATATTTAGAGCGCATTATCCTTATCAACAGATGCTAAGTGTCGTTGCGACACAGTCAAAGAGATAGGTTTTACAATAAGTTTTCTAGCTTAAAGTATATTTTACAAAACTGGTCCAAGATTGCCACAGATTGCCGTGTTTGTATATGCAAACCATAATGAAGGAGCAATGTTGATTGTTCGAAAAAAACGTGATGTACACAATTTTTTTGAAAATGCAAACATGTTTTGACTTTGAATCTGGAGAAATTCTTATTAATGAAATACTTTTAACAAAAATTCTTTATAAGTTTTTAGTAAAGACCTGCTTTCTGGTTATGATGGTGTTCAGCGGCTCGGCCTATTTTGCCTTATTGGTTGCATTTTGTTCGACCACCAACATTTTTTTTATAACCTTTTAAGTCGAATATTTAGATAGTATAAATGAATAGTAAAACTGTGCATATTACTGTAAGTGTAGATTTATTCGTGGTGTACTAGTTTTCGCTAATCTAACGGTCGAAAATTTTCCGCAAAATTTGTACCACGCGTAAATAATACCAATTCTTGATGTTATAGTCAATTTCAGAAATCCTCGAATATGACCACTTTTCAAAGGGGTAGGGAATTACAAATCCGCGAACGATTTAACACATGAAATTAAGTACATTAACAGTAACAAAAGCGATCCCAATATACCGTAAAATAGTATCAATTCTTAAAAAGACTTTTTTAATACCTAGCTAACGAAAACACACGAAAGCTCGACTGTCTAGTGGACAAGATATGGATAGCTAATAGCTAGAGATATACAAAAAACCTGCCAGAAAAGGAAGCAGACGTCAAGATAAAGCTAACATAATTTCATTATTAAGTATATAATTATATTTTTGCCATTTATTTGCCAAAAGGAAGATGAAGTTAGCTATACAAAAAGTGTTTTCTTCTTCGGAGCACATGTTCTAACTTCCTTGCTGGAAGTTTCCGTGATAAACTAGATTATCCCGTTTTCAAAATTTTTCTTTTGCTTTTGGTATTGTAATCATTAAAAACAAGCATACTAAACAACATCCGAATCACATTCCAGAAGCAAAGTAAAAAATTAAAACTGACAAGTCAGGTTAGACACGTGAACTTTCACGACGGAAGTGCGGCCTGGTGCTCCGAAAGGGTAAGTTTCACTTGTTTAGCTAGCTACACCCGCAACGATATACATAATAAAAATTAAGAAACGTGGGTATATTGAACGTCAAATATATTAAGGGGAATCCTGGACACAGAGACATCAAACTCGTCGACAATACTGTGTTGACGGCCCTGATAAGCCTAGGCTTCCAAAATTCATATATATATTTATTTGTGAGCAACTTGCGTCGTTGTATAAAGTTCCGTAGTGGGAATTTGAACTTGGACCGGTATAGTATATTTGTGATTGATTTATATTAAAATCCTTGGCTGCCTTTATAAAAATAACCCAAATTGTTCTTTTCGCGCTTAATATCCAACAAATCGAAATAAGTAACACAAACAAAAAACATGCAAAAATCAATTTTAAGTATTTTCTTGTAAACTTCTTTCTGATTTTTAATTAAAGATAAGATATATCTAAGAGAAGAAGTAATAGTTTTCTGTTCCCTTCGGATACAGAAAGTGCTTTTAAATAGTTAGATTTAAAATTACGTTGTTCGATTTCTCACGACGCCATATTTGTTAACGTCCAAAACATTTCATATGTACGGAAATCGCTTAAATATAATTCGAAGAATTTGTTTTTTAAGTAAAGCATTTAAAACAATGGATTTTTTAAATTTTTTATTTGAATCCTGATAAATACTAAAACCAGTTTTATGAACTGTATTACATTTTAACTTTAGCAGTAGTGTTAATCATGTTGTCTGACTTACACTATTTTTCTTCTTATTTTGTGCATGTATCGTATTCCACTAACATTTCACTTCTTTATTATTGTTTAATTCCTTAAAAACTAAGGTATACTACTTCATGAAAAGTATTTCCTTGGCTAAGTTTGTTTAAATATATAAATTATCCTTTTGGGGTTTCCTTTAAATACCTTGAACAAATGTTTTCATAATTTTGGTCCAAGCACTACTGATAAGGAATTGTATTCCGAAACGGCTGTCTAGTGTTGTAAAATTAACACTGATATAATATGTAAATTAAGCATACGTTTTTCATTTTGGTCCTGATAATTACTTTTAACCGTTTTATTAGCTTATATTACTTTAAACTTTGACAGAAGTGTTCAACGTATCTTGTTTCATTAATTGCGTCATTTAATTTGCTTACCTTTTTATGTTCTGAAATACAACATGAGATGCTTGCAATAACTTAAGATCTTCATTGCAAAGATGTTACATTGTGACAATATTCTATATTTTATGGGTAAGAACACCTAAATATAATTTGCAAGTATATCACTGTTTTGGGAATTTTAGTGATCAAATTGGGAAAAATTAGTAATTTTTCCTTAGGGAAACTACCTTTGTTCGGTAGTAATTTTAGCCAAACAAAATCACTGGTTTTATAAGCTTTAATACTTTTTTCACTTTATTTGTTTACTTCTCGTGATTGCATTGCATTTCATTAACGTTGTATCTTACACTTGTTTAATCATATATTTTCCCTGGCTTCGTCAGTAGTGTCAACCGTTGCTTGTTTCAATTTGCTTCATTTTCATTTGTTTACTGTTTACGGTTGCATTGTATTTCAATTTCAATTTACTAGATTAAAATGTTAACTAAATTTATAGTTTATTAGGACATTTACAATATATTGCCATGGTAAAGCTAATAAGAAAGACAGAAATTAGAACGTTAATTCAACAATGAATAATTTTTTATCGGGATTTGATGTTATCTAAATAAGATAAAACAAACATCGATATAGTTGTTATTTTTTTATTAGATACTTTGTGGTTTTTGTAATAACAGAAAATCTAATGTTGCAATAAATCGGTGATAGAACCGAGACATATTGAAGTTCTTCTTTAATTGTAGGCTTATTTTATAGAATTAATAAAAGACAACGCAAACAAAAACATCTCACTTACTCTTGCTGATACGAAAAATACTATTAATTTTATTGACTATTAAAGGAATGTGTATGTAGGATATTAGTTGTGAAATTATTTTTGGCTGGATTCTAAAGATCACGGAGCTCATTTCTATTACACTTATACATTAGTCAACTTGTGGGCAGTTTTCTGAGCATCTTGAAATCTTGAACGATGTCGTTCCAGAAATAAACCTGTAGCTTTTATTATTAAAATTCTTTGACAGGGTTTTCACAAACGCTACAGATTTTTTTTTTATTTTTTGAATAAAAAAGAAATAAAATATAAAAGTTAGAAAGCAACAACAGCTTGACATCGAGGCACATCAAGTAAAAAAAATAACAAACCCTACGTATGTTCGTTCACTCTAACTGCTTTGTTTGTATTGCTTTTCTTATGTCAATAGAAATTCCCTTACATCAACTACAAACATAGCGATCAATGTTCAAATCATAATCCTAACAGCAATGTCGAACCGTCGAAAATTTACAAATTAAGTAATAACGTGGACGATAACAACAGAATCAGTCATTGTCTTCCGAAAAGGAAAGAACCTCTTGTCTACCTAACTGCAAACAAAGGTGTTCTGGTCGTGATGACGGCAATGGATCAAAAACTTGTCCAATTCACACAAATCTACCGGTACATTTCAAATCACAATTAAAAAAGCGAAACAAAAACTGAAATATTAAGTTAAACAGGTAAATTTAAAACAGTAAAGTTAGGCTGTGTGCCCAAAAAGGTAAGGACTTCCTTAGGTAGCTTCATCCGCCAGGTATGGAATCAGAATTTAGATAAACCCATTTTATGTCAAATTTACCATGGTTAATAAAAGATATAGAGACATCAAATTCATCTATACTATATTGATGTCGGCTCTGTAGGTTCTTAATATACCTTGGTTTCCAATATCAACACTTTATTTGTAAACAGGTGAAACTTATTCATCGTTTTAGCATTATTTATTAGGAAAGAGATAGTAAACACAGAGACGTGGTCTAACATCACAATAAATAATAATTTTTTAGCCAATGTATGCATAATTATTGGTCTTAAAACAATTTGATTTGTGACAAGTTATTATAATCAACATCTGTCCATTCTTCATCGTCTAGGAAAATTTCAACATGAATAGATGTAGATATTTGTATATCAGAAAAATCAATCTTTATTTACAAACCTATGTACAAACAACACTAACATCTGGAATATTTCAACCCTTTGATGTCTTTTTAATGATCTGAATAAATGTAATTGAATCGTTGATGGCAATAACTCTGTCTGGAAAAACGTCAGCTCGTCAGCTCAAGGTTTCGCTATCTTTCACTTTTTTCAGCCTCAAGTATGGTTTACCTTTAAGACTCTTTCGTGAGTACTCGGACGTAGACGAATTGTATTCCAGAGATCTACTCATAATTTCATATTTTTATTACAAGCGTATTGCTCATAAAACATTTTTTTTCACAAAATGTAACGACAAACCTATTAATTGCATGTGTGTAGGATTAAATTCGAAACATTAATCTTGTAATTAATAAAAAATGTAGATCTATAGAGCGTAAAATATATCCAGAACAAACGTGGATACGGAGACATCATACTTTTTACCACTATTGTGATGACGCCAATAAAACTATCTGAGGCCATTTAAAGCAGCACAAAGTTGCAAAAAGTTATCATTTTATTTTTCACTAGCTTGCTTCGGTGTACAAAGATACCGTACTGGGAATAAGCTCTCAATAGCGCATTTTTGGGCAATAGACACACAGTAATCATGAGAAGCAGACATTTATACATTATTATGTTTTCCTGAGGAACCAGTGCAACTATAGTATTGTCTTGGGAAGTATAGTGTTTGAGCCTTTGAGATCATACTATAGTAGCACTAGTTCCGAATAAAAACATAATAATGTACTCAGTCCATCACATCACACTCTAAAGCATAGTGCATTTTAACCATTGATGACCTTTGAATATAAAGACAGGCATTTAGATATAAGGTATTTTCAATTGTGAGGCGTACATCTTTGTCCGACTTTTATTTGTCTGGGTACTCGTCGCCAAACCTCGACGCCATGTTTTTTTTCCAAAATTGCGTTCTCGTTCCCAAGGTTGCGCATGCAGAGGAAATAGTACCCGTCTGGAAAAACAATAGTACCTTGCTGTCAACAGTACTATATTCGTTGCTAAGGACAGACAGAAACTCATCAAAATAGAGTGCATGTACATATCCAATCAATTTTCTACAATTTATCATGTGATGTACTAAATTGCTATAAAGTAAAGCAAATAAAATTGATTTATAACGTCTGTTGTTCAATATTTACTTTGGAACTAACAGCACAGCGAGTCCTGAGTTTCCAAGAGAGATCAGGAGAATTTCGAAACTCGTATTATTCACCGAATTCAGATGTGTATCACATAGATAATTATTTGCTGCCGAACACGCTCAAGATCTTTGATCAAGACAAAATTCTCGGATAATGAATACGTTTTTCAGTTTACTGTCACATTTAATCTGTATTCTTAACATTTGATAAATATATTACAATGGGAAAAACTGCTGAGTGTGATGCACAATGTAATTATATCATAATAGGAAGGAAAATCGTATATATCTCCTTGTCTCTATCTATTCAATAATTGTAATTGAAGTGAGTAGAAAGTGTGGACATTGAAATTAGAACTGACAGTAGAAAATGTTACTGGACATCTTTACAGAAATAGTAGGATCTTTGTAAAGGTTGAAGTGTACCTCGTGTGAATAGAATAAACTCCTACTCAAAAATATATGTGAGGAATTAACTCCTACATACAAATATAAAGTGGGCGATAAATTAATAAAATGAAAATGTGTTATAGAATGGGTAATAATGTCGTCTTTATTTACATCATAACTAAGCAAACTGACCCATGTCTAAACCACAGGTCCACAAATTAAAAGTTTGAAAATTGCCAAAATAATTAAAACAGACGAATTTCCAACAGGGAATTGAAGCCAGGTTGTAACGTTTAAACAGCTCCAATGTTGCAAGTTCAATCCGTGTCTGTGAAATGTAAGAAAATATCTTTCGTTGCTTATGTTAATTACTGATTTCGTGCGAATAAAGTAACATGTAAACTACTACAATACTTAAGGTGGTAGACGTGTTTAAACAAATCAAAACAAACATACTAATCCATGCCCGAATCACAATCTAGAAGCAAAGTAAAAACATTGGAACTGACAAGCAGCTTATAGACACGTGAACTTCACCGGAAAAGTTAGGCCGGGTGCTCCGGAATGGTAAGCTTCTCCTGTTTAGCTAGCTACACCACCACGTGTGTGATCAAAATTGTGTGAAAGGAACCTAGATAACAAAAGGAAAGCAGATAGAAATATATTTTCAAAATGTTGATAAAATTAGGATTAATTCATAAGTAGAGATTGATGTATGTTAATACTTTTATGTTTATTTTTGTTTAGCTCTTGGGGTTGTTATTTGGAAATGACTCGGTATGTTAGTGTTTGATAATAAACAAAACCTATAACATGCTATGGCACAAAACATTTATTCTAATTTAAAAAATCAAAAACACAGTTTTTTCTTCGCTTCTGATGCTAATAAATGGATACGAATGTTTCCAAACGTCATTTTAAGAAACTATTTTTTTCTATCTCATTAATTCGTTGAAGCCAAAAGATGTATTCGATAAAAATGTTTTGCTGCCGTAGTTTTAAATTGGCTCATATTAGAATACTTCTAAAAAATACAGATTTCACAATTTCTTTTTTAATTTGTATTTGTCTCTGATGTAATTTGAATCTGGTTTGTCCTATTAGTACAAAATAAATGTACTAATAATATTATTGAGAGTCATTCTGATAGTTAGAAAAAATGTCCGTAAAACAAGTCGTCTTTCCAGTGATTAAATCTTGCTACATGTATTTACTGAAATGTTATATTCAAGCATTACTGTTGCTTAAATCAATAATAGAGTCGGGGTATCAATGAAAAATGAAACTCAAGCCTCATTGGAAGTGGAAGGGCACTGATACTTGTCCCCGGTTAAATAGGTAGAGATTTATAGAACCAAGTTAAGTATCCATGAACCTGTATTTAGAAATGGACCCTCAAATGACACTTAGGCAAAGTAAAAGATTGCGTATGATATTAAAGTAGCATTTTTAAAAATTTAAGACGATCATGACTTTGCATCCATATTCAAGCTTTCATCGTTTGATTGTGCTGCTCATGATCAGTTTCTGTATGCAATTCTTGGGTCTTAAATTGGAATGCAAAAATGAAAGACTGAAATTCAAGTGTGTGTTTGCATTCGCAAAATGTCGATTTCTGTTCAAATATATCCCTTTTTTACGAGCGAGACAGCCTAATTGCTGTCTATTTTGTTTTTACTCTAGCTTCAAAAGAATTCGTAGACATAAAGGAATGCTATAGACATAAAAAATCAACACAAAGTAGATTTGTTGTATAATTCTGAAATATTTAACCGATACTGTAAATGTTACCTGATATTAAAGTCACAATATGACATAATGTCTCATTATGGTTGTACCAACAAAAACTTAGATAATGGGTAATGATTATATAATTAGTTTACGGGAATTTTCTTCAAAGCTTCAAATCCATTTTCAGCTAATTGCACATGATCTATTTTCTTAATTATTTATTTAACATTTTAACAAGTTTTATGCTAATATAAAGCAAGATACTTGAAAGTGAAAACGGAGCTATTTACAATGTACTCATTGGTTTTAAAGCAACTAAAATATTTATGTTATTTATGTTTTTAAAGATTGTGTCCAATTAGTTAAACAGAAGGTGCTTACCTTTCCGGATCATCTAGCCTGACTTTCCCTGTGGAATTTCACGTGTGTAACATGACTTTCAGTTCCATTGTTTTTACTTAACGTCTGAATTGTGATTCGGACTTGAATTAGTATGTTTGTTTTTGATTGAAAAAAAGTACATTTCAATGCTTTAATTCCACCCTCTACGGGAATTTTGCACAACAAAGCAGTCAGTTTACATAAAAATTGTACATATGGGATAATACTAGGATAGGTTTATCAAGACCGTCAAAAGTATATGACCAGTATCATAATATTGGTGATAAGTATAATGTCTCTGTAACAAACAGGATTTTTGACTTCTCACCGTTCCATGTTCTTATTATTGTCAATTTTGATTTTACGAATAATCGTAAAAGCTAGCTAGACAAGAACTTATTAGCCTTCCGGAGCACCCGCCCTCCTTTCCTTGTTTTAAATACAAGTATTCAACTTGATTTGATTTGCTTAGTTTTTGAAGTTTACTTTACTTTAGAACAGCGATTTGGACATGGAGTCGTTCACGAGTTTTCTTTGTTTAAAATATGTTTTGATGTGAATAACTTTGCTTTAAGATGTTGATTTGAACACGAATCAGTGTATGTATAAAAGTTAACGTGATTTTTTTATGATTCAATTTGAACAGTGGTGAGTATTTTTGCTGTTTATCAAGTACAATTAGTTGGAAGTCAATATCGTTTTTAGGTTGCACATTTATATGTTTATGTCTTCATCCTAAAATCTATTGTCTAGACATTTTGATTAATCTGAGATAGCAAAATGTTTTCAATTGTCTTGTTGTCAATTCCTAAATTCACTTAAACCAAAATATTTGTCACGTTTGTTCTCTCTTACTTTGACGCGTATATTTTGTGACTGATAATATAGATTTAGCAGTTTTGTGTCAATTCACAATGACGATTCTTCCTTTTCAAAACATAAGCGTTGTTTTGGATCACACCTTTACGATTGCTCAGGTGTTTATGTGATTGCTACACATGTAGGAGGTCGATGTTCAAACTCGGTAAGGTCTGACCAAGTTTTGGAAATGGATAAATACAGCTCTGTCGCCAAAACCTCGATGTATGAAAATGAAAGATCTTAAACTGCGATGCCTTATATGTGCATTACTGAACTCTATTGAAAATTGCCTTGACATCATATCTGTATATATACTAGTATCCGCCAATTAATCTATAGCTGATGACGTATCTGTGTAAATAAAATATACTTCAATGGTACATAAACCAACATTCAATCAATCAACCAATCAATAAATCAATACATCCATCTCAATTCATCAATCAATCGTTTTCATTATTTTTTTTCAAAATAACCATATTTTACCATTTTAGTGACCTATGTAACAGTGCGTTGGAAACATTGCTAGTCAGCAGTGCCAAAGGTTTACTCAAAGTCTTTATTTTTTATACACAAAAGGTAGCTGTAAAGCACAAAAGTGTTTTACAGACCCCAAAATGGCAGGACAATAAGATTGTTATTGGAGGCTGTCACTTATTTGACGTAAACATTCTTTGCCAGATTTAAATCAATTTTTCTGATGCATGTTTTCATGGTTCTTTCACGAATACAATCTGAATTGCATTTAAAAGAACACAAAAGATCAATAATGAGTGTTTAAGTGATATTGTCTGTGTAACGTAATTACATCATCAAAATCCATTAATGTTTGCGTTCATTGCACCCTGACACTCAAGTACGATAAATCAATCTTATCAAAACCTCATTTTGATTGCACCTTCGTGGTCGAGTACCTCTAATGCCTCTCAAATACCGCTCTGGTAGATCCTAGTGTGAGAAACCTTTTTCGCTTACTAAGGGTCGAAGGTATCCGAATTGACCGCCTCGATATAAGTGAAAGAATATTAAGTGCATAGCTCCGTTTTATTAAAACATAAAGGTACTGTCAAATCATATATATTCTTTGTGTCCCATTTTAGTTATTTTCGTGGATACACGAATAAACATTTCAACTCGTGTTGAACTAAGACGAAAACCAATCACAACGCATTTACCACCTCGAAAATGAACAACGAAATATAACACAACAACAATATATAATTTCTCATTATTGTGTTTGTCGTCTCTCGAACTACCTTAAAAACGATACATGTTTAGAACTAGAATAGAAATATATAGCCAAAGAATGAATTTCTTTTTTTCACCCATGCATTGTCAGAAATGGATTAACTAGTCGGTTCGTTGTTAGAATAATTTGTTGTACAATTTTGATTACACACGTGGCAAATGTAGCTAGCTAAACAGAGGTCCTTACCTTTCCAGAGCACCATGTTTCACTTCCCTGGTGGAATTTCACGTGTCTAACCTTACTTATCAGTTCCAAAGTTTTTTGCTTCTGGATTGTGATTCGGACATGGATTAGTATGCTTGTTTTTGATTGCTTAGAACATTCAAAACTTAAAGTTTTTATACAGATGCAACCAGGTAATAGGAAGAAATATTTGACAAGAGTACAGTCAAACCGATCTTAAAAGGCCACCCCAGGGGCTTTTATCGACAGGGAGCCTTTATACACAGGTTCAAATAATATGAATAAAAAACAACTGGGATACAATTCTACTGGCCTTTATAAGCAAGTGGCCCTTATATAGAGATGACCTTTAAGGCATGTTGGACTGTACTTACACTGGTTTTACAATTGAATATGCTACATGTCACGATGATCTGAGAAAAATACTGAAGAAATAAATAGCGTACTGTGAGTCAAGAGAGAAAAAAACCTTTACAAATGGTTTGTGTACATATTTCCAATACTACGTCATTTACCACTTCTGTGCGTTATTAATGCGTTTTAATGCAATAAAGAAGCATTTATCAAGACTACTCACAAATTCTGGTTAAGAACATGCGGCATGTTACGAGTATCTAAAAAATACAAGGGCAATAACGAGCACATTATAAGGCAGTTTTGTCAGCAGAGTAAAATAAATTAGCGTGAATTCGTTAAGGTAATGAAGTAGGAATTTATACAATGATCACCGTAGATTACAGAGTGATCCAGAAAATACACATTCTTTAGACGTAATTATAGCACTAACGATTTCTTTGTGATGGATGATCAATCATTCCGACACTTGTGTATTGACGACAAAGCAACATTTGTAAGGACGATGATGATGTTGATGTTGTTGTTGTTAAAATGTTACTTTACGTCACATTAGCAATCTTATATCGATTATTGTTGTAATGTTGTTTTACGCCACAACAGAAATTTTTCTTTGTGATATATGATGAACAGTTCTGACACTTGTGTATTTACCACAAAGCTACATCATGATGTTTATGCTGTTACTGTTATGCCGCTTTACGTCATATCAGCAATTATTCATCGATGTCATTCATTGATGATCAATTATTTCCGGCAATAATGTATTGACAACAGTTTTAAATGCCAATTTTGCAGCCTTAACTGAGATCTGTGGAAGGTGTTGTTATAGTAATGTTACTTAACTTCCCATCAGTAATCGTGCATTTATTCGTGAAGAGAGCAAATTAACATTTTAGGATTCATGTATGGGTGAAAATTGCGAGTATGTATTGTGGTTTGCTATATAACGTCGCATCAGCAAACTTTCATTGATTTTTCAATCGTTCCGACACTTGTGTATTGACAACAGAGCAATATCTGTAGGGTCTTCTATGATACATGTAAGATGCAATACTGTATTTCGTCCCATCGACAGTCGTTCATCGATTTTTTGTGATTTAAGACCAATAATTTCCAGCGCTAATGTATTGACGATAGGTTTAATTCACATTATTTATACGAAACCTATAAACTATATCGGTTGTTGTTAAAGTAATGTTCCTTAAAGTCACAACGACCATCTTAACAGCTCAGGGGTTCAAACACGCAATCTCTCGTTCGATAGATAATAATCAAAAACATACATACTAATCCATTAACTGACAAGTCGGGTTAGACACCTGAACTTCCACCAGAGAAGTGAGACCGGGTGCTCCGGAAGGGTAAGCATCTCCTGTTTAGCAAGCTACATCCGGCACTGTGTAATAAAAATTGTGTGAAAGAAAAATGGAACTATTCGACGTCAATCTATATACAGGTCAATCTTGGACACAGAGACATCAAACTTATCAACAATACTGTGATGATGGTCGAATTTTTAAGGGCCTTGATAAGCTTAGGATTGCAATACCCCTGAGTCAACAATTTATTTGCAAGCAGCGTGCTTCGTTGTAAAAAAATCAGTCTATTATTAATTGCAAATGTGCTATAACTACAATAATGCGTTGTTATATTTAAATAGGATTACATAATCACATGTGGAAAATTAACATTTTATTTAATTTTACGAATATTAATCAAACTTTTATTAAGGCATGAAAATAGAATTATCTAGAATATAAATTCCTTTTTAAATCTTATTGGTTCTGCTATTAAATTAAGGATGGGAATGTGTTTTATGCAAATGAATCATCCAAAAAACAAACTAAAGAAAACTTTAAAAACTTTCATTTTAGTTAAACAATTGAAATTCAACCAGGGATTGAAACCGGTTGCTACGAAAAGATAAGCAGCTTCTTTCTAGCTTAATACACCGATCATCATACTCTCAACAATGTTGTTATTACAAAGAAAGAGCCTTGATATGTGAAAAACAAACATACTCATCCATGTACAAATCACAATCCAGAAGCATATTTAAAAAATTGACACTGACAAGTTAGGTAAGACACGTGAACTTCCATCAGAGAAGTGAGGCCGGATGCTCTTGAAGGTTAAGCACTTCCTGCTTTTGTTGCTACACCTGCGACGTGTGCCATCAAAATTGAGAGTGAAAAGTAAGACATTTATGTAAGTTTATTTGAGCTGGAATTAGCATAAATATTATATATCACTATATATGCCTATTTAATGAGGTGGTAGATTTTTATTAGATCTACTATATCACGAATAAAATCGCTAAAATTATCGAATACAAAATTTTTTGTTATTTGAAATTCAACAAAAATATATCAAAACTTTTTTCAGTCCCTGTTCATCAGTCATGATGAAATCTTCTATACGCCAGTGTTGACCTTTCACAACAAGTGACTAGACGCCCAAACCACTGAAGTTTATAACATTTGTTTAACTTAATTTTTATCATACAATAAAAATATAGGTAATGATGTTTACATATCTGTTCTGAAGTGCCTATGACCTAGTTATAAATTCTTCGCTATATTAATGAAACCAATTAAAACGTTTTCTCTGTTCAATTAAAGCTTGTAGCCATAATATTTTCAAAGGCTTCTTGTTTAACTAGCTCGACAGTTTAATATATGTCTGAAATCGATATTTTAACCATAACAATCTAGCTTCGTAAATGGATAAATTACTTTTTTAATTAGAATATTCAAAATAGTTTTCTGAATCACGTTACATCCAACACAATCATTCTGGGTCTTCGCTAATCAAAGCGACTTTAAAAATATTAATACTAACAAATTAATATTTACACGTGGACTTTCAATAGGGAATTGATACGGTCTAAGTAATTAACTGCAACCACCATCAAGTGTGAAACCAAACTTGAGAATAAAAAGGAACATTGTACTATGGGACATCAAATGTATCCAGGATAATCCCGTATGCAACGACATCATCAATAATATTGGGATAATGGCAACAAAACGTTTTAAATGTCTTCACAACTGTAAGCTTGCAATATCCCAAGTCAACACGTTATCATGTGTTATATTTAAAGAGTTTCTTATTTTTAAAAAGCAATAAACATTATATAACTCAACATACAACCACATAGAAATGGATTCTGGTACAAGCCGAAAAAGCTTATATTTACCCGTTAAAAGCAATAGTACATGTAAATAAATAAATAAATAAATAAATAAGCAAATTACATGTACGATATACACACTGCTTCTAGTATAAACATAATTCTAACATGACTTTTGTTTTCTTTCATATGAAACATGAAGAGAGCCAGCCGTGTTATAACAAACGATATACCCATTGCTGTCCCGTTTTAATGACGTACTCCTTTGCTTATCTTACGACGTCATGTTATGACGCATTGTTTCAAAAGACTTTTTGCAAATAGATAGTAAATGTACTCCCGAAGAAAGAGTTAGCAATGTTTATTTGAATTAGTTTACTTTAAGTCATGTTAGAATTGAAATGATCAACATTTACCTTTGCAACCGAGTGATATATTCGGAGCATGTTAACGATGGCCCGCGTATTATTCGACGATAAACCACGGGTAAATGTTGATTATTTCTTAAATAATAAGTTGATAAAATATTGTTCTAGTTTGAAAATTCAGTAGTGTGGCTGACTTTGCTATCAAGAGATTCAAACAAATAATTAAATAATATACATACAGAATCTATTTTCATATCAATTGTTTTCCTTTACAACACAATTAAAACTGAAAATCTCAAAAGTCTCCAAAAACTTTCATGTCCGTCATGAAAATATTGATTTGCAAATTTATAAAAAAATTATTTGTTTTTCGGATTGTGGTTTGAACAACGAACATTACATTGTTTTTTTTTATTTCATCAAACATTCTTGCAACAAATATAAAGATGAGGCCATTATTGAGTTATCCTTTTTACACATTACACTTTTGATTTATTTATTCATTTAAACAAAAGATACGATAAAGTCAATTATGTCTTATTTTACACATTTCCGTGGTTAATTTTCACAATATGAATCTATTGTCTAGACAACCTAATCATTCTGATATCACGCTGAATTTTTCTTGTGTTATGCAACATATTCCCAAAGTTCGCGTACATTGAACATAGAAACGTTTGTCACTTTTAATCTTTCTTGCTTCAACGCAATATAATTACAAAATTGGATTCATTACTAGATGGTTTCGATCTTTTGGGGAGCGTATAATAAAATATATCAATTTCTTTTATCAAGTTAGCGTCATTTTCCATGATTTTTCTTCAAAAGAGAAAGCTGTATAACATCTCATGCATCTCATGCATTACACAACACGCAAGTGGGCCTTCGGTAATTCTGGAGGGGATCGACCTTTCGGACGAGAGAAACTGTTATCTGTAAGTGCGCCTTTTAGAATATTGAGCCACTGAGAGCCTCCCTATGAACTAACACAGCTCTAACGAGGAGCAAATTGATATGTCGTAAAAATACCAAAAGCCCAGAGATCATAATATTTTAGAGAAATAAGTCTTAGTTGGTCCATATACAAAACTGTTGAACCACTCGGCAACCGATGTTCTATCAAGCATGCACGGTTTCGGGAAACACACTATATGACGTAAAAATACCAAAAAGCAAAAGGTTCATAAAAGTGATTTTGTAAATAAAATTTAGCCGGCAACCGATGTTCTTCCAAGCATGCACGGTTTCGGGAAACACATTATATGACGTAAAAGTACCAAAAAGCAAAAGGTTCATGAAAGTTATTTTGTAAATAAAAATTAGCCTTGCTTTGTTGGTCCATAAACAAACGCGCTGGACAACTCTGCCATCGATGTGCTAAGCATGCACGAATTAAAAAAAAAAAAAAACCCAAAAAAACCAACATTTTATAGGACGTAAAACTATCAAAAGACAAAAGGATCATGAAATAGATTTCGTAAATAGAAATGAGCCTCAGTTCGTTGTCGATATGAAGCATGATTATAGTAGATTATGCTAGTGATCCAGAAAAAAACTCAACAGATACTTTAGACGTCATTGTAGTCCTAATGATGTCTTAGTGATAGATGGTCAATTAATGCCTGTACTTATAGAAGGGAGGTATACTTTGTGAAAAATGATGGTATTAGACCATTCATCTTACTTGTTTATTATAAATCAATTATATTTATTCGGTCAGTTTTATGATTACAGGTACAGATTACTTTGACCTGTCCGTTTGACCTTTCATTTAAATATTTATCAGGGACCAAATACATTAGTGTATCAGTAACACAGGTATTTATTCTGTATATATCGGCCATGAGATATACTCACCTCATAGAGTACACCCGTGTATTGTGTATATTAAGTTTGATCTTAACACTTCCTATTTATTGGGTAGACCCTCCTATATGAATATTCCTAATGAAAGGTCAAACGGACAGGTCAATGTTGTTTACCTATACTATTATTGTTTCTATATACAGTCCAACCTGCCTTAAAGTAAGAAATAAAAATACAATAAAATATGTGAAGATTATGCCATAATTATTTCACCTTATTTGACAAGTTTTATGTTTAGTACTTAAGGACATTGCGAGTGTTAAGTACAATCCAGCCTGCCTTAAAGGGCCACCTCTATATAAGTGCCACCTTCTCATAAAGTACAGTCCAGCCTGCCTTAAAGGCCACCATATATAAGGGTCACCTGGTTATAAAGACCAATAGAATTGAATCCCAATTTTTCTTTATTCATATTATTTGAACCTGTATATATAGACCACCTTCCCATAAAGACAACATTTACTGATTCCATTCAGTGGTCTTTATAAACAGATTTGAATGCATAACCACAATTATATTTATCTTTGAAAAAGTTTAAATCTAAATTAAAAAGGTAAAACAAGTGGTTGACGTAATCTCAGTGAATGATAGTTCAGCATGCGTATCACAAACACGTCAGCATGTTTTAAATTGGCATTGTGGCGCAATTAGTTAGATCGTGTGTCATTCTTATGCTAGAAGAATAGTTTTATTGATTATAAATCGTTAATAAATTGGTACAATTACCTGTTTGAAGTTCATTTGTCAGTAGTTTGTCAGTTTTAAGAGATTTAATTGGCATTGAGATCGTGATTTGAACATTGGCATATTTGTTTATATATAATCCGTGTGGCAATACTATTATTTTTTCACCTATAAATACTCAGTTCAACGCATGTTTCATGTGCAACATGTCAATTTGTTCATTATCCCACAACAAATAGAAACTTAATTGCATTTATATAATTTATACAACTTAAGAAAACCGCACATTCAATACGTCATTGCTATGGCGTAGGCATACTAATTCCTTCTCTCTGAATCGTAAATAATAAAATAAAATCGCTGAGAGCCAATTGGAAAGGAAAAGGTTTAACTAATCAAAATGCATGTCACAAAGGAAAATGGGAGTATGACAATTTATACATTTAACCATTTCTACATTATGATGTCAAATGCTCAAATGAATCCTCCTCCATTAAAGAGGCTACGTAAGTTGATATTGAATAAAATTGATGAGAGCCAATTCTTACTTACAAAAATGATAGAAAAGGAAAAGGTTTGGCTAATCAAAATGCATGTCACAAAAGAAATTGGGATTCTGCAATTTTACACCCACAACCTTTTCTACATTATGATGCCAAATGCTCAAAAGAAGCCTCCTCCATAAATGCTTGAGGCTACGTAAGGTGATATTAAATAAATCGCTGAGGGCCAATTCACAAACACAAAATGATAGGAAAGGAAACTGTTTGATTAATCATAATGCATGTCACAAAGGAAAATGTGATTCTGAAACTTTACGCGCACAACCTTTCTACATAATGATGTCAAATGTTTAAATGAATCCTCCTGCATAAATGCTTGGTGCTACGTAAATTGATATTGAATAAAATCGCCGAGAGCCTATTTTTTCATGCAAAAAATGATAGGAGAGGAACAGGTTTGACTAAACAAAATGCATGTCACAACTGAAAATGGGATTATGACACCTTTAACATTTAACCATTTCTATATTATGATGCCAAATGTTCAAATGAATTCTCCTGCATAAATGCTTGGTGCTACGTAAATTGATATTGAATAAAATCGCTAAGAGTTAATTTTTTCATACAAACAGGAAAGGAAAAGGTTTGACTAACCAAAATGCATGTCACAAAGACAAATGGGATTATAACACCTTATGCATTTAACCATTTCTACATTATGATGCCAAATGCTCAAATGAATTCTCCTGCATAAGTGCTTGAAGCTACGTAAGTTGATATTGAATAAAATCAATGAGAGCCAATTCTTACTTACAAACAGGAAAGGAAAAGGTTTGACTAACCCAAATGCATGTCACAAAGGCAAATGGAATTATGACACCTTATGCATTTAACCATTTCTACATTATGATACCAAATGCTCAAATGAATCCTCCTGCATAAGTGCTTGAAGCTACGTAAGTTGATTTTTAATAAAATCAATGAGAGCCAATTCTTACTTACAAACAGGAAAGGAAAAGGTTTGACTAACCAAAATGCATGTCACAAAGGCAAATGGGATTTTGACACTTTATGCATTTAACCATTTCTACATTATGATGCCAAATGCTCAAATGAATCCTCCTCCATTAATGAGGCTACGTAAGGTGATATTGAATAAAACTGCCGAGAGCCAATTCTTACGTACAAAAATGATAGAAAAGGAACAGGTTTGACTAATTAAATTGCATCTCACCTTATACATTTAACCATTTGTACATTATGATGTCAAATGCTCAAATGAATCCTCCTCCATAAATGCTTAAGGCTATGTAAGGTGATATTAAATAAAATCGCCGAGGGCCAATTCTTACTTACAAAAATCATAGAAAAGGAACAGGTTTGACTAATCAAAGTGCATGTCACTTTATACATTTAACCATTTGTACATTAGGATGTCAAATGCTCAAATGGGTCCTCAAATGCTTGATTGTGATCAGCTGTCAAACAAAATTGGACAGGATGAAAGAGAGAACTGTTACCTTATACATATCGTTATCATACATCCTATGTTACTTGCCATATGTAAAATTATACTCAAACTGGTTTTTTGCTAACGAAGATCTGCAATCAGTTTTTAACTTCATATTCCTAAACGACCGTACTTACCCTTTTGGAACATCCGGCCTCACTTCCCTGGTGAAAGTTCACGTGTTTAACCTAAATTGTCAGTTTCAGTTTTTGCTTTGCTCCTGTATTGTTATTCGGGCATGGATAAGTAGGTTTGTCTTTGATTACAAATGTGACTTTTCGGGCTTTGTACTACTCAATATTGCAAACGGACGATTTGTATATTTGGCAATAAATCAAGAGCGAGGCGATGGCGAAAGATATATATATATAACACAATGAAGAGTTAGATCAGGGCATCGCCGCATAATCGTGAATATAATAATTGCCTAAATTGATATAAATGTAATTGTAAGGGTATAATGATAAAAATAAACGTTAGTTTCTGGAAAGATATATATGGTAAATTGCATTCATACGACGTATGTATGTATTTTTAGAAATTCGCGTGATATATTACATTTTTAGGATGAAGTTTCGTTTTTCATTTTTACTAATACGTAAGAGCTATTACTTTTTATAGTGCGACTTGTATTGCCAAAGGTTGTGTAGTGCCAAATCGATTTATTTACGTTTTGTATTCTGCTATATTATTAACCGCTACCATCTCAAAAGCAACGTAAAAACGTAAAAAAATTGGCAAAGGCACTTCTAAACGAGTGTTCCTCAAAGGTGAATAACTTCTATCGGTATATACATGTAGTTTCATCCGTTAAGCGCGAGATCAAAAATAAGAATGACTGAAACATGGAACTATGGAACGTATTTAGGATCATTTTTGTTCAATCATGATTTTCATTCAGATCTCTTTGAAAATCGAACATCACTCCGTCCTTGTTTTTTTTAACTTTTGAAAACGTATCCAAGATTACAACATTGTTTTATAATCTTTCAGAATTCAAATCATAACATAATGGATACATTATTTTTAATATTTAATGTGATAAAACGACATGACCTTAGCTATGTAACTAGTGTCGTACAAAGTCTATTCAACACGACAACGTGTCGACTGACATACATGGCATTAGAGGTAGTTGGCCTGCTTATTTCCTTTTGAAAGAAAACAGCCACTGAAATGCACCAAAATTATTCGGGTCAACTCGGTCTATTAACATTCGTCTTGAAATGTGTTGTAATTTCTTTTAAATGAAGAAAGATTATTATAATTAAATTTTGTAGTGTCGATATTTCTCCTAATAATTAAAATAATTTGAGACTAGACCCGAGGAGGCGGTTTTGTTCCGATAATTTTCGTTCGAATATAACATTTGCTGGATTATTTTGATGTTTATTGCTTAGACTTAATACGAATTTGTGTGATTTACGAATTTTGAAACGCATTACAAACATAATTTGATTTTTATAATTGAGTTGTTTTTGAGTTAGCTGACGTATTTAAATGAAAAATTAAATGTTCTACATGTAACATATAAATTTAAAGTAAGCATTTTATAATTTGAACAGCTAAAAATTTAAATCAGAAGTAATACGAAATAAGTTTTTAATTATCAAACACAAACAGACAGGTCATTCAATGTTGGGATCACACATCCCCAAAACAAAGTCATTACTTTGAAAATTGACCAATTAAGTTCTACCATTGAATGAAAAACAAACACACCGATCCATGTCCGAATCATGACCCCCAAAAAGGTAAAAACAACAAGTTAGTTTAAACACGCGAATTCCACCAGGGAAGTCAGGTCGGGTGTTCCGGAAGGGTAAGCACCTTCTGATAAGCTAGCTACACCCGTCACGTGTGTAATCAAAATTGAGTGAAAGGAATATGAAACTATGTGACGTCAAATATATCCAGGGCAATCCTGGACACAGAAAGTTAAACTTATAAAAAATAATGTGACGACGGCCATGAAACTTTTTGATGACGCTGATAAGCCTAAACAATATCCTTGGGTCATTCATTTATTTGTAAGCAGCTTGTTTCGTTGTATACAGTTTACGTAGTGGGAACAAGCTCTGCCATAGCGTAGTAATACGGAAAATAATACACCATAAGCAGAAGAACCAGGCATATAGTTGCATACAGAAAGGAACATTGACAATAGACAGCTTGAAGTCACCACATTGTGGGACTGGGTCCTCTGGATTGGTAACCAATTTCTGTCAGGTTAGCAAACTGACACGGGTTTTGTGTTCTACAAGCTCACGCTTTAGACCACAGGACAAACAGAGAAACTTCAATAATTCAATAAAAAAATCTTGTCCCCTTTTAATTTTCTAACTTACAAAATTTAGGAAATGTGTTTACCGTGGATATTATAAAAACATATTTCTCTATGTTCAAATCACATTCTAAAGCAAAAATTTTGAAACTGACATATTTAGTAAAACACGTGAACTTCTACAATGAAAGTGTCGATTTACTCATGATTGACTAGACAAAAAACATTAAACAAGAAAGGGAAATTTATAAGTAAATTTTATTAGTTAGTTCTGCTGAACCCAAAAACTCCAAACTTTTCCATTTATATTCGACTAAAGAAAACAAAGGCCGATATTCGATGTAAGTGCATTATGTATGTAACTACTTATGGGTCTGTGGCTTTACAAAACAAATAAAGATATATATGTACTGTCTACATCATCACCTGCTTTCCTGAATCAATTTAGCTAAAATGCATTCAAACAAGAGATGATGAGTTACTGGTTATATTCATTAGTTGTGATGAACCCATTTTTTCAAAACTTTTACATTTATATATTAGACAAGGGAAAAAACAATTACGATACCCTATGTATGTGCATTATGTACTGTCTACAGCATCACCTATACATCGATATCCTGACTCAATCAAGATTTCGTTACATCTAATCCATCTCTTGATAGTGTAATGGGAATTTCTCTATTGTCATTTGGTGTTTTATGCTTCTATAGTGTGTAATACGACCTTAAAATTCAGAAAAAATGTCTGTGTAATTAAACAAAACCAATATGATACCTGTATCAATTTTAAGCTCCATACGTCTCTTTGTTTAAGTAGGTGGACAGCCAAAATAAAGATGTAGTCCAAAATTAATCATCATCATACAACAGTAATCAAATAGGCTTATCACTGACTTAGGCCTGTCTTTTACAGGGTTCTCGTATATACACACCGTAATTACCACGAATCACAAAGGAATAAAGGTATAAACTTGTTAAGTCGGCTTAAGTTCTTCACAGATTTCCAGGGAATTATATGGTAATCGATTAAACTGGCTTGGATAATTAATCATGTTGATTGTACTTAAGTGGACACGTACTGAAGTATAAGTGGTAGGGATACTAGGTCATCTGTAAGAGCTAATAAATGGCGATGGACTATTGGCAGAAACAGCACTGTTCAAACAATGTTAGTATATGATTGTTTCCTTCAAATCAAATAAGAATGTCATTTGTTAATGCTAATAAACGTTTTTGCTCATAGATATACTATTGATTGAATTCATATTTTTAAAAATTCCGGAAACGATGTCAAATTGTTCTTGTTCAGGACATTCTTACAACGAATCAAAACTTTTATATTATCCTAGATTTATTTGACGTCCAACAGTCTACCTTACTAGGAGATGTTACCTTTCCGGAGCATCCACTCATACTTTCCTGTTTGAAATTTACGTGTTTAATTTAATGTTACATTAAATTTTTTAATTGTTTTGCGATTGTAATTTTTTAAATGGACCAGTATGTTTGTTTTTATTATGTCATTACCATGTATATCTATTATTAACACCAAAAATAAATATTGGATTAAATTACTGAAATATTTAATATCTTAATCTATATATAAAATACTCAATTGTACAACTTTTAGATATGAAATATACCAATTATTTTCTCAGAATATGACATAATTTATCTTAAATTTTGTTGATTGTTTTAGTTTTTCAATTATTATTCCACAGGACTTTTTAATCAAATAATTTCAAAAATTTGTTTTAATGGATGTACCATCGAACATTCGTTCAAATAAGGAAACGTAAACAGGACCCTAGCAAAAAAAAAAACAAAAAAAAAAAAAAAAAAAAAACCCAAAAATCATCCACTATTAAATGATTTTGTCATAATTGATTTTAACACATACATTTAACAGAGATACTGTAAGCCTAGACTTAATAAAACTAAACACTTGGCTTAACAGAAGGCACTTACTCTTCCGGAGCAACCGACTTCACTTCCCTGGTTGAAATTAATGAATTATCTTTGATTTTGGGAGTGTGCTTTGAACGTGGGCCGGTATTGTTTGTGTTTGATCCTTCTAAAAGAAAAAGTTTTTTATGCAATTTGAGCGTCCATTGAGAATACATCCTGAGAGCAAAATACTATAAATGTATTTAAATAAAACAGTTTGTCCGTTTAAAGCGATCCATAAGTTTGAACAAGACACTTTAATAAACAGAAAAAAATCGATGGTTCCATATTGAATATAAATGTATTATGTCACTTACATGTTGATTTCCTCTATTCTACAACATATTTAACAATTAAACGAGTAATTTATCATAAAATGTGTTAAGACAGAATTTCAAACACCATCAATTAATTCCCAGCGGTAAACGATTGAATGATTATAAAGTTCTCTACTTTCCAGAAAGACAGCGTAATTGTAGAAGTATCTCTGACGGTAACATTAAAGGATTAGAACTTGTTAAATCTCCTTTATCATTGAAGTTTTAAAATATTGAATACAAAGTTAACTTTCAATTTACTAGTACAGTCCAACCTGACTTAAAGGCCCCTTCTATATAAGGGTTTCATGCTTATAAAGGCCAGTAGTATCTTAATTGTTCTTAATTCATATTTTTGAACCTATAAAAAGGCCTCCTGCCTTTAAAGGCTCAATTGGCTCTATTGGGTGGCCTTTATAGACAGGTTTGACTGTATGCACATTGCAACACTGAAACAATGACAAGATTCTCTCTGCTGAACTTTAATGGATACGAAAGTTATCTTTTTTGCTTTACAACACATAATTACAGTAATAACCAGATTTAAACAATAACATTAATTTGTATATTTGACCAATAAAATCAATAGGGATCAACAAATTGGGACTGAGTTGTTAAATATATATCGGACAGAAAAAAATCCAGAATAGTGCATGGAAAAAAAACAGATTTTTTTTATTCCAATGTTAATGTTTAGTTCAATATCACAGAGATCGATACCATGTTTGCCTAATTTTATTATTTAACATTCTAGATAAAAATATTGAAAACAACCGCAACACACTTAAATGTGATGTTTACAAAATGTATCATGGGGAAAGTAAATGACAGATCATTTTATTACATACGTGACGGGTGTAGCTAGCTTAATAAGAAGTACTTATCCTTCCGGAGCACTTGGGGGAAGTTCACTTGTCTTGGCTTACTTGTTCAAAAGTTTTTACTTTGTTTCTGGATCGTGATTCGGACATGAATTAGCATGTTTGTTTTTGTTTATTATTCAACACTATAGATAAAAATATCGGAAACAACCACAACACACTTAAATGTGGTGTTTACAAAATGCATAGGGTAGAAAATAAAATAATTGACTGTAAAGTTAATTAAATTGTGAAATATGAAATGCATCGAATATTTTTTAATACTAGCGGGAATTATTCAGTTGCTTTGCAAGTCAGTCGATTTTATCTTATCATAAGCATCATTACTAAGAAGTTCAATGATTAAATAATAACTATCAAAATTAGCAACAAATGATCCAGAAATCTTCAGGTTAGCTGGTCATTTTTATTTTTATTTTTATCGTTTGTATGTATTAGGAATTTTTTAACATTGATTCAGGGATATTGCAAGTTTAGGCTTATCAAGGCCCTCAAAAAGTTTTATGGCCGTCATCACAGTATTGTTGATAAGTTTGATGTCTCTGTGTCCAGGATTGCCCTGGATATATTTGACGTCTCTTGAACGTTCCATGTTCCTTTCACACAATTTTGATTACACACGTGGCGGGTGTAGCTAGCTAAACAGGAGGTGTTATCCTTCCGGAGCACCAGGCCTCACTGCCCTGGTGGAAGTTCACGTTTCTAACCTAGCTTTGTCAGTTCCAAAGTCTTTACTTTGCTTCTGGATTGTGATTCGGACATGGATTAGTATGTTTGTTTTTGATAGCATAAATAAAAATCCTACTATTGCATATTATGCTATAGGAAGCTTGTATCAACTTTTTAAATGCTTAAGAGAAAATTCTTCACTTATTTAAAAAGAAAAATAAATGCAAATTTGAATTAAGCTTAGAAACGAATAATTCTCCAAAGCTTAGATTATTAAATTTATTCACAACATTGACTAATTGCCCAATTTGCCTGTAATTTGGAACGCAATGCTCTGTTTTACATTTAAGCCTCAGGGAGAAATTTGTAATAAGGAACTCTTTAAAAGCTTCTGATTACATGATTGTTTTGAGTACAAATGAGGAAAACCAGGACTTTGATTGGATATTTTTATTATTTAAGTTGTCTAACAAAATAGAAGATTTCTCTTAGTGTGTTACAATTAGTCGCTTCTGTATCCTCCAAGTTAAGCCATGGTTTTATATATTAATGACAAGTAGGAATTTTACACATTTTTGTTCACAGGTAAAATGCTTGCTAGCTAAACATGGGGTGCTTACCCATCCGAAGCATCACGTTTAATCTGTTTTCAAAGATTTGACCATGTTTTTTTTCGATTCTAATTTGAAATGCATGCTAGGTAAACAAGGAGTGCTTACCAATCCGAAGTACCACGTTTGATCTGTTTTTAAAGATTTGACTATGATTTTTGGATTCCAATTTGAACCTGGACCGCTTTGTTTTGGTTGAATTGCAAATATTGATAAACAATATCTAAAAATAAGTGTCGCCAAATCTGACATTGAATGCGAATCGAACCATTGTTGCTCAATATAACGGATGGCTAGTAACTTAGTGCAAGAAAAGTTGTTATTGTTGATTAGCGTGATATCTCTATGCTTAATAATCATGGATATATTGTTTCTGTCATTTTGATTTCGATTTTACAGACAATTGTGTTGCTAGTTAGACAGGAGATACAAACCCTTCCATAACACCTAACCTCACTTTCTTAGTAGAAGTTCACGTGTTTAACCTGTTTCAGTTTTTACCTTTTAAGTGTTTGCTTTGCTTTTTTGATAGTGTTTTGGACATGGACTGGAATACTTATTTTTATTTTTTTTTAATATTAATGTTACGTCCTTTTTACTTACAGGTACACACAATGAAGGCAATTATATCGATATGCGGAACCATTCTGACTGTGTTGATGCTGTCAATGACACACAGTGGGGCTTATAGCTTAAACCTAGGAAAATATATGGCAGGTCGATCTCTACAGGGTCTTGAAAAACTAAGAAAGCGTAATGGCGAAGAACAGCGGCGCCATAAACAGGTGAGTGTCGTTCTTTTTTATCTTGATGATAACGTAATTAATATTATAAACAAATAGTCTGAAGCATTTTGTCAAATATAAAGTTATCACGAGTTTGACATTTTCAAAATTCAAATCCTCTCAAATTCTAATTGATTTGAGAACATTTTAATATTTAATATTATCAGCCATTCCAATTTTAACAAATTTCAATTCTTATACTTTTACACACATTGATATACGTTGCTTCTTGTTTTCATGAAATTGAAGCATTAGATCCTTCAGTGAGTGTGATCTTCATAGGCGCAAATAATACTGATTTATCTTGTTTTCTCTTACATAACGGCCTACCATTCTACATCATATTCTTTTTTGCTTACTGTTTATAATCAAACACAATCATACCAGTCTTTATTGAGATTAGATTAAGATTGGTAAAGAAGTGTTTTACTTTTGTATAATTCCTATTTCAAATTGTCAGTTGTAATTCATAAATTAAATATTCTTTTACAGCCATGCTTCGAGTTACCACAGCTACAAGGCAAGTATCAGTTTAGTTTAGTAGTATTCGTATCACCAATAAATTCAAATAATTACTTTAATGCTGTTAATACTCTGTTAAAATTCCTTTATTATGATCCAATGTCTTTTGCGAAATTATCCTGTTTAATCCGCCTACAAACATTTATTGTCAATATCGAAAGATATATTATGCGATTATTCCATTAAGTTAGAGTAAATAAATTGCAAAATCGTGTTGAATTTGATTAGATAATGCGTTACATCACTAGGGGATTTAAATAAAAGCGTATATAACCAAATAATTGTTTGAAGAATTAAATTGCGCTTGTTGGAGTTTTAAATCCTTAAATTTTGCTTAAGGTCATTTTGAGATGGCTGGAAGAATTGCAAAACAGTATTGTGTGCAGTTATAACTATAGATGGATCAAATAATGAATTAATTCTTAACTGCTTAGTTACCAAAGCTATTGAAAACCTTGAAACCTTCAAGTGTAAGCTGATCATAAGGAAAATTAATTATCTCATCCTGAAACGAGTTTTAGTCAGCAGTACGAGGTGTTAAATGTGCTGCTTAGGGGATAATTGATACTTTATATCCTTTATTTGGAATCGCCAACAATTCTTTAATAAGAATAATATTAATAATAAAATCATGATAACTAATAATAACAATAACAAACAAAAAAAATCTAACAGTGGAGTGTCTTGTTTATTTTTTTATTTCTTTTGTCATAATCGGATGTTTTCATTGTATACACGTTTTGTGGGAATTGTTGTGTATCATCAATATGCTATCATTGTGTTATGTAAAAATCTTGCGAGTCACTTTTTGTTGCTGTTGTTTGTGAATCCATTGTCGCGTTGTAATGGCAGTTTCTCTAGGTTCTATAAAACAAAAGAAAATATCGTCTGCATCCACATTTAAAACCAACAACAAACAGATCAATTTTTGTTGCAATAATAATGGTAAAACAAAGAAAGCATTTTAAAACTGGCTAAAAAGTAAGAAATTTGCACTTTTTAAGGATTGCATCATACAATCCAAAATACTTTTTTAAAAAAAATGTAGTTTAGCCAAAACACGATAGCTTCTAACAGACATATGGATCTTGGTACTCAATACTCAAGAAAATGATATTTTCTCACTTTAAATGTTGTTTATTTCAGCTCTGAAAGCACAATTCTCTACATTTATTGATCAGAACAATGACGGTAAAGCTTCAGAAAGCGAGGTGCGTGCATATTTACAGAAATATAACCCGGATGTAACTGATGCACAAATCAGTGATTTCCTGATCCGCAGAGATACAGATGGTAATTATGCAACCGGAATGTTTATATAAAATCATGATTAAAAACAAGCATACTAGTCACAATACATAGGAAAGTAAAGACTTGAAAACTGACAAATTACGTTAAACACGGGAACATCCATCAGGGTAGTGAGAGTTGGGTCAGGTGTTATGGAAGGGTAAGCGCCTCCTATTTAGCTAGCTACTATGTAAATGTAATCATCAGCCACAAACATACTGATGCATGTTCACATTGAAATCCCTCAAAAACAACATTTTGAAAAACAGCTTAGTTAAGTAAAAAACATAAGCTTCTACTATGGAAGTGCTTCCCTGAAGGGTTTGCACGTCCTATGTGGTTACATATGCTACCCGCGTAAAATCCAATTTGAAAATGAAACTAATAAGGCTAAATTACAATCCCAATCAGACCAAAGTAAAACTTAGAAAAATTGTAAATCAACTTCAAAACGAGAATTTTTACCGGATATTCCGAAAAGGAAAGCACATCCTGTCTACCTAGCTACACGCGATGTGTGTAATTGAAATTTAGAATTCACAGAACATAAATTATGCATATTAAAAATATTGATATATAAACCTCAATATCATTTAAAACATTGCTATGACGTCTTCTTTGTCTTTGTGTGCGTATTAACTAGGGTAATCATCAGTTTTCACCGGTAAGTGTCCAATAACTTGATACAACTGTACCTTAACTAACCGATTGGGCAGTTAGAATGTACAGCTAGATTAAATTATTGGACACTTACAGGTGAACTAATTATCCATCCGAAACAGCTAAAATGTCAAATAGCTACAGAAAAAATAGAACAGAAACTAAAGTGGGAAAATACATTTCTTGCTAATTTCACTGTTTTCACATCATATTGAAAAGTTTATTTTAATTCCAGAAAAATTAGACTACCTTCACAGACATATTTCGGTTGTGGATTTAGAAATTCAGTAGGCTCTTCACTTGAACTATCCATTATTTCAGAAACAGTTATCGTTTAATTCTATACTACATCTAGCTAAACAGTGCTTACCGTTCCGGAGCACCCGGCCTCACTTCCCTGGTAGAAGTTCACGTGTCTAACCTAACTTGTCAGTTCCAAAGTTTTTACTTTGCTTCTGGATTGTGATTCGGACATGGATTAGTATGTTTGTTTTTGATTATTTTTTACTCCCACATTAGAAGATTCACATAGTAAAACATTCCTTACATTTATAAAGAATAAAGCACAAATTTATTACGGTCGTGCGGCATCAGATCGATGCTTTGGTTTTTTGACAATCATTTGTTTATTAATCCCGTATTTAAGAATCTAGTTGCTGTTGTTATGCTCATTGAGTAATAAGTATAAAATCCTTGAATCCTGCATTTTTACATAAATAGAAACAAACAAAACATCTTTCAGAATGATTATTTTTTGTATAGGCATACAAATCAGAACCAGTGAAAATATGCCTTTACTATTTCATGACATCTTTAAAAATGATCTGAGCAGATGAAATATTTAGTCACTTTGTAAGTACAACTCACAAAAATCAATTGTACCTAACTCTTTGAGTTGTGAATTGTGATTCCCATTGACCTGTTGACAAAAATTATTTTCACCTACAACTGTCCATTATTTCATGAATGATGATTTAAAACTGTGTTTTATTTACACAAAGAAGTGTAATAATGTTTAAAAAAAAAAAAAAACCAGAAATACAACAAATGCAATTCATTTTTTATTGGTCATCATAAAATCTTCAGTTACCATATTTGTATTTCTTAATAAGAAAAAAGAAAATGTCCTTAATAATCACAAAGAAGTGTAATAATGTTTTAAGTTTTAAGTAAGAGAGAAGCCTCAAACTGTTCATTCTGTGCTAACGCGCCTCTATTAATTCTTTCTCTCACGGAATGAACAGTTTGAGGTTTCTCTCTTTAATTTAAGAAATGACATTCTGACCATGGTATTTTAAAAGGTAATGCGAGACACTTTATGTAAGGGAAAAATACAAGGCGCTGTTTTCAAATCGAATTCAAGTTTTACACATTGTGGACATTTGCTCTCTTCAGCGATTCTTTTTCACCCCTCAAACTGTGATGTCGGGCAAAAAAAAAAGAAAAAAAGAAAAAAAATCAGAAATACAACAAATGCAATTGATTTTTATTGGCCATCATAAAATCTTCAATTACCATATTTGTATTTCTTAATAAGAAAAAAGAAAAGGTCCTTTATATCAATGTCAATGAGCTGAACATCCGTGTAATATACTAAGTAACGAGACAAGGATTTATTACACTTTCAAGTTGAGTAGTGAAGTATTGTAGCAAAACCAATAAATGATCCGTTTGAGATTTGTAAACACCTGTACATGGTTATATATTAACACAAGCCAGACTCATCAATAACAAAATCTCTCTAAAAGTTGAAAAATGAGATCACATTTTTCATCAAAACAAACTTGTTTAACTGCTTTATAAATGATTAAGATATCACTGCTATATAGATTCTTACTGCTATATTAATGGTTTCATACTTATTTCAGTGTTAGATATTTTAACACACGCTTAATCATTAATGCGTTTTTGTATTATGAAATCTACATGTTTTTTTCCAAACCGTTAAATCAGTTGAAATAGTCTCTAGGTAAAAATATCAAATCACAAATTTTTTCTCAAAGCCCCCTAAACTCAAATTTCGTAATTGGTGTTACGCGGTGGATAAATGAAAATGTGAATGCACAAGAGTATCAGAGGGGACGAGTTGTTTCTCTTGCTTTATCTTTCTTCAGATAATCAAGATAATTTAGATTGATTTTACTAATTAGTATTAAAATATTTTGTACATTTCTAATCAAATACAAACATACCGTAGTTAATAAGCAATGATTGCGTTAAGGAAGATGAGAACAGCTACTTGTTGAAAATGAAAGTGGACAATATTTTTTTCAAAAGAATATTTGTTCTAAAATCATTTTATTCTTTAATATTTAACGTAAATATTGTGTATTAGTGACTGAATATATATTCACAATAATATTGTCTTTTGCAAAGTTAATTTTCTTTATGACAGCTTAATTATACCAATGGAATGACTAAAGATTGGTCTGTACAATCAAGTATATGACATTCTTTAAAACAATAATTATTAATTGCAAACGTTATGTAATTATTTGTTCTAAGAAGTTTTGGCAATGGGTTAAACAAGCAAAATATGTATTAACGATACACAACAGCAGTAGTTATAAAACAATTTATATTCATATCCAGAACACAATCGCAAAGAAAAAAAAACTAAAAATTGCAAATTAGTATTAACACGTGAACTGTCACTAAGCAAGTGTGAGACCGACTGCCTCTAAAGCGTAGAACCTCCTATTTAGCTTAGCTAACTACACCCTTCAAATGAGGAAAAAACAATAATAAAGCTGGTTGATAATGAAAATTTAGAATTATTAGATCTATAGACTGAGGTATGAATTTTAGTTTCTGTCTACCTTCACATGGACTTGTTTTACTTCATATATAGTACTAAGTACCATGTCTAAACAAAATTTCCTAATAAAGTGTAAACAAATTAGGTTACATACGTGAACACACGAAGTTAGACCGGGTTCTCCAGAAGAGTAAGAATAAATATGTACATGAAATCTTATATAAATATTTTAGGAAATGGTCAAGTAGATTTCATACCAGATTATCTGATGGAAGTCTCCTCACCCCACTACAGTACTACTGCAGCCAGAGAATGGTTTGATTTGGAAGACACCAACCATGACGGATACGTGTCACGTGATGAATTGATTAAAATCGCTGAAAATATAGGCATGTCACGTGAGGAGGCAGAGCAGACGGCTGATGGATATTACATGATAGCAGACGACGGCGATCAAAAACTTGATTGGAAAGGTAAACATATTTTCTTTGAAATGAGTACGGTTGATATGGAAAAACTTAATTTATTGAATTAAAATTAATTAGAACTGTCTCTTGAGAGCCAAATATCCCCTCGACATCGACCTTTCCGATATGACCTTAGTTCAAGGTCATGACACGCCTTTGAAGCATGACGATTATCCATGTGGAATTTTATGACAGTTGTCCAGAGCAATTATGAGAACAAATGGCCCGGACAGGATTTTACACGGGCAGATTGACAGACAGACATGATGTTTCCTATATACTCCCATTAAACTAGTTTGCAGGGGTATAAAACCCCTCAAATAAATTAGATTGTAAATAATGCAACAAACAGTAATTTGATGGTGAACATATAAAGAAAACACACATAATGATGTTGTATAAAATGCACTCAAATTCAAAATTACTTTTCACTGTAATAACTGTGTTGGGTGTGGTCTAATTACAATATTATTCCGTTGTCAAACATTAATTATCTTGAAAAGATTTAGAATGAAGTATTTTGGTAGTGTTTTTTGGTTGTCACATTGAATGAAAATTATTATAGTCGTTTAACTAGTGTTGTAACCATTTCTATGAAATCTTTGCGAACTTCAAGATATTTAGATTATTTTTGTGTACTACCTGCAATGTTGTTCAAAGTGCCAAACTAGGGATGTCTAGTCGCTTGTTATGTAAAACTGACTACATTAAAGATTTCACAGTGATTTACTAAACGGAACATCAATAAAACATAAAATCTATTCAATCATGTCTGTAAAGGACACCCAAGGAAACCAATAAAAGTGGGAAAAGGCTCTTATATAAAAATTCAAGTAACACGAAACAAGAGTATGAGGGATAAAATGTGATTGACGTTTTATAGCAGGTGATCTTATATAGAGGTGGTCTTTAAGACAGGGTACACTGTACTATCAATTATTTAATACTTTACCTGTTGTGCATGGATGGGTATCACTTTAACGTTAGTTACGAACAAGCAATTCGCGTATGTACTATATAGTTCTTAAGTATTTCTAATTGCTTTCAGTTTACAAGTTGTCAGTCTAGGTCCAACAAATACTTTATTCAGCAAATAACTAATAAATTGCTTACCATCTAGCTAACTCATATTTCGTTTGTATATTTTTCAGAGTACTCCACACTTTTCGTGTAAAGAAGAAATGATTGGTTTTTGAAAGCCGTTTATATTTATTTTAATATATTTTTTACACTTTTCAAGTGATTAATGTTTATTCAAACATTCATTTTTAAAATTTGAATATACACTTTTCTTGCAAGACTTATATATCCGGATTATTCCTAGAGGATTTATTGAATATTGTTTATCTATTCAGCCATGGATATATTGATGGATAATGGATATCGGATTAACAAGGAAAAGGAATTGTTTAATTCAAATAATGATGTAATTGTATAGATTTTAGAAAGAGTTCATTCACTTTATTATTGTTGGAATTTTATAAAAAAAATCATCTCTCTATATGTAATTTTAACAAATTCGGCATTTCTTTGTTTTTTTTAATTTTTCACGTTTATAGCCTGTGTTTTTCAAGTTTTTTATGATTATAATTTTTGTTTTTATTTTTTCTGTTTTTCTTACGTTTGTAACAAATTCAGCCATCTCAAGCGTATATGTTCATTTTTGTCTACTTTGTTCAAATTGTTAGACAATTAAAATTCTATAATCATAAAAATTTGTTGTTTTACATGAATGTCTAAAAATATACATGACTAAATAATCATGTTATAAGAAAATAATTATAGGCAAAACATGTACTTAGTAGTGACGAATAACAAAATAAATACAAAAAACATGTCAAAAAGAAGAAACAAGTTTGAAAAACTGCGTACCAAAATCTATCTAGAACGCAACATAATATAGGCTAAAGATAAAAAGTAAGAAAAAAGAATAGAAAAGAAACAAAAAGACCACTGATAAATAAAAGATTTCTCACAGAATGAGAGTTTTCCAAGCTGCCCCAGTCGCATTTCGTTAACCTTCTCTAGTTTAAGGAAACTTTTCTCATTACTAACATATGCATCATTTACATCAACTTAATTATAATAATTGATGCATTATCGTTTTTTCGAAAACCTTACTACTATAACATCGAAAAACTAATAGGAAATTTTCAAAAGGACACCGATACTGACTGTAAAATAGAATAGTTACTACAAGTTTTGTTTGCAAATTATGTATTGTGTGGAGTAGAAAATATCCATACATAGTAAGTATTTGAATGCATCTGCTCTTGAACCGCACTGGAACAATAGTTTCCTCTGCTACGAATACCGCATGGCTAGCGTAGTAGGAGGTGCTTACCTTTTCGGACCACTCGGTCTCACTTACCTGGTTTAATGGCACGTGTTTAACCTAATTTATCAGCGTCAAAGTTTTCACTTTGCTTTCAAATTTCAATTTGGACATGGATTGGTATGTTTGTTTTTTTTATTGATACATAAGTTACTAGTAATATTTTATCTTATAATGTTGACGAATCTATTGAAGATGAACCATTGTTGACTTTATAATATTCATATACTGTTGGATTTAGTGGTGTCGGTCAGTTGCACGTTTACGGAATATGCTTTACACAGAATCTTTTATTAGATACCCTAGTAGCGCCTTAAATTTAATAGATTAAATCAATATCATAAATTGTTCTTTCGTTTTCATATTGATCTTCGTTTCTTGTTAATATTTTATTGTTAATTTTTCGATACAACAGTATAGAAAAACAACATTGACCTGTCCGTTTGACCTTTAATTGGAATATTTAATTTCGACTAGTACGTATGTGTATAATGAGAAACACCATTCACTATTTCAAGTAAACATCTGTATTGTGTATGTATGAACTATAAATCTTAACACGATTCGTATATTAAATGGACCTTCTTATAGGAGTATTTCTAATAAAAGGTCAAACGGTCAGGCCAATGTTATTTGCCTATAATTCCAATTTTGTTACTTAATTGTTTTTTGTAATTATTTGAATGTACTATTGTTTAGTATGTGGTACTAAGAAAACACTTTGACCTGTGTGTTTGACCTCATATTAGGAATATCCATATAAGAGGATCCACCTGATGCATGGGTAGAATTGATATCCAAGTTAATACATCATGGTGAACAGGTATCCTCTATGAGATGAGTATGGAAAATAAACACCTGTTGAACCTATACATAGTTGTACATGGTCCGTGATAAATATTTAAATGAAGTTCAAGCCGACAGGTTAAATTTGTTTACCTAAATGGAGTAAGATAGATAAGGTATATATTTGATATATTATTGTAGCGATAGAATAAATCGATGCTTGAGATACAACCGGAGCTTTTTACACCACACCCACCACTCATTTATTATTATACGCCTAACATCCAATTTCATATATCGTAATGTAAAATCAAATCATTTGTCTTTAGAATGAATTATCAGGCAATAAAAACAAACACACTAGTGCATATTCCAATCAAAATCCTCAAAGTTTAAAACTATTCTGGAAGCTGGCAAATTTGGTTAAAAAACATGGACTTTCACTGTGAATATTTAAAATTGACCTAACAAAAACAAGAATACAAATCCAAGAAAAGATAGACTATTCGCACGAAACAAATAAATAAAAGCATGAACAGAAAGCGATATGTACAATAAAAGAAAAAATAGAAACGAATCGAACGGAATAAAACGAGAAAAAGGACAATATCAAACGGAACAAAACACAAGAAAAAATAGAACAATATCAAACTAAAATAAGAAAAATCGAAACATGTCAAACGAAAAAAAACCCAAGAAATACAAACATGTCGAACGAAAGAAAAGACAAGAAAAAAAAGATGATCGAAGAAGCCAAGATTACGACATATCGAACAAACAATTTGAGACCCGTAATAATAGAAACCCTACGTTTCTATGTATATTGGATTACATATTATAAGTTTTAATTTTACAGCACTAGACGGCCGTTTCGGAATACAATTCCTCATCAGTAGTGCTTGACCACAAATATGAAACAAAAATTATGAAACCAATTTTTTTCTTTGATGTTGAAAAAATACCCAAAGGGCCGAAATATATTTTACAAAATTTAGCTAAGGAAATACTTTGCATCAGCGAGTATACCTAAGTCTTTGACTGATTTTCACATTTTAACTAGCAGCAAAGTTATACATTTAATTTAGTATATTTCTGACAATCATACACAATTATTGCCTAATGAGTTTGTGATATCGTCGGGGAAACATCCACCAGCAGAGATACCGGCTCAGTGGTTTAAATTACATATTCTACCAGTTTTAATTTAACAGCAGTAAACTGCCATTTCGGAATTCATTATCAGTGGTGCTTGGACCAAAATTGTGAAACCATTTTTTCCAAGATATTTAAAAGATACCAAAGGTCCATATTAGATACAATGACTTAATTGCATTTAGTAGTAATGTTTCAGTATTTTTGTAATTTTTTCATCCTACAACAATAATCAATATCAAAAAAGAAGTTAACAGGAACGTAAACATGTAGACCTTTACCAAATTTCACAAAACAATAAACTGTCAGCCGGTCATGTCTATTCATCTCGCAAAGAATCCAAAGTGTGGGAGGAAATCTGGAATCTTGCATGTTAGACAATTTTGTCGCCAAATTTACCAATTAACTCACAGAGAGGAAAATGTATTTTACGTTTCAGTTTATTTATCTGTTGAATGGTAAAAATATATTCAAATAATGTCTATTGTAACATCGGACAGTGACACATATTAGCCTGGATTAAAATGAAATTTCCATCGGCTGGTTTCATTTTGAGAACCAATACTAGACAAATCAATTAGCAGTGATATATTTAATGCATTATATTTGTTTTACCGTATTAGGAGTAAATACCACGTATTAACGTTCATATATAAATTATTGAACTTGTTTAATATACAATAAACCTTTAATCGTATTTAATTTTTTTAATTTAAGTTAACCGAATTTCTTAAAAAACTTGTCATTCGCTTTTTAATGACGATTGTTGCCGATTTAAACTACTGCCCGAGCCACTCTTTCTGTGACAGTGAATTATGCTTTACTCTCATAGCAAATCAAATAAACTTGTATAAAGATTGATATTTTTCACTTACTTTAGAGTAATCGTAACTTGATATTGCAATGCACATTTGCATTTTCGACTAGACAAAGTAAGCAGACAATATCAAATATTATTCTCGTTTATTGGATAAGAAACAAATGGTTTTTCATTTTCGCAGAAAGATTGATTCGGATAGTAGATTTGTCATCGTTACAAGCATTACTTGAATCACTCAAGCATGAAAGTACCTTAAATGCTTAACGATCATGAGTACAAACAATTTTTAAACAGTTTATTAGGCCCCTGATTTCATCAAACCACATGGATTTGTTTGTACTTATGACCAGTGACCATAGAAACAATAATGAAAGGTACAAATACACCAAGCTATGAATGAGGATGCAGTGTGATATCATCCGTCTATTGATATCGTTAATTAAATCAAAACAACCCACCTTTTTGGTTACCAGTAAACCTTTTTTGTCGATGTACAGCTTTCTTTTTTTAAATGAACAGGTTCCTTACTTTAGACGATAATGTTTTAAGAAATCTAGTTCATACTAATGATCTAAAATTTTATCGAAGTCGATTCCGTTGAGCAGATCTAAATGCCAGTTTGTTTGTCGAAAGATGTTTCTGAGCACCTTTTATTATCATAATCCAGAGAACTTTATTCTGATATTTAAAAAAAAGAAACATTTCCTGTACCCTAAAGCTGCAACTTTATGGGAAAAAACACGCAATAAACATAGATATACTTAAGAAGGTATAAAAACTATTGTCCTAAAAGAAAATAAAAAAAAGAAAAGAAAAAAATAATTAGTTGAGTCTACTAAATTGTCTGTCAGTTCCGGCTAAAATAGTTCATTTTTAACTAAAGTAAGAAAATCTCTTTTCTACAATTTGACTTCAAAGAACAAACGTTACTGTCGCTTACGTCAAATGATCAGAATTACGCCACGTGAATTTGAGATGTGGCTAATAAGAGCGACTGTTCTAGTAGCGGTAAACAAAAAATGGGTCGGTTTCAACTGAAAATATTAATAATAATAATAATAATAATAATAATAATAATAATGATAATGAATAAAAATTCAAAATAACAGTAAAAGTTTGTTAGAATCAAAACAAAAATATCAATCAATGTCCAAATCAAAATCCAGAAGCAAAGTAAAAGACTTTGAAATTGACAAACAGGTTTAACAGATCAGCTTCCTTTAGATGGATAAAAGATAGAGACACATTTTAATTGTTAAACAAGGAAACTCAATTATACTTTTGTTGTAGACATGCTAATATAATAACATATGTCTCTTTCAGGAACATCAACGAAGAAACAATGCAACAAATGAAAATTTACAAGCATCCTTATTACCAAAAGGTCTACTTTCCATATGGTTTTAAAAGAAGCATGGATATTGTTTGGCTTTGTTTATTTTAGATGAAGAAAAATTCTGTCTGAAACATTTTTGGGATGTATATTGCGTTGGTGATAATAAAAATTTCATGAAGATACAGAACATCATGCCATAATAGTCTAAAATACCAGTTTCTTGCACTCCAAGCAATGAACATAATTCTGTTTCCTTTAAATCTCTTGAGCAATGCATCTTTCGTAACGACGTAACAAAAACCCCTTTGGATATTGTCCAGGGTCGTTAATTATATAATCTTAAATATAGAATTACTCCCAAAGTCTATTTTGACTTTAGATATATAGGTATTAGGTTTTTATATTTTTTTATCCTTAGGTTACATTAAATACATCAAAGAGAGAAGTAATATTCCGTTGGAAATTTCTGGATATAGTTGACGTCCCATGGTGCCACATTCCTTTCATTCTTAATTTTAACTTCACACCTGGAGAGTGTAACTAGCTAAACAGGAAGGGCTTACCCTTAGGGAGCATTCTCATTTCCCTGGAGTTGTTACTTAGTTGTTTATATATTTTTTCGTTTTTTAATTGATTGCGATTTAAACATGAACCGGTATGTTTGTGTTTTATTTCATAAACAGTAGATTTGTCTTTACGAATTTAGAATGTAACTCCAACGTTGTTTTTATTTACTACTGTGCCTCCCTTTTACCAAAGATGGACAGGTCCAGGTCTCCTTTTACTTAAGAGCGTGACACAATGACAGAGATAAGGTTTCTAATAATTAATTGTAACAAACATATCGTGATGTAAATATTACATGATGCAATAACTTGTAGTTTTTATTTACCATGGGAAATGTCTGTCGAATTGGAATAAGAGTGGGTGTTATAAAGTGAATTTATTATTTATAAGAAGCGAAAATATATTCTCATACTTGATGCTACATATAACTCGTACCTGTCAATTGTAGAACACTAGAAAGGTCTAGCATTAATCCTGGGATTACGGTTTTCTCTGTTAAGTCTATTTTTCCATTATCACAGGGAACAATTCGATGAATAAAACAACTGGTGCAATTTATTTCCGACCATGGTTGATTAAATTCACGCCTCTTTCGAAGAAATAATTGTTATTTTAATGTCAAATGTCCACAAAAGTTAGACATAGCTGGAATTAAACCTGATATACAAACATGTTAATAACAATTGATGGTAAAGTACTGTATATATATAAATACATCAACTGACTGGCTGATGTTTTTTTTTTGTTTTGGTACTTGTAACTTTATAAACAACGTATCTCTAGAGTGAGTGTATGGAAGAGTTCAACAATAAGTCATTAGCATGTACGATGAAGTTTAACAATAAATCGTACATGTTTTGTTTTTGTTTCTTTTTGTTAACTCAATAAAACTATAAAACAGACCAGTGCATGTTTAAATTATAATCCCAAAGCAAAGTAAAAATATTTGAAACCGACAAATTTAATTTACACAAGTAAAGTTCCACCAGTGTAGAGAAGTTGGGTGCTTCAGAAAAGAAATAACATCCTGTTTAGCTAGCTTCACAAGCTGGGTTTAAAATCAAAAATGAAAATTGAGAGTGCAAGGAAACTATAGGACGTAAATTATAACTTTGGAAACTTGTATGCAAACATCTTAATAACAATTGATGGTAACGCACTGTATATATAAAAATACATCAACTGACTGGGTGATGATAATCTTGTTCGATACTTGTAGCTTTATAAAAAAAAACGTTTCTCTGAAGTGCGTGTACGGAAATTCGAGCGTATTTTATTAACATATACGGCGAGGTTAAACAATAAATTGTTAATGTTTTTGTTTTTCTTTTCGGCGATTTTAATAAAACTCTTAAATAAACTTACAAGTCCATGTTTAAATTACAATCCCAAAGCAAAGTAAAAACCCCACAAATTTAATTTAGACATGCACAATTCAATCATGAAAGTGAGACCGGGTGTTCCAGAAGGAAAAGCACTTCCTGTTTAGCTAGATTCACCGACCAGATGTAAATTCAAAATTGAGAATAAAAAGAAACATGGAACTATAGGAAGTAAATATATTCAAGATCATTTTGAAAACCTGGTATACAAACATTTTAATAACAATTGATGGTAAAGTACTGTATATATAAAAATACATCAACTGGCTAACTGATGTTTTTCTTGTACGGTACTTGTAACTAACTTTATAAACAACGTTTTTCTGTTGTGTTTGTATGGGGAGATTCATCTATCTATCGTGCATGTTTGATGAAGTGACTTGTTTCAGTTTCCTGAACCTGAACCTGGTACAAATACACATTCTAAAAATAATTGATGGTTTGGCAATTAATGTTTTAATGTTTGTTTTAAATCAGTCAAAGGAATCATATTGGCCCATGTTCATACCACATTCCTAAATGCAAAGTAAAAACTTTCAAAACTTTTTGAGAATAGGTGCTTTAAAATCACAATATTGAGAATGAAAGAAACTGAAAACTATGGGAGGTCAAATATACCCAGGGCAATTTTGACAACCGGATAAACATTTTATATACGATTCATTCAAATATTGAAATATTGAAAAACTTTTATTTTCGTCGGAACCCAGTTTTCGTGAAAATCCTAAAAACATCTCAAAGCATTGGAAACCTATATTTCAATTAAACGGTAACCACAAACTAAGAATTTACGCAACACGAAAAAGTATGTTTTCTTAGAGCCAGGGAAAAGGATGCCGCGGGAATAAATGAATTCGCAGTAAGAAAAATGTTGATTTATACATCAATGTAAGAAATTCGTTCAGTACAGACAAGGCGAAAGGTTAAAACTAAACTAACATATAGCGTCGATTCGACTGCTCATGGTCATTGCGCCTCTTCATGAGCTATGTCTTATATAGCATGTTTTAATAAAAATTATCATTTAATATATTCCAAAAATGGTTTGTGACAATAAAAATGGCATCTTCTGCCTATATTTCAACATTTACGATAGCTTTTCGGTCACTAGCTAGTCATAAGGCGAGCTTTGACTCCATGTCGTTAGCTAAGTGTTAAATTTTCGACAGGTCTGCCTTGTACTGTACGATAAGTATTTCTTAATGCAGCATAAATTGATAGGATTCCTGGTCTTTATTTTGAATGCTTTACAAATGCACATACATGTATAAATACCATTAGCCAATAACAAACTAAATAAAATCCAATTTTAAGAATATAAGATTATTTTTTAAGTTTTTTCTTTTAAATTCAAAGATTCATTATAAGCATATGCCAAAACAAGTAAAATAGTTGGAGATGACATTTTATCTCAATAATAGCATTGTAAGTCAGTCGCAAATCTTCAAATTATACATGTGTATATTTTCTAGACTGAATATTATGAAAAATCACACATCTTTTAAAGTTCGCATGTACAAGATTTTTTTAATTAACAAGCTTAAGACCAATTTATACCATATCTTCTTCAATAAACTCAATAAACGTGTTTTTGCTCTGACTGTACTTTAGAAAATTGTTTACCATCCTGTGGGATTAAATTTCGCTTCAAGCCGTTTATTCATGATTTCTTGAACAATTCTTTGTATATTTTGCGTCGAGTTATCTCCAGACATTTGCCTCTTCTTCCGTTTCCATTCAGCATCATTCATAATTTTACTCTTTTCATTCCATTTTCCAGTTTTATTCCTAAGAACTTCCATCAAACACATCGCTATATCTTGTACGTTTACATCTATCCTTCCATCGCTACAAAAATTTAAGAGGCTGTTATCAGTACGTAAATTTCCTAATGCCTGTTCATCTTTTTTGAATTTCATATCCGGTTCCGGTTTCGCCACTTCCGGATATCGACTTAAAACAAAGTTTGCATTTAAATCTATTGGTCGTTGGTTGCTATCACTCCATATTCTGATCGAATCAATGACTGGATATTCTGCGCTGGTATCAGAGAGAGCAAGATCTGACGGATAATTGTCTAGAACGTCATCATTTCTGTTATTTAACATCGGGAATGGAAAACTCGGACTTATCACCACTGCTATCGTCAAAACTAAGGACTGTATGTGTAACATCTGAAAAAATAAAGAAAAAGGAAAATATTCATGAATTTTTGAATTGTACTAAATTGTAAACAAAAAACAAAAGAAAAATAGGTTTTGGTAAACAAGATTGACCTGCCCGCTTGACCTTTGATATAAATATTATTATGAAGGAGCACAGTTATGTATAGGTATCACAGGTGTTTATTTTGTCTACATAATAAACACAGGTCATGTGCATTTAGCATATGTTATAATTATAGACAAACAAAATTGACCTGTCCGCTTGACCTTTGATTTAAATATTCATTAGGAACGAGTTAATTTGAGAATAGGGAACGCGCGTGTAAATTTCGTCTATATGATGTGAACACTAATTATGGACGATGTGTATATGTATTAACTGGGAATCTTAATACTACCCATGGCTTGAGTAGATCGTCCTATGTGAATATCCTTAATGAAAGGTCAAGCGGACAGGTCAATGTTGTTTACCTATACATGTGGATCCTAACACTACCCATGTGTTGGGCGGGCCCTCGTATATGAATGATCCTTATGAAAGGTCAAACGGACAGATCAATGTTGTTTGCCTATATAACTACAATTAGATATGGATTTCTTGCTGAGACCTAAATAAGAATTTAACAGAAGCAACCATGGACAGGTTACGACAGAAACACAAGAGGAATGGAGGGAAAAGAATATAACAACAACAACAACAACAACAACAACAACAACGTTAATAATAATAGTTTCCTCAATTCCCGGACCTGAAAGCATCAATTGAACTGAAAGTCTGCAAAACACCATTGACATGGTCGCAAAGGACCCTATGTACAATTTATATAATTTAAAATATATGTGGCAATATCAATGTCACCAGGTTTAGGATAAGAGACAGAAATTTGCAGTGCACTAAGCAATATATAATATATAAGGGGCATTCAACAACGCAACATGCCTACAGGAGCTAGAACATGTCTCAAGTAGGATTCGAACCTAACCGGTGAGGGTTGACCGCTTTAATACGTGAAAGCGTTTTAGACCAACCAACCAGCGAAACAAATTGCTTTTGTCAATATTTCTTATCAAAACTTGTAAAGACGAGTTTGGAGGATTCGAACCAAGGCGATGAGAGTCGCTGTGATCCGCGAGAACGATTTAGACCTCCTGGCCATCAAGACCAACTGTATTATTCCTGTGATATTAAAGGGTAACATTCCTTATTAAGACTCAATAAGGAAGCCAATGATTTAACATGCAATGCTTTTTATAATATAATGGTTCAAATTCCAAACATGTACGATATGTCGTCGCAATCTGTGTCGTCTGCTCGTCATGAAGAAAATTAAAATATACGTCTTCTCATGTGTTAGTAGTCAAGTCACGTGATAAAAAAAAGCAAATTAAATAAGACAAAAAAGAATTTTGTTCATGGAGAATGTGGGTGTTTCATTGATTGAAGAACAGAAGACTCTACTGTATTTCCATAAATTGATTGCACACGGTTTTTATCATTTATTTCTTTTAATTGAAAATGTTTTCATTAGACTATCAATAAAATGCATTTAAAATACACTGACCTAACCAGATTATATTTTAATAAAAAAAATTATTGTTCAGTTCTCTTGTATATAGAGAAATTTTGCGAAAATTTTGGAAATTTGATCAAGTTTATACACCAATTGGGCCTCACTCAAAATTACATCAGGGCATTTAGGGTCAGGTAGGTCATTTTTGTTCTCGTTTTTCCAGGTGTGATCATCATGAATATTCTAATTATAACATAACGTTTGCAGTTGTTCCAAGTAAAAAGGTACAAAAGGGATAATTTTGACATAGCCATGTTTGTTGATTTGTTAAAAAGTTCAAATATTGCTCTATGTACAGAATTAAGTTCACTTTTTCATGAATGAATAATATTTTTTGCTATAAGGTCAGTATATTTTGTATTAAGTTTTGACAAATTTTTGTGTTTTCTGAAAATACGACTTTATTCTTGTATTTTCCATGTGTCATCTATTTGTGGAAATACAGTAGTTACTAGTGGCTTAAGTAGACATAGACCAGCATGCTTCTGTTTGATTAATTAATTCTATCTTTGAAATTAAGATTGAACAGGTTTTACTTTCCTTTGTGATTTAAACATACAGTCCAAACATCCTTAAAGGTCACATCTATATATAAGGGCCACCTGCTTATAAAGGCCAATAGAATTGTATCTCAGATGTTCTTTATTCATATTATTTGAACCTGTATATAAAGCTCACCTGTTCATAAAGGCCACTTTTACTGGTTCCCTTAAGTTGCCTTTATAGACAGGTTTGACTGTATATAGGACGTTATGCTTGTGTGTCATTGAATAAATAAATAAATATCTAAAATAAAATTACTTTGATACGCATTAATTTAGGCTTTCATAAGATAAGCTAAAATATATGTAATGTATAATGCGTAAATTGTACATTTACATGGGGACAGACTCCACCAAAAGCTTGATAAACGGGAAGTAGAGTATTAATAACACTTTATTCTTCGATGTTATTGCTATAGTTACTTATAGTATACCTCATAATTATTGATTTTTTCAAAAGCGTACTTTTGCGATTATTCAATACTTAAAAGATGTCAATTTAAAACTTGCACTTGGCAAACAATAAAAGGGAGATCAATCATTGAATCCCTATGGTATTTTAAGACACTTGCCCCTGTAACATTTAAGCCCATTTTTTTTCTAAAACTGAGGGGTTGGTATCAGTATCAGCTACATGTATTTGGAATTTGATTTATTTAAATAACCACATTGTCAATGAAAATACAATTGTTATGAAAAAAGTTAAATTATTGATGGAATTGCCCAATAACTATGAGATATGCTATAGAACATGGTATGTATACACTGTCTCCATAACTTACTGTGCAAAGTATTTGACATCTTTTTATCTTAATCGTGAAACTTAATTGATAAAATTGAAACATTGAAGTCTTTGCACTAGATAACAATTAGATCTTAAGTTAATATTGTAAATGTTTAAAACCAGATTTAAAATCGGCAAGGAAAATACAAATGTGGGGAATTAAAAATCGAAGTGTTAAGATAAAAACACTACTTTAGTTGAGAAAAACAGAAAAACATAATTATGTGGTAAAAAATTTAATTTTGTCTTTAGTGTTTAGACAAGTTTTAAATATGAGTATTAGTAATTAATAGATTTATAGATGACAGTGTGGATACCAAGCTACATTATTGGAAGAACCCGTCTTAACTTTACATTGATTAAAGCGCCGGATAGCTAATCACAGTGCTTCTCGTGTACCGGCTTAGACACACTCGCATATAAGTCAGTGTAGAAAATGTCAGTTTAATTGCCAAAGATTTAAGTGTTTTTCCAGAACTCTGGTTCCCCCTACTATCCCTGACCTAATGGCTGTCTCGTTAAAATAAAAGAATCTTGACAGAGTCGTGAAACTCGATTACCCAAAACCATTCTTTTGCTATTGCTAAGTTCGTGTTTTCAATGGCAAATAAACAGTACAGACCTGTCGCAATTTAAAATCAAGTTAACAAATTAGTACCGAAATGGCAGCTCAACTTGACCCCTTGTTAGCTATATCTCAACAGATTAAATAGCGATCTGTCGTCAGCCTTTTCGTCACCATCTATCAATTTCTCCGCCTCTTGTCAGCCGAGCTCCGACTAATTTTTGTTAGCCGTGTTAAGCTTGTGACAGGTCTGTAATGTAGTTTATATCTAACAAATAGTAGGACGACTTGAACTTTTCCACCACATCTGAATTGAGGTACTGTTTTTTTCGGATTTATTATAACCAGATACCTTTCAAAATAAATGAAATTTGCCCGAATATAAAAAGATCACTAAAATCAATTCATCTTAGAAATAGCCGAAAATACCCGATATTTACGACACGTTATTTACAGAAACCTTTAACGTTTTATTTTAGAATTTGTTACTCAATCGTTCTAAAATGGCAAAAATATTGATTATAAAATTGAAAAATTGGCTTTGATGCTTTCAGAGTTTAAGATAACAGCCTTATTTTAAGACTGTTACAAGCTAATAAAAGAGGTAAACTGGAAATATTATTTAGAATTTTACATCAATTTTGTCCAATCTATATAATGGTCTGGAGAACGAAACCAAAAACTTAAGTATGCAAGCAGAGCCTGTATATGGCAAACAAAACAACCAAAACATATGCATGGCGACCAACTATAGGTCGCGCACGATAACTTGGCACATCCGGGGTTTTTCAGTTTGTAAATAAACATTGCAGCTCGTTCGATAAATGTTATGTTTTGGCCCATAGTGTATAACGGGGACAAGTGTTGAGAGTTCTATCCTGCTATAATACATTTTTTTTAACAAAAAAGTTTGATTAAGCCCATTAATAATAGTAATTTTAATAACAATAATGTCATTAATAATAATATCGTCAATATATTGTCGTGTGCTATTTTGACTCTATATTTATTTAATAAAAAGTCAAAATAGAAAATAATAATAATAATTTCTTATTATTTGCTGTATCAAATAATAAATTCTTCACCATGAAATGTATGCTGAATATATTTAAAACAAGTTACTGAATGGCTTTGCGAAAATTTTTAATTCAAAACTATTTATTTATTAATCTTATGTACTTAGTCTTATTCTGTTTTTGTTTTTATTTTGTGTCTGGAATTTATAATTGTGCAGCTCCATGCAAGTTGGTAACAGTAAAAATTTCGTCAGCTGTATCAGTCGTATCTTCTTCTGAAATGGTTGATTCTTCGTCGGCCGTCACTGTAGATGTTTCTTCCTTCTCATCCTCTTCTTCTTCTGTTGCTGTGTCTGTGTCTTCGTCGCTGGAATCGGTATCGTCCAAGTTTATTACAAATTTCTCTATTTCTTCATCGACTGCGATGTCATTTTTCCAGTAATCGGTTTCTATTTTCTTTACGTGTTCAACACACCTTTTCCATTTTTCTGTCGATATGTCTTTCAATTGTTTTTCTGCAAGTTGTTGCACGTCCGAAAGTTTAAATTTTAAATTTTGTGAAGCAACATATGATTTTAGATCAGCCCAAATTAATTCTATAGGATTTAAGTCTGCATGATAAGGTGGTAATCTTAAAATTTTATGTCCATGTTCTCTTAATATATAATCAATTCTGTAGGAAGGTGGAATAATTTGTTGTTTGCATATTGTAAGTAACTGTGCGCGAACCATGTCTTCTGTAAATTTAATGTTGTGTTTTGTGAGTCATTCCTGAATGTCTTTTTTCTTCCACGATGTTGTTGGTTTTTTGTCTTTTTGGACGTTATGATAAGATGCATTATCGACTACCAAGACGGAATTTGGTTCAATGTTTGGAATTAATTTTTCGCGAAGCCATTTAGTGAAATTCTCAGCATTCATTTCATGGTGATAATCACCTGTTGATGACTTGGCTTTATATATAAGGCTTGCATTAGGAACAAAACCCTTTTCTGAACCAGCATCAACAACAATCAGACGGTCACCTGCTCCGATTGGAACACTTAAACCGTTCCCATCCAGCTGCCAACACTTGGGTACAGTGTGTGAAGAGTTTATATACGTTTCATCCATATAAATAATGTTGTATCCAGTTTCTCTAAGTTTTTTAATTTCGCGAAGGTAATTTATTCTTTTTGATACGATATCTGGTTTTTCCATAAGGATTTTTCTATTTGTGCTGCATTTTTTCCAGTTAAACCCCATTTCTTTAAGCAATTTTCTGAGAATTGTTTTACCCCCCCCCCCCCCCCCTGAGAGTCAATTTTGTGAATTATTTCCGAATGAATAGCATTTATAGTTGGAAGAGGAAGAACGCGTTTATTTAAATACATATTAATTATTGTTCTTCTAATTACGCAGATATCAAAATCATCAATAAAAAATTTATCTGATCTCTGTTTTCTATCAGCCTGTTTGGTTTCTATTCCGAACGGTTTTAATCTTGATAATGTTCTCCTCGGCACACCCGTCATTGCACTTGCTCTCTCCAAGGGACAGCTGATGGGATTTATGAGACATTTTTGTTTTGCCTCATCAAAGCAATGTTTTACAACATTGATGGCAATTTTTTTGCCTGTGAATTTAATACAATCTTTTTATTTTCAGACATCTTCTCGGTTATGAAAATCACACGTGTTGTCTCGTTTTCGCCTTATACCTATTATACTATATTCTCACATTTTTACGAGGGCGTGACCATTCAACTCGTTCGCATGTTCTAATATATTAATGGTGTAATAATTAACATCTCGTCCCTTTTAACTCTCAGATCCACCCAACGCCATGATATGTTGGAATTCATATCCTATTGTATTATATTATTAATTAGAACAAACACCTGCTGTAATCTCTTGCATCACAAATTGGAAACTGGTACATTTGATTCACTTTAATTTTGAATCTATTAATAAAAATTATAAATGAATGCATTAATATGAGTTGTGTTGTTGGACATAAAATATTTCACTTGTAAGGAGGAATTGTATTTTTATATTTCGCACAGCGTCATGTGGAGCATTTTGAATTTTAACAGAGAAAAATATTAAATTTAAAATTATGCACATGACAACAATATTATCTGTATTCCCAGATATGAATAAATAAAATAAATAAATTAAAAAAACAATAAATAAATGAATAAACACAGTATAAAATTTATTGATGTTGGCATCCTTTTCCAAATTAATATAGGTTTACAGTTTGATTTTTTCGTATGACGCGGCGGTGAGGTACGGATTAATAATAGTGATTAGTCCCAAATAGTGCTAATATTTTGATTTCTGTATGAAACGAGACGTTAAAATTTTGCCCTGTGCTAATTTTAAATGTTATGTAGTTCTGGTAGAAATAATTTCCACAAGAATTTTAAAATTTAGGTTGTTCATACATTTACAAGATAGAAATTATTAATTATTAGCCTGATAGCACATTTAAATAATTAGTATAGATTCATTTATTTCTTTTACTTTTTAATTGAAAAGTTTTTATAATAAAAATTAAAACAAAATTAGATAAAATTAAAAAATATATATGTATGGACCCGGTATTGTTCGAACTCACTTGTGACAAAATTATATAGCTGTCCACTAACTGTAAGATATGTTACATACCACTGAGCCAAGGACGACAGTAACCTATCCTATCAAATTAAAGGTGTTAAGGACAAATACCTTGTTATATCTTCAGACAATTCGTTCCACAGTTATGTGGAACTTCACAAAAATTATGCAGAAATGAAATAATTTCATGTGAATATTTAAAAAGTTTCAAATAAAGAACATAAATGAAAATGTCCAAGATAAGTGGAATATGATAAATATTTATATTTCAACAAAAATATGTATGAAGGTGCAGCATGGACATTGGCGAGTTGTTCAATGTGCGTGTTTCATGAGTCCGAGTTACAATGTTTATTTACAAAATGAATAAGCCCGGATGTGCCAAGTTATCGTGCGCGACCTATACTCGCGTCAAAACGAATAAAAACAAGGTATGCAGTATTCATAATCAAAGACAAACATCCCAATCAATGTCAAAATCACCTGACTTAGAACATACACTGGGTATAAATAAAATATAATGAAGTTGTGTGGTTCAGTAATTTTGTTGGCCCCACAACACTCCTTGTATTTACAAATAGAGATACGACCCACAGTTCCATATTTTTTAATTTTACACGTGGTGGATGAAGTTAGCTAACCATTACGCTTCTGGGTCTCATTTAACTAAATTTGTCAGTTTTAAAGTTTTCACTTTGCATTGTGATTGTGATATTGATATTGAGAGGGTTTATTATTATTATTATTATTATTTATTTATTTATTTATTTATTTATTTATTTAAATGTACACAAAATACAGATATTTCGAAAATTAAGCACTCTGAGCTAACGAAAAGGATTCTAAGTTCGACCGACACATGGATAGCTAGTTAACAAAGAGCTGCATATATTACCAAAAAGGTGTGAAGAGATATAGCTAGCAAGGGGCCAAGATTAGCTGCTGGCACCTATTCGCTAGCATACTGTTAAACTTTCGCCAGGCCTGTACTGTAGCTAGCAAGGGACCAGGATTAGCTGCTAATTCGGCATCTATTCCTTGGTATACTGTTAAATTTTCGACAAACCTGTACTGTAGTATAAGTGTCTTTAAAAACTATTTAAGTACCAATTAAACTCTTAAAATCTGTTTTAAATGTTCATGAAGACTGTGATTGTTTTTCTAATTAAAGGTTATTAAGGGCAGAGATAAACTTAAACCTTCTAGGTTTATTTTAAAGTTTTAAAAAATTAAGATTGATGAATTAAGATTTGTAAATTTAGATAAATATCTAAATCATTTTAACTTGAAAGCATCAGCGTGGGCGTCTGAAAGCAACACATACTCAAAATGAAATAAATAAAGCTACATGTATATTTAAAGCCTAGCCAATAAACTCAACCTTAAAAATAGTGCCAAAAAAGAAAAGGAAAATGAATAAAGATATAAATCATTTTGAGTGCGTAGTAAGGAAGTAACCGGGACGCAAAACACTATTTATTACTCCTTTCTAGTTTGTAATCAATTGTTGGACAAGTGGTATAATTTTTAAAATCCTGGTCAAGTACCGAACTAACATTTCAATATCTTTAACACAAATAAAAAAATACAAAAGATTGAATAAAAAGACAGTTAAATGTTGTATAAAACGAGCCTAGTTAAGTACCAAATAAACTCTTGAACATCTTTAAGAAAAAGTAAAATAAAGAAAAGAAAGGCAAAAAGCGAAAATGAAAGTAAAGAATAAAAGAAGTCTACATATATATATATATATATATATATATATATATATATATATATATATATAAAGTACATTAATAACGCACAGTACAGACCTGTCAAATATATAACACTGAGCTAACGAAAAGAAGTCGATGTTCGGATGCTAATTGGCCGAAATATGGAAAACTAGTGACCGAAAAGCTGCCAAGAGGTAGAAAACAAATGCAGAACAACTGCTGATATAGCTAACACGGGTGCAAGGAAATTAATTGATTGATTGATTCAAGGGGGTTTAACGTCCCAGTCAAGAATTTTTCATTTATATCGACACGTCATCAGCTATAAGTGAAGTGGCAGAAATTTTTGTTTTTGCAGTGCGCTGGGGCAATGTGCAGGTAGGGCCCTTAACGTGTCAAGCATGTCGTGACACGGGCTATTGGGTTTTAAAGGTATCTTTCGAATGACTCGGTGATTTTCATTTAGTAAATGTCGAGTGGTTGGTGAAAAGACAGTCACTACCTATTTTCAAGTCTTGGTCAGACCCAGCCGGTGTTAGAATACACGATTTCCAACATATGAAGCGAGCACTCTACCAACTGAGCTACCGTTTTGATGGGCGAAAAAAGTATCAATGTTACACTTTCGACCATACTGTACATGTATAGTACGGAAGTGATGACATGTGTAGGTCGGTAATTACTTCAAGGATACAAATAAATGACTAATTTATTGTATTACATTTTCCAGTTGACAAGTTCTGACCAAATTCATTGCGACAAATCAATGACGAATTTGGTTTAATATTTACACAATTATCTGTCAAATATTTACACGTCCAATAACGCCTACTGACTCTATCTCATCGCTGCGCATATTCTATAGAGTTGAAAAAGGCAATTTTGGTATGTAAACAAAAATCTTCCAACTGGACCATATGAGCTCAGTTAAATTGAGAAAATTACTTTACAGTTTATTTTTGTAACTTTTACTTCCTTCTCAATGCCAGACATGGAATTCCGGGACCACAATAATACTGTCAGTTTTTGAAAACTTTATTCTCAATAAAAGACAAGGGATATATGTTTTTTTTCGATTTCCACTGCTTGTTTTTCTGTTTGCATTATTTTTTTTAACTGATAGCAGAAATCGTTGAGGTTGTCACGACCATTGATTATTAACGTCACAGTTCAACTCTGGTCTTAATAAAAGGTAGTCTTGATATTTGATATAGTTCTAGAAATTATATATTTTTGAAAGATGAATATAAACCAAAATATATTAAACTACTGATCTTAATGAAATCGTGAGATAGTAGAATAATGAAGCTAACAGACAATAAACATTTATTGAGATGACCATCTTGTGGTATTTATTTAGAAATAGCAACTATTGCAGGATTGACATATAATTTTTATAAATGACATGAATTGTTATATTTCTATGTATTTGAAAGGTAATTTTATTCACAAGCAGAATATAGCCGATTATTAACACATTGTTTAATTAAAAACTATGTGTTAATTACTACATTTTCACCCCTTTAAGGGAGGTTGTTTGGTAGAATGCTCGCTAAGTATGTCTGACCAAGACTTGAAAGCACACAATGACTGTTCTTTCGCCAAGCATTCGGCATTGAGAAATGAAAGTCACGAAATCCTTCGGAGGAGAACTTAAAACCCGATGCCCCGTGTCACGGCAGGTGTAAGAAGCGAAAGAACTTCCAATACACATTGCTCTGAACGCTCTGCAAAGGTCAAATGTCTACCATTCACCTATAGCTGGTGACGTATCGATATAATTAAATTATTCTTACTGGGACGTAAAACCCTATTCAATCAATTATTTAATCAATCAATCAATCAATCAATCAATCAATCAATCGATCAATCAATCAATCAATCAATCAATCAATCAATCAATCAATCAATTAATCAATCAGTTATGTTTTTCCGATGCATCTTATCTTAAAAATTTTAAAAAAGGATATCCCATTACCAATTGTCATTTATAAAAATGTATTTTTTCATTGTCTTTTACTTCATCGTGTTATATACAAAAGACTCAGTCCTTTCCATCTTTTTGTTTTAGAAAACCTATCATCTATACATGTATGCATGCATACGACAAAACCGATTATAAGCATAAAATTAATTGTTCTTTTTTGTTATGGAAAAATTAAAAACATTAACATTATGCACAATGTATAATCCTTGTATTATTACTTTCATTTCTAATAATTTCATTTATACAATTTTTAAAATCAGCGATTCTTTTCAATTCTTGAAAACAGTTGAAAGTAAAACAATAGCATTGCTATGGCGTATGAATACAAATTTCTCTGCGAAGCGGCTATAATTACATCACGTAAATCAGAGTAAATTCTTTAATACAATAAACAAATAAAATTCTCACCAATCAAAGAGTTTGGAATTAATAACAAGCATATCAATCCATGTCTAAATCACAATCCCAAAGCAAAGTAAAAAAAAAAACTTTGGAACATGTTAATTAAGTAACACACGCAAACTGTCACCAGGGAATTGCGGATGGGTGCTCCAGAAGCGTAAGCGAGCTTTACCTGCCACGTATATACTAGTAATAAAATTAAGAATGAACTAAACATGGGACTTTCGGACGTCAAATATACCCAGGGTAATATTGGATACAGAGACTTCATACTTATAAACAATATTGTGATGACAATCATAAAACGAAAGAAGATATAAATTATACACAATTTAATCAAACACGGTTAATTATAAAAAATTGATTTGATACTGTCAGGATTTTATATCGTGTAGTTTCTGGCTGTATAAGTACATTGCTACTATATAACTTATCATACATGTTTAAAACTCGTCCTATTTAAACAGACTGAAAATCTCCACAAAATTAAATTGTTGAAAACACCATTATGTTAAAGCTGAGCGTTATTCAGCTATAATATTGTTTTTATCTTGAAAAATATAATTTTTTTCAAATTTTTGCATTTTCTCCAAAATTTCAGAAAATTACAAGAAAATTGATTTTCAAGAAAAACAATTTTATTGCATGCATTTAGATCATAAAGTTAAGATATCACTTTCAATATTCCAATTGTATGAACAAAATTTTATAGGATGAAATAATTAAAACCCAAGACAAATATAAATTTGTTATGTTATTTATGGAGGGTAGCGTATATTTATAAAATACCACCATGGTATCTTAGTTGCTATTGATGAGTGGTCACGTCATATGTTAAAGGTCGTTTGTCCGAACTGTGGTCGGGTCTAACCAAAACTTGATAAATAGGTATTGTCCGTTCTTTCCCCAAACTCTTGACATTTAAAAATAAAAGTCTTGTTATCAATCAATCAATCAATCAATAAATCAATAAATCAATCAATCAATCAATCAATCAATCAATCAGTATGTTTAATTAAACATGATTGTGGTTGTCAAATAGATTGGAAACAGTGTCGAATATTTAAATTTTAAATCCATTTTGAATTTTCACCAACCATGCATATAGTTTTGGACAGTTTAGCCCTGATCGTGAACAGAATTTACCAAGCAACGCTACCTAGACCAGATAATGAGAGATGCAGCCACACAAGACAAGGACAAACGCATATTGAGTCGCTTATAATAACATTTCTTCCTTTAATTGGCCAGACAACTCGAGTTAATATCAGGCAGTAGGTAAAGTACTGTGGGAGGACTTCCAATCAGTTTCCTCACCAAGGGTAAATGCGCATATTAAAACTAAAACATAAGATTTTATTTTGCCTATTAAATAATACCTGTAGTAGTTCCTCTGCCACATAAATAACTTTACAAATTCATATTTGCCATAGGATTACATTATAATCACCATATCAATTAGTCAAACAATTGATATCTAGAATTTTCAGTTTTTCTTAACATCATGATCTAAATGAATTAATAAATTATTCTTTTATAAATTTTTTCTTGGACTTATCTAAAATTTTGGGAAAATATGAGAATTTGGGAAATTAGTATTTTTCATGATAAAAACACTATTTTGCTGATAAAAACACATCGCATAAATATGTCTTCAATATTGTGAAGCTTTGAGTTTTGAATTTTGTAGTAGCAATCGAAATCGCAATCGAGAACAAAACAATAAAATGATAGAAAACAGCGAATAATTAAAAATTCAATGACAAATATATTAGAAAACATGACATCATTTAACGATAGTTATAATATTTACTACACGTCAGCATTGGTTTTATATTTAGTTTATTTTCGCTGATGGATAAATGAAACATAAATATACCGTTCTATGTCCAAAAATCACAATTCCATAGGACAAACAATAAATATCGGTCCATTATTAAACAAGAAATCAACCACAATCAAAATAGTGAAAGGCAAAATCACATCACAAAAACAAAGATAAAACTGGCAAATTAAAATACACACGTTACATCCTAATTGTAAAGGAGGTTTGGTATTTCTGTAAAGCTAGCTGCTTCAATGACACGTGAGTAATCGAAATTGAAAAAAAAAAAAAAAAAACACATGAAATGATGTTTCATTGTTGTATAAAGTTCCCGTATTGGAAATAAGCGTATTAATGTACATAGTGTACCAGTTTCAATTTTACAGCACTAGACGGTCGTTTCGGAATTCAATTCCTCATTCCTCTTCGACCAAAATTATGACACCAAAACTTCCATCAAGATGGAACCTAAATATCCAAATTTTACCAAATTATGCTAATGAAATGCTTTGCATGAGGGAGTATACCTTAGTTTTTGAGGAATTTCAAATTTTAACTAACAGCATATTTTCTGACACTAATACCCAATGGTTGCCTACTAACGTAGACATAAATACGCAATCGAAAGGCGCTACAGGTAAATCGCTACATAGTTTAGGAAAGTTGATTATAGAATAATTAGTCTGTAAAATTAAAAATTAAGCATACAAACCCATGTCCAAGATTAAAGCAGAAATTTTGTCTTAAAAGAAATAAATACAGACATATATAGAACAACTACGCTTAAATATTTAAAGTTTATTACCTTTTACCTTTTATGAGATCCACACGTTTGTAAAATAATGGAAACCACGAGTTCCCAGTACCGATTTACCAATGTTGACGTGGAGCACCCGACAATTTAAATGCTGCTTTCTAATACCAAAGTACCCAGAAATATCAATGTTACTTTACGGCACCACAAAATGTTAATCTTGTTTTCTGTTACCTAACAATATTTGCTTTTTGTATCTTGCAATGTCAGTGTTTTTCCTGTACTTGTAAAGCCAATGTTCTTTTTCAGTACCTTGCAATTTCAATGTTGTTTTACAGTTCTCAACAATATGAACGTTGCTTTCAGCAATGTATAATATCAATGTTGTTTTCCAGAGCCAAATAATACTTCAGATTGTAATACAGAACCAAACAGTATCAAATTTGTTTTTCCAGTCCCGAATAATATCACTCTTCCTTTCCAACAACTTTCAATGTCAGTTTTGTTATCCACTACCTAAACAAGTTTCCAAGATGTTTTTGGTAATTTGCAACGCCAATAAGGTTTTTCAATACCTTTAAGTTACGTAATCAGAGTTAATTTTCAGTAGCTCGCAATTTTGTTATCCAGTACCCAAACAAGTTATTAAAGATTTTTTCCAGTACCTTGTAATGTCAATGAAGTTTTCAGTACCTTTAAGTTACAAAATCAGAGTTGTTTCATCATTCTTTGTTCTTTGCATTTTGACATTTACGTCTGGTTCGTGTATCCTGCTATATAAGTAACTGGTACATACGTGACATTTATTATAGTTTCTTACTGTACGTAAATAAATAAAATTTGACGATGTATGACTCATAATCAACCTCATACCCATCCTTCCAATATTGGTAATATTCAGTTATCTTATCATCTTTCATTTCAGATTGAGTCCCAAAGCAATTGTAACAAAGATCATTAAATTTTAATTCAAAATTTAACTTCTAATAAATTCGCAATTCAAAATTTAACTTTTAATTAATTCGCAATTCAAGTATTTATTTAATAAAAATGGCAACACTTGAATTTGTTTTATATTAAAATTTTCATTGGATTTTTCATTTTATTGCACAAACAAACAGGAGACCAATTTATCAAGATGTGCATGAAACAATACAAGGTCCTTTTTTATTCGATAAAATCAATTTAAAAACAATACTACTCTGGTTCAAGAGACAAATTTATCATGATGAACACGACACAACACAATACCTTTTTTATTAGATACAATCAACTTAAAAATAATACAAGTCTAGTATATTAATAATAAAACAAGTGTGTCTTTTCCAAGAGATTTAGTTATGAGTTGCATTGTTATTATGCGTTTTGTTTTTGACATTTACAATTTCAAGTTGTCTGGACAGTTTCCAAGTCATGTTTTTTACTTTCAAGCTTATATATTCGATGTTTGAAGGGTACTTTTATTTACCGTAGAATGTTGTGATACAATTCAATTCTAATATTCTGATACAATCATTCATTAAATTCTTAAAGGAGCTGGTGGAATTCAGTTACAGATTCAACCTAATGATATAGTTAAACAGGAGGTGCTTACCCTTCCGGAGCGCCCGGCCTCACTTCCCTGGTGGAAGTTCACGTGTCTAACCTAACTTGTCAGTTCCAAAGTTTTTGCTTTGCTTCTGGATTGTGATTCGGGGATGGATGGGTGTGTTTGTTTTTGATTAGAAGCATCTCCTGTTTAGCTAGCTACAATTGTCACGTCTAAAATCAAAATTGATATGAAAGGAACATGGAACAATGGAACGTCAAATATATTCCAGGGTAATTTTAGATACAGTGACATTACACTTATTAATAATACTGTGATGATGGTAATAAAACTTTTTGAGGGTTTAGATAAACTTACGCTTACAATAGGTATATACACACACTTTTATAAATAATTGAAAAAACACTAGAAAAAATATTTTTAATTTGTTACGCCAGAAGATTCAACTATGTATGATTGAAAACAATTTATTCATATGATTGCGATGTACGACTGCTGTTTACCGCTTAAATAAATGCAGTGTTTAATTAGAAGTTTTGCAATTAGTGTCATCAATTTGTACATCGGGTTTAATTGCATAACTTTTGATCGATCCTTTGCCGGTTTTATATTATGAAATTATTCTGTTTAATTGTAAATCACCCCTCCAAATCAATACAATGTAAAAGTGTTAAGAAAACCACAAACACGTATCATTGCTTAATGACGTAATACAGATAATGACGTAATATTTTGGCTGATCTGTTATAGTAAAACAAGCATACCGAACTATATTCAAATCCCAATGTTAAGTAAAAACTTTGAAACTGACATATTACATTAAACACTAGACCTTTTCAAAAGGAAAGTGAGACCGGGTGTTCCGGAGGGGTAATCACCTCCCGTTTAACTAGCTACAACTGCTACGTTTGAAATCAAAATTGATTATGAAAGTAACATTGAACTATGAGGCGTCAAATATATCTTGGGTAACTTTGGATACAGAGACACTGTTCCTATTTACAATATTGTGGTGATGGCTAAAAACGTTCTGATGGTCTTGATAATCCTAGAATTGCAATTTTATATTAAAACTGTTAAACGCCTCAGAAAATGTTTATGTAAATCGTACAAGGGTCGTTGTATAAAATTTCATTCAACTTGTTTAATAAATCCCATCTTTTATAACAACGTATGCAAGATCTTAATTAATTATTTTATTCTTATTTTTCAAATAAACAGTGTCAAGTGCTCATGATGAACATAGTACATTGTCAATAGTCAAAGATTTCTTCGTCAGTGTTGACCATTTTATATTTATGACACAAAAACAATATTCAAGCAGAATTATTTAGATTATATTAATGCGGAAACTTTAATTCGAATTAGGGTTTCTGATTTCTTGGTCTTAAATTATCACTATTTTGATAGAACACCATTGCCCTAAACAATATTTCATCTATGTATTTTATTTCAAATTAAACCAATGTCTAGTATTGTAACTTCGATAACAAATTAATGTTTATTAAATATATAATATTTATATGCTGACATATGCAGGATTAGGCCAAGGGGTTATTTTTGCCATTTTAATTTCGAAAATATATTTAAAATGTAACAGAATATTTACAAACATTTCTAGAAACAATAACGGACCGCCAAGCCATCTTATGTGTTTGCTTTGTTTTGGGCATTTTAAGAAACAAATTTCTTAAATTGCAATTTGAAAATTTAAATTAGTTTGCTGTATAAGTTCAGATTTTAATAATCTAGGGATAACCTTAATCCAAAAGATATATTGATTTTCCATGATGTTATGGATTTTTTAAAAAGATTTTAAATTATCATAGGAATAACATTTTGAATAAAGAGACTTCATTAATTCTGTTCTAGGATCGACTGCAAACAGCTGCCCATGAAACAAACTTAAAGTACTAACTTAACAATATCATGAAATTTTGATTCTGATCATTTAAATTAAGTATGTGCTAATTCCTTAACTCACACATTCATTGTGTCGTTTTTTGCGATTTGTACGTAAATGGCTTTCGTTTACAGCCTATCATGTCATTATAGTATGCAGGTTCAGATAAAGTGTTAAATATAATTGTCTAAACAATAGTTTACCACTACCTGTTCCCACTACAGGGACTTTGTACAACGAAGTAGGCTGCTTGCAAATAAATTGTTGATTCAGAAATATTGCAAGCCTAGGCTTATCAAGGCCCTCAAAAAGTTTTATGACCCTTATCACAGTATTGTTGATAAGTTTGACATCTCTGTGTCCAGGATTGCCCCGGATATATTTGAGGTCCCATAGTTCCATGTTCCTTTCACACAATTTTGATTACACATGTGGCGGGTGTAGCTAGCTAAATAGAGGTGCTTACCCTTCCGGAGCACCCGTCCTCACGTCCCTGGTGGAAGTTCACGTGTCTAACCTAACTTGTCAGTTGCAAAGTGTTTACTTTGCTTCTGGATTGTGATTCGGGCATGGATTAGTATGTTTGTTTTTGAATACATTACTAGCATCATGTAATGACTTTTGTATCTAAATTACTGTAAAATATATTTGACGTCCCATTGTTCCATGTTCGTTTCATTCTCATTTTTTACTTCATGCGGACTGGGTGTAGCTAGATAAACAAAAGATGCTTACACTTCCGGAGCACCATGCCTTACTTACTGATGGAAGTGCTTTTATTTAATATGCCACTTTCAGGGATTTTACTTTGCTTTGAAATTGTGATTTCGACATGAACTGGTATAATTATTGTTGATAATGATTTCTGAATATATTACCTTTCAGTAAATATTAGAAATGTCAATGAGAAAAAAATTTGATAATATACAAAATCTTGACCAAGAAAAGTAAAGACTAAACAAAAACAAAATGTATAAAAATCAAGCCCAAATTAAATGCACAATAAATACAATGCATATGACCGTAAACGTAATTTTTAGAGGTAAAAGTAACCTTCCCTCTAAATGCAATATCACATTATATTGAATTATATGACATTGTGTTATTTTGAGTTAATATGAGTTGAGTTTTGTTGATCTGAGTAACACCCTAGTAAGGCATGAATGATTCTTTTACCTGTATAAAGGCAGTCAGTTCACAAATGTTGGAGAATACCAGAATGCCCAAAGAAAATCACCGACCTCAGCAAAGCAACCTAAAATTCTCACACTAAAAATCTGTTCTGGTGGGATTCGTATTGAAAGGTGTTGTTACCCGTATCCGGCGGTTTTAACCACTTGGCCACCGATGGTAATGATGTTTTATTGTCTTTCTGGCACGTAATTTTAGTTTATGTATTGAAGTAGGGAAGTCTTTATGATCAATAGTGTGAATTATTGTAAAATCATCCAAGTAAAAGAATAATTTTGTTCATATTTTCCACTGGACATAACTCATCAATAGGATTAGTGCACCATTATTCCTAATCTCATCATAATAAAAGACTCGTTAATCAATGTATTCCCATCGGACATTTTTAGTTTATCTAAAAGTGAAAGTAAAAAGTGTAAAATTGCAAAGACGAGGAAATTATTTTACGAATAATTAGATAAAATACATAAAATATTAAAAGCGGTATTTCAAACATAAAAATATATGTTTTGTTTGAAAAAAAGTAAAATGTAAAATTGTTTGCATTTTCTATAATAACCATATTATGTGAAAGTTTCACAGGTTTTTTACAAATCATCATTTGTCATTTTTGATTTTGCTTCTAGATTGTGACTCGGACAAGAATCAGTATGTTTGTTTATTTTTGATTTAAATATATTCTCTTGTAACGACTGAAATTTATATTTTAAACTGAAAAATTGGGATGTTTTATGACACCACAAAACACTATATTACCAAACCACTACACATAATAATACTCGGGAGTATTATAACCAGTGATCCAAAATATGTTTGTCATTTCTATTTATTGTTCGGCTTTTGATTTGGAATTTGTATTATTTTCTGTTCTTGGTTTCGTTGGTTGTTTCTAAGAGGATAAAGGTTTAGAGTTTTATTCTCATAACATTTATTAAAAACATTTTCTTTATACAAAACAAATCATTTCCATACAAAACTATTGCAAAACTAGACAAACTGTGAGCCACAAGCTCGAAACAATACCCCCGCTCCCCCACATAAAAAAAATCGATCGGATCAAATTTTTAAATAAGAGGTGCACATCTACATAATATCACAAAGATTCTGTGAAAGTTTCATGAAAATCCATTGAAAGGTTTAGGAGGAGTTGCGGATAAGAGATAGGTACCCTAAGGTGTAACAGAAGGACGGACACACAGACGGACACCCCTATCACTATATTCGCCACTTTTTAAGCGGGGGGGGGGGGGGGGGCATAATAAACAAGTATCACTGGACATTCACCTTAAAGTCTGTGGTCCTTTTTCAGTTGGTATTTTCTATGTATTGTGTTTATTGTCAGTGGATGCAATGGTTTCAGAAATTTTCACGTTTCAAAATTTTGACTTTGCTTTTGAAGTGCGATTTGAACACGGATTCATATGTTTGTTGTTGATTTTGCAACAACTAAATTAAAAACAATTAAACAACAAAGATAATTATATGATTATAACCGTTGTCTTACCAATACTCAACGATGATCTGCTACTCTATATTTAACGTTACTCTTGCATATTATTCTACAATACCTGATTTTACAAGAATTTACATACTCCACTAAATGACAATAAAATTTTGTTGAAAAAATCTGTCTTAAATTATTTACAAGGACATTCTATCCAACAATGATTTTTTTAACTGACGAAGTAGTTGAACTATTGAAATTGTTATTAATCCGAGCTTGCATGCCTTTCCAATGTTAGCTATTTTTTTATTATTTTTATAAGAATTTCATTATTGGTGTATTCATGGTGCCATTTGGGGAATAAGTCATTTAAAATTGCCAGAAACATTCCATGTTGTTTGAAAATCTATTAAATTGACTCCTTATTTAAAATATTTTAGAGTATTTGTTTGAGGAAGATTAAATTTTGAAGTTGTGTTACTACTATGTAGATAGCTGAAAATAATGCCTTGTAGATAGAAATTCCTGTTAAAAATAATTATTTTAATTAAACGATATAAAAATTATACACCATTACCTTTTGCAATTTTGACGAAAACTTTCCTTTTCATCTTAATTTTGATTACAAACGTAGCGGGTGTAGCTAGCTAAAAAGGAACTTGTTACTTTTTCAGAGATCCAGGCCGAAGTGGAAGTGTTAAACTTAATTTGTCACTTTTGCTTTTATATTGTGATTATCAAAAACTACATACTAATCCATTGCCGAATCACAATCCAGAAGCAAAGTAAAAACTTTGGAACTGACAAATCAGGTTAGACACGTGACATTTCACCAGGGAAGTGAGGCCGGATGTTCCGGAAGGGTAAGCACCTCCTGTTTAGCACCTCCTGTTTAGCTAGCTACACCCTGACACGTGTGTAACCAAAATTGTGTGAATGGGACGTCTTATATATCCAGTACAATCTTGAAGATATCAAACTTATCCAGAATACTGTGATGACGGCCATAAAACTTTTTGATGGCTTTGATAAGGCTAGGCTTACAATATCTCCGAGTCAATTTATTTGCAAGCTTACTTTGGCAACGCTGTCGCAATAAGTTAAAAATCTCTATTTGGTCCTTTAAGTTCTTTTTGGGCCTTTTATTTAATGGCGTTACGATCAATCAAATACTTTTCAAAACCCTTTTTATAGGTCTATGATGTATTTTAGCGCTGACAAGATTTCCTTGTGGTCAATGAGACCTGTAATGTATATTTTCAATATATATCGATACATTTTTACCTTTGTTTTATAAGACATAAAATGATATCGTCAGCAATATATATCTTTACGTACAGTAGTAGTCTGAAATAACTAATATAATATAAGAATAGTATGACCTGTTTCCATAGGTATTATGATACAGTTTTATATAGTATTAATATTTATTTTGTAATTTGGGAGCCACACGCTATATTAATTTTTATTTGTAGACAAAATGACAGACAGGCGGTAACAGGATTACAAAGTCAAAATAAAAAACTGTTGAATAACTGCAGACCATTTTAAAAAAGGTATATAGTGGGTTTTGTAAAACACTTTCAAGATTAGGAAAGTAAGTTTGCGCCAAATTCCTTTTAAATGAGTTGAAACTAGAAACGTATTTTTGGCATGTTTCGCACAATACAATACAGTAAATCATGCAGTTTTTCGCGTTAGTTCATTTTCGCGACTATCCTCCTTATTTTATGATTTTCACTTACGTTTATTTTGGCGTGGTTAGATGATGGTCAGAGCATTTGCAATTGATTAATACCAAAATAACATATTCGCAAACGGATTATTTCTGTACCTTATGACTTTCGCGAACTTACGCAAAAATAAAAATTGTCTAGAAAATGTCCCGATTTTCAGTATTCCTGTACGTACAAGTTTTCTTCCTATTTGCATAGTTCATGAAATGTTGCCAATCAATGACGGAAGAACTTGAGCTAAGCATATATAAACATATATAAATCTATTTGAAAGATCAATTTCCTGCTCTAAAAATGCTTTATTTGCTAAATATCACTCAAATATCCTATTCCATACCGATAACTCTTGAATCACTTTCTGTGTTAAACGGATTTTATAAAATGTCATATGCTTTGTCATGTTTTTGGAAAAAGTAACTTTCTTTTGTAAACGTCACTTGAACAAAACAAAACAAAACTATAGACATTTTAGGAAAAAAATACATGTACTGTAAGAGAGTCCAAACACTAAATATACGATAACAATGAAAACACGAAGGATAAACACATATTGTTTCAATTAATTATAACATTTCAGATTTTCGGCATGCGCTGCATGTGATTAAGACTCATTATCAGTGATTTAGTATGATACCTGTTTAGGTTCCTATAACATATTATGCCACTATTACTTTTTATACAATTCTTCATCAAAAGTGCTTGGACTAAAATTGTGAAACCGCCCCCCCCCCCCCCCCGGATGTTTCAAAGATAGTACATATTAATAACACGGCATCGGATATGTAAGTAACGCAGACATTATTCTTTCCAAGGTATACTAACAATACAAAGCAATACACAATTTTTCTTTTTGTGTGTTTCTTCAAATTATTGAAAATGGGTTTTTATTTTTTAAAGAAGTTACTTAGCTAAATAAGGATTGTTGGAATTACAAAAAAAAACCTTACATCTTATAAATAACACATACAGTCCGCCTTTCCCGTTATTAATAATTTTACAAGGTGAAAAAATCTCATTAAGTTTGCAATAAATCTCATTATCTAATTAGGGCTCTCCTGATCAACTGGCACCAGGATAACGGTGTTTGTATTCATAATGCGCTAATCATTTAAAGTGTTACAGAGGGAACAGAAAAACTCGATTAATAGTGACATTATAAGTCATATTTATGACATTATCGATATTATGAAAACGTTAATTGATAATAATGTGTAACTAAATCAAACGGATACTTCAAAAATAACCTAATTACCTGATTACCAGGGCAACGTCAGAAGCTACTTTTGATAAAAGGTGAAAAGGTTACAATTATAATTTAAGGTTTTGTCTCTACTGTACATGCATTTTAACCAGATGGCTTTAAAATTCTTTGACGAAAAAGGTCCATAGTTATTTAATTACAAACTGCTTATAAATTGTTTGCTCAGGCTTATTGTAAGCTTAATTTTATCAAGTCCTTAAAATTGCTATACGTTTATTATTCTGTTGAAGATTTTGTTTTAAATTTGCTCTTAGATTGTAATATGAATATAGAATATTGTGGTTTAAATTGTCCCTAATACGTACTTTTATTCGAATTTTTTAAATATTTTTTATAGTTATTAAACTTTACAAAGCAATTATTTTATCATTCAAAATTTGGTTGGTTATTTTTTGGTCCAAACCTATTAAATCGCCTCATCATAAAATCATATGGCGTGTGTAGATAACTGAACATGATGTGCTTACCCTTCCGGAGCACCTTGTCTCTCCTTCCAGGTAGAAGTTCACGTGTTCAACCTAATTTGCCAGATTCTTACTTTGCTTTGAGATTTGCTTTGGACATGAATGAGTAATTTTTTTATTTTGATCATACTTAATGCATTCCACAATTCCACCATACGCGACTAGACGGCACATAGATTTTCAAATAAGATATCTTGCAAGTGAAAAATGTTTTAAAAAATTAATTCTGAATGATAAAAAGCACATAATCGTTTAAAACTGAAAAGTGTACTGTTGTATTAAATAAGTAAACCAGCATGTTCAGTTAAGTAAGATAAGCAAGAATGTTAATTTTACATGTAGTAGTAAACGGAATTTACCGAGTTATCCCCCCACCATATATAAGAATATTGACCTCTGAAATCCATTTTACACTGAATAGAATTTTCCTTATTGAATAAAACGATTGATATAAACTACAAATTGCTAAATATGTAGGTTGAAAATCGCTTTACGGACACAAATCCTAATGAACTATATACAATACACATACTGATTTGTTTTAAGTCGTTTGTAACTTGTAATTTAAGAATTATATGATTATAAAGTTCCATAGCTGTCAAACGTTTAAATGACACTGTTTAGTCTGTCACAATTAAGAAAATGAATGAATGAACAAGTAATGTCAGTTTCTGTACAGAAGATATGAACGTCAATTGATGGATCTTTATCAGTTAAATTACCATAATTTTAGATGTCACTTATTGTATTTTTAAATGCCTGCTGTTTGATAGTTTAAACGGACTCATGTTCATTCATAAATCCTCAAATGAAATGTTCTTCATTTAAACAAGAGGAAACGGTTCCGAAAATAAGTGAACAAAACGTCCGAAAATATTAATCAAAACTTTAATTATATCCATAATGATTGGAAATATCTATTCAGTCAATCACGATGAAGACCTCAATAAGGCAAGCGACTAAACTTCTAGCGCTACCCTTTAAAATCGGTATTATCAAGGTTTGACTGAAGTATAATGTTAATACATTTCAATCTATTAGATACTATTCTTTTGAATATCATATTAATCTGACGACTTTAATCTTGTACTTTTATTCTCAAAATTATACATGTGTGGTCTATTTTGTTTAATATCCTGATGGCATAACGTCCCATTAAATTCTATGTAAAATATTAAACTTGTTAAATAATGTCCTTTAATGCTTTCCTTAGTCAAAATTATGATTTAATTTGATAACAAGCACAAATGAAAGTCCTTCCTTACTTTTTTCATAAAATTGAATTAAGAACAAGTCGGTAGCACTGCAAAGAATGTCAAAGTTAACTTTATGTTAAAGACTATCTTATGCGGGAACTGATAATAAATGAGTAGTTTATAGCATCTTAATATCATATATCAACCCTAATTATACACATTTAATTTTAAATCACAATACACAAACCATAAAACAAGATGTGTAAAGGGACAAATTATGTTGAACATATGAATATCTTCCAGAGTTTTAAGACCAGGTGCTCCGGAAGGGTAAGCACCTCTAAGTCAAGCTGGCTGCACCCTCCACGCAAGTTTGAAATCTCAAGTGAATAACAGAGATATAGACTAAGCATTGTGCCTTGCTTAACAATACTGTTTTATCTATGTTTGTGATAATAATTTATGCAAACTTTTCAAAGAAAACAAACACAATTTTAATAAAGTTTTGGCATTTTCGACTTACTTCTGCCTAGTTGTAACGTAAATCACTATGCGCAATTACAATAGAAAACCCGTGCATAGAATAAAACGTTGACACTATTGAAAGTTTATACGTTGACAAACTAGGAAAATGGTAGACCTGTTGCGCAAACAGCTTAATACGTAATATGTCACCAAGGGCATCTCCTCAGGTATAATAATCATCATTTTTGGTATGTAAAGTCCTTATTAAGGGAATGGTATTCTTCCTACAGAAGTATTTAATGAATTTGCAAATAGCTCTTTTTATTTTTCAGTAACATACAAATTCAATGACATAAAACCAATTTTAAGTTTAATAGATTTGTATGAACACTTTGCATAATCCTCTTTTAAAACACAATATTCTGACAGTCTTTGAGGGGAATTTACCAGATATTTATCAGAATAGAAAGAAGCATACTTTGTCCAAATTCCAATCCCGAAGCAAGCAGATTTCTTGAAGCTTGGGGTAAACACGTGTACTTCCACCAGAGAAGTGAGGTCTGATGCTCCGAAAAGCGTAAGCACATCCTGTTTAGCTAGCTACCACCGCCAAAATGATGTAATATATATGATAGAATGCCAAATGGTTAGCTTTGCAAATTGAAACAATAATCACTTAATTGTAATAAAATATAAGTAAAGAAATTCTATTCTTATGATATTATTTTTGTTAGTGAAGAGGTCAATGTAACTATAAATAAGGATATTAGTAAAAATAACATGACATGACGGGACTGCTATTTTTTATTTCAGCAATAAATTGTACATATGGTTTAGCGATTCACGTGTTTTTCACCTCTCTGTCATGTTCAAATGAAAATATGCATTTCAAACGATTACATATTTTTTAAATAAAACCTTTTTCTGACTGGATAAGGTGTCATATATGTTATCGCAAAGTTAATTTTTAATTGAAATCAACAGTTTCGTAAACATTAGTATGGCTGTTAACAAAACAACGTTAACTGTGACGATGATAGACTCAATCTATGAAATCTTGATTTGAGGAATATATTATTTTTTTTTAAATGATATTTTTTTCATTATATAATTTCATTTCTGTATTTAAGTAATATCTTTAATTCAATTTTATGATATGTTTTGATTTACAGTTTCAAGTATTCTTATAACATACAATTTTATTTATTTCTTTTAGTAATATCTTAAATTTAATTTTAAGATATGCAGTTTGTATGAAACCAAATTGTTTTTCTTATAAGACAGTTACAAAATTCATCACAAAAAGTATCAATCTTCTGCAAAATGAATTAAATTCAGAGAAAAATGTAATTCTGGTTCGTGAAAATAAATGAGAAAAGAATGTCAATAACAGTTGGTAAGAACGCAAAACTATATATCACGTTTCGAAAACTTTTACATAATGTACCTGCTTCTTACAACCAAAATAATGCATACGAAATTTATATATGCATGTCACTTTTCTAGAATAAGAGGAAACACGGATTTTATAGTAGGCGTGACTACATCATATCAAGCGAAAAGAGTCAACTTTTAAGTAATATTTCTTCTATCTTTATACTCCTAAGAAGCAATATTGAAAACAACCTTTATATGCGCGACTACACATATCAAGTGCATGAGGTTAACGTTTAGGCAACATTTCTTCCAAAGTGAAAAATTATTCGTAAAAAATATTGAAAACAACCTTATTAAGCGCTACCATACCATATGAAAAGGTGGACATATACTTTTAGATAATATATCTCTTCTTTTTATTTTGATTAATAAGAGCAACAACGGACACAACTTTAATGGACACAACAAGCGAACTCAAGTGAATAGATATTTTAAGCTGTCAAGCAAAGAAAACTTTTTTAACTTTTTCCTTCGTTCTAGTATAGTATAAGCAGCAAACGTTTAGACACAGTAAATCAAACCAAATAAGGAATTGCTATACGATGAACGGCTAAAGCAAAGAAAACTTTAACGACGACTTTTAACTTCTTTTTCATAAAATACAAGTAGCAACATTGGAAACAAGGCATAATGGTTAAAGTAACTGAAGTTTTGTCTATATCCTTAACAGCGAAGAAACGAAGAAAAATTTCTTTATGTTTAGCTTTTTTCTTAAAAAAAGAATATACAATGACTTACCACCTAGCAAGACACGACAAAACTTATATTTAATGCATAAAGAAAACATAACGCTCTTCTTAAAATTCTACTAGTAACTAATATGTCATCCAAATATTCATGAATAGTTTACCATGTAAAACATGCTGAAGAATATTAGGTTTACATAATAAGAAATATTAATATTCTATATTCTTGAACCCATATTAATATTCTAGATGCTCTACTTACCATTTTGTAGCTGTAGATGGTCGAATTTAGTTTATCAATCCTCTGAGTACGCCGTGCTCCTTGGCTTCAGTTCACGCACATTAAAGATCAGCCTACTCCAGTGAGATGATAAGATTTGATATAATTGATATAACAGGCTGCAGAGTTCCCATATAAATATTACAACATTATCTCGACTTTATGAAAAACTTGAACCATCAGAGCAGCACTGCAAAGAGTAACGATAAGAAAATTAAATATTGTTTGACCATACCAGGGGGTGTATTTACAAAACTCGAATCAAAATAGGATTGTCTCTAGTTTCAGGAAATTATGATGCCAAAATCAAACAGGATTGTCGTTAGTTTAGGAATATTTTGATGCTAATTTCGGAATAAATTTAAATTTGGTATCGAATAATTTAGTTTTAAATAGATGGATTTACAGTTGTTAGTTAATACATCATATTCAGACGTGTAGATTGGTTATGACACTTCGAAACTACGGCTTGTCACTTTTGGATGGCTTTATCTAATTTTTGATTCATAACTTTTTGCGTTGTTTCGTTATTCTTACGACAATGACGAGATAGCTTTAATAAAAGTTGTAACAATAATTTATTGACTCTCTCACAAGACTAACGCGGAAAATTGCAAAATTTAATGACCTAAATTGATTACTAAACCTGAAAGAATATTACTAGATATTAAAACGACGAATTAAGACGCGAGCTAATATATATTTATTTACATTTATACGACTTTCTGCGAATTATACTAATAGAATGGCTAATAAAAGAATTGGCTTGGTATGGTTTATTACTCCGACGCTAACATGATTTTCTTTCTATGAAAAAAATGTGACGTATCAAATATTAACCTCTAGAGTGTAATAACGAGAAAATTTTCTATATTAAGTTAAATTTATCATCGTAAAATTTCTGAAATTACAAAACAAACCAAAAATATCGCAAACGTTTCTGTCTAGTCTACGTGTGTTTTTTTGATTTCCGAATTTTTGCTGAATTAATAATAATGAATACTGTCTAATTTGGATTATAATAATTAACGTAAAAAATTGAGGAATTACAACGCGAACTAAAAATGACGAAATCTTGCCTCTAATTTTATAGAACTGATATTAGGTGCAATATTTCGCGGAATAAGTAATTACGAATATTCTCTATTAAGTCAAAATTAGTACCATCTAAATTTGTAGAATTACAACGTAAACCAAAAATGTCGCAAAATTTTGTCTATATTTTGGAATATTAGGTCCGATATTTTTCACTAATTTAGTAATAACGAATATTTAAAATTTCAACTTTTGTCTAATCAAAAACGATTTTCACTCTTCAAAACCATCCTAGTTATGTGGTATGGTAACCCTCCACTGGCGTAGAGTAATTAAAACGTCATAACATCGTCCTACATTAAATGTAATACAGAACTGTCGAAAGTTTAACAATTAACTAAAAAATTGGTGACCATTTGGCAATTGGTCTCGGTGCCTCGTTAGCTATATTTCGACAACTGTATCTATCTCTTTGCAGCTTTTTGTAACTTTAGCAACCCATATCTGTACCACTTAGAAGCGGAGCTTAAGACTTGTTTCGTCAGTTCAGTGTTAAACTTTTGACAGCCATGTACTGTATTTTCTGGATTTTGATTTTTCATTCAACATTTAGCTAGACAATTGCAATGAACAATAAGAGGTTAAAAAATAAATGAAAGTGGAAAATTCCCTAAAGATTTGAATTCTTGGATCTTTAGGCTTTTGTTAACTAGGATAGCACACCACTGAGTTCCAATGGTGATTTAAGCCTAATTAAAACGCTACACTTGTCATTTCACCTGCTGCTCAGTCAGGAATAGAAGGAAATCGTCTTTAGCTTAATAAATGCCTACGGCATGTCATTTAATAAAAGATTGTGTTACACTTTGTCACATTTATAATAAAAATCCGTAGATATAATCTTTTCTAAATCCTACATATTTTCGGTTATGGAGTTTGCCTGCGTACCACCTTCAGCACATGTCTGTCGAAATTTTAGCATTGAGCTAACGGAAACGAGTCGTTAGCTCCGCTTCCAATTTATCGGATAAGGAAAGCTAGAGTGGTTAAACTTTTTCAAGAAAATAGACAGCATCTGCGAAAATTTAGCTATCGAAGGACCAAGAAGAACTGACGATTCGGCACTTATTCGCTAGCTCATTGTTAAACTTTCGACAGGTCCGCACTGTACTAATATCTGTGGGAAAACATTTTTCCATCGCTTAAGGAAACACATAAATAAATATTTATTCAATAAATATAATCTTTCATAAGCCTACATACTTTCAGTTAAGGAGTTCGCCTGCGTACAACGTGAAACCAAACATTTGTGCGAAAATATTTTTCCATCGCTTATAGAATAACAGAAGTTGGCGGGTTCTTTTTTATAGTGCAAAGACCGTTATACTGTGAATGAAGTTTATAAAACGTTCTGCGCAAATGGTACAGATATTAACAACGTGGTGGGCTAATAAACTTGATTGTAACAATATACGCAAAACGTTTTCGAATTTTTTCATCGATTTTGAAAACAAATTAGTTTTACGTAAAAGTGACAATAGTTAATGAATTTCTACTGTGTAAATTTTCGAAAACGCTCCGCGTGCACAAATGTTACAAATAATGACCACATGGTAGGCTGGAGAAACCAATTGTTACATTATTGTGGAAGATGCTGTTTATAAAAAAAACGTTCCAATTCTTACAAATGATACAGAAATTGACCATGCAGTATATCGGTTAAACATAAAGAGGCAGGATGCCGGGATAGATTTTTTTCCTACATCAATGACAATTGATACATCGTGGTTTATTAACAGTTTTAATAATTTTACAGCACTAGACGGTCGTTTCGGAATACAATTCCTCACCAGTAGTGCTTTGACTAAATTTGTGAAACAAATTTTTCCCCAAGATGTTAAAAAATATCCAAAGGACAACATTTATTTTACCAAATATACATATAGCTAAGGAAATACTTTGCATGAGGGAATATACCTTAGTTTTCGAGAAATTTCAGATCTTTATCAACTTTAAAGACATTTCTTACAATTAAATACACTAGACGTTCAATCAGTGGCTCAACAAGAACTATCAACCTGAAATCAAGACATTCCGAATGCATTGAGGATAAGAAGATAAATGTCATAAGCAGTTGTGATCAAACACTTGAGACACAATGTAAGATGGCTTGGTTGTTGTCTCTGTGTCAAGGATTGCCCTGGATGTATTTGAAGTCCCATAGTTCCATGTTCCTTTCGCACAATTTGATTACACACGTGGTGGGTAGCTAGATAAACAGGAGATGCTTACCCTTCCGTAGCACCCACCTCACTTCCCTGGTGGAAGTTCACGTGTCTAACTTAACTTGTCAGTTCCGAAATTTTTACTTGCTTCTGGATTGTGTTTCGGACATGGATGTTTGTTTTTATTGATACCATTATATTTGACTAAGTAGGCTGCGATATTTTGGCAAGTTTATTAGCACCCTAGTGGTCGTCATAAGTGAAGAAGCATGCTTACACAAAACCCACGTGTCGCATGAATCCGTGTTTTGATTAATCTTAAGATTAGGTTTGGTCCTTTGAGTATATCAACATCTTGAAAACCAATTTGATTTTATAATTTTGATCAAAGCACTACTGGTGAGAAATTGTATTCGGAAACGATCGTCTAATGCTGTAAAATTAAAACTGATATAATTATGTAATTAATAAGAACAATCGTTTCATCTTAAATGGCTGAAAAACTACTGATGTAACGTTAAAACATCATTTAATTATACCAACAAAACCCATCATACAAGTTTCGTATACAACACATAAGCGTTATCATTGCACCTCTTGAACCCATTACAGTGTTTAATGGAACTTGATGAAAATTTAAGCCATTTTTGATTGAATTAAAATGAACTCAGTCGTAATGATACGAAATCAACCAAATTTTAATAAATCATTTTCCGCTTTTTAACAAATATACATCAAGTTTTTAATATATAATCAATTTTTATGTTCTTTTAAGGACAATATTTCATCAAAATGCCTTCACAGATGTCATTTGTTAAACGCAGTCGGGTGAGAAAACCAGATAAACCAATATTTTCCACAGCATTTTACAATAAAATCCAGTTCAACAAACCCCAAAAATAGCATGCATTGCAGGGCTGTCGAAATGTTAACACTAAGCTTACGAATTTGTGTCGATCGGCAGCTCATGCCGACTCCTCGTTAGCTATATCTTTGTAGCTTTTTGGCAGCTGCTATCTATCCTTCGGCGTCTTTTTGGTCACTAGCTATCGATATCTCGACATCCAAACAGCCGAGTTACGACTCTTTTTCGTTACCTCAGTGTTAAACGTTCGACAGTTTCCTTTGTAAATAATCCATCATTTTTTACAGAATAAAGCTACAGTTCAGACTTGTCGAAAGTTTAACACTCATCTAAAGAAAAGGAGTCGGAAGTTTTGCTATTAAGATAAAGATAGCTAACAACTAAAAAACTGATAGATAGTTAGCATATAGGCCAAAAAGCTGAAGAGATATGACTTACTTGGAGCCTAGATAAGGTGCGACTCGGCACCAATATCATTAGCTTAATGTTAAACATTTGAGAAGTCTGTAATGTACTTGCGTGATATAAATGATGTAACATTTAGTTATAATTAGTTACATTACATCTTTTGTTTGAAAATTTCCTTGGTTTGTCTCATCATCATTCAGTCTTGTCTAATTTTCTCTTTTTTATTGTTTTTGATGTTTCATGCTTTTTGTTGTATTGGCTAAGCTGCAACGTACGATGTTTTTGCATATTTTTGTTATGCGGTTTTAAAGAAAGTCGATAACAATTGCGAACACTTGGTACAGCTATTGATATCCTAATCAATTGTTATTTGGAATTAGGCTGAACAACTTGTGCAAACATTAAAAAAAACGCCAAATGGAGCTACGCGCAATCTTCAGTATTCTTGATTGTTTAATGTATGGAACAAAGCTCAAATGTGTCGAGTTATTAGATATAAACGATATGTGATAACAATTTATAACACTTTGTATGCCTACTGGTATCGTTATCTACTAAAGTCCGGTATTGTCACATAAGGTTTAGCAGCTTATTCTAGTACATGCACGTAATAAAGTACAGACCTGTCGAAAGTTTAACACTAAGCCAACGCATTGGTACAGCACATGTCGGCCCCACGTTAATTATTTTACGACAGCTTTGCTGCTAATACTACCTTTCTATCAGGAGCTTCCCAGGCATTTGCTAGAGGTCATCTTGTTAGCTAAGTGTTCAACTTTCAACAGATCTGTGCTGCAATTTTTTTTAAAAAAACAGTATGTTTTATTTGGACAGTTTCTATTTTAGTGTTTTGTAAGGTAACAAAACAATATTTCAAACCAACACAGGTTTTTTTTACCTACGATATGATTTTAAACTTCGCCATGTATCTCAATCGGGGATTAGGTCGTCAGTCCATCTGTGCTAGAAGATGTAGTTTCGGAGCTTGTGCTAATCAATGCTTTCACTGATAGAAATATTAACTACAAAACCCCTGAGACAAAAACCTAAAGCATCGGAAAAAGCGGTGTCAATGATATCTTTTTCCTTATGCGTAGAGCTGCATATGACACAATACAAATTGAGTGGTTAAATTCTGAAATGTTCCTACATGTGGTAGTTGAAGATGTGGTATTTTTAAAAAGATTATGCAATTTGTCAATGATTTCTTTATTCCTATGTGTAACAACATATGCCTCAATACAAACGAGTGTTTTAATTCCAAATTGTTCATCAGTAAAAAAACTGTGGTTTTTTAACATCGTTAAATGTGTCAATGATTTCTATATTCTTATGTGTGGCAGCATAAGACAAAATACAAATGGGTATTTTGATTCTAAACTGTTTATCGGTATTAGACCTGTGGTATTTTTAACATTCTTTAATGTGTCAATGATTTCTTTATTCTTATTTGAAGCAACACAGGCAAATACAAATGAGTGGTTGAAATCTAATATATTATATGTTGCACGGTGTTGGAGATGTATTTGTTTTACATTCATTAAATGTGTCAATTATTTCGTTATTCTTACATGTAGCAGCATATGACACAATACAAATGAGTGTTTTAATTCTAAAGTGTTCATCGGCATTAGAGCCATGGTATTTTTCAACATTCTTTAATGTGTCAATGATTTCTTTAGTCATACATGTATGAAAAATACAATTACAGTGCTTTGATTCTAAAATGGTCATTGGTATTGGTGATAATTCTGTGTGTTCGTGAGGGTAACAGTCATTTATTCTGAATACATCTTTCAAGAATGTTAATCAATGGTTTCACTAATCGAACTATCAACAATTACACCCTGAAGACAAAACCGTAAGCATCAGGAAAAGGCGATGTCAATGATCTCTCTCTCCTTATATGTGTAGCAGCATATGACAAAACAGAATTCTAAAAAGCAATGTCAATGATTCTTTTCCTTATGTGAAGAGCAGCATATGACAAAATACAAATAAGTGTTTTAATTCTAAAATGTTCATCGGTATTAGAGTTGTGGTATTTTTTACCATTCTTTAATGTGTCAACGATTTCTTTATTCTTATGTGTAGCAGCATATGACAAAATACAATTGATTGTTTTAATTCAAAAAATGTTCATTGGTATTAGAAATGTTGTATTTTTAACATCATTAAATGTGTTAATGATTTCTTTATTCTTATGAGAAGCAGCATATGATGAGTGGTTAGATTCTAAAATGTTCATCGGTGTTGAAGATCTAAATGTGGTATTTTTAAACATTATTGAATATGTCAATGATTTCTTTATTCTTATGTGTTGCAGCAAATGACAAATTAAAAATGAGTTGTTTAATTCTAACATGTTAATCGGCATTAAAGCTGTTGTATTTTAACATTCTTTAATGTGTCAATGATTTCTTTATACTCTTATGTGTAGCAACATATGACAAGTGGTTAAATTTTAAAATGTTCATCGGTGTTAGAGTTGTGGTATTTTTTTAACATGCTTTAATGTGTCAATGATTTTTTTATTATAGCAGCATATGACAAAATACAAATGATGAATACTTTAATTCAAAAATGTTCATCGGTGTGTTGGAGATGTAATATTTTTAACATTATCTTTTTGTCATAAATTGGATTACACTAAAAGCCTGGCGTACTTTAAAATCATAATTCCAAAGTAAAACATCGATGGGTAATGATATACCCTGGAGGCTATCGTGGCGATGTTCACTCATTTAGTTAACTGAAAAAGAAAATTGAATTACAACATATATAACTCGATTTTGTGAAATTAAAAAAAATCATTAAAACAGTTTCTATGAATAAGAGTTACCACATTTTCGAACAAATTTGATAACACGGGTTTACTGCGTGGACTGAGAAATTAGTTAAAATTTGAACATTTAATGGTCTTTGTGGTTTAGTTTGGAGGTTTGGGAATAAATAAAATAAATTGAGAACATGAAAATAAAATATAGAAATAATGGATATCCCCATTTCGTCTCATGTACTTTTTGAACTATTGTTAAATTAAAATAAATAAATAAATAAATAAATAAATGGAGAAAATAAAAAGAGAATGAAAATCACTATCTCGTCTCCCGTGCTTGTGGAACTATTGTTAAATTTATTACATGTATCAGGAAATCACACTTTTACAGGTGTCTTTGTCATTGTTGGTTTCTTAGTGGTACACTTGACTGCAGCGTACTGACTGCGTGAGCTAGCACCTTAATGTCGCTCTTAGTCTGCGCCAGCTATATATGTAGTACAAAGCAGACCATAAAACACACTAGCACTTCACATACATACACAAACTTGTTCATAGCTTATTTCATAAAGATTAATCATGTTAATAAAATAGTTCTCGTCGTGAATAGCTGAAAAATTGCCGATGCGACGTTAAGCAACATTCAACCAACCTTTATCCCCACTTTACGCTACAGGCAAAAATCATGAAAGATCTTATATAGTGTTTTATCATTTTTACTTATATTGTGTCGAATTCTGTTACGTAGGCTGTTCCAAAACACATATTTTCGAGTTACAATTTTTTCTAGATGTGGTTTAACCGCGGTATTCAAAGAGCACAAGCAGTTCGATCAGTACACAATCAAACTAGGTTATGTTTATGAAGCACTTAATGGTTGATGTTAATTACTGGATAAATTAAGTGGATAATTTATGACACTTGTACATTATCTATCTGATAATTAATCTGTAACCTGTTACCTGTTCATAGTTGTATGGTAACGTACAGGTCTTGTCAAAAGCTTAACACTGGGTTACTGTACAGGTCTGTCAAAAGTTTAACATTGGGCGAACAATTAGAAATTGAAGCTAGGTTACCGAGTAGAGCAAGCGACAGAGAAATTTTCGAGAGATAGATATGCATGTATAGCAGGCCTGTCAAATGTTTAACACTGAGCTAAAGGGCATATCTGCTGATTTTTTCTAGTAACCTAACGAATTGGTGTCGAATAGGTAAAGGCAGCCCATCGCGGCCACTAACAATCCTTATCTCGGCTACCTATACTCGGCAGTCGAGCTTCAGCTTCTATTCGTTACCAAGTACAGTCAGTCCTGTCGAAATTTTAACACTAAGGTAACGTTTAGGAGTCGAAGCATTTCGACTGTTAAGTGGTCAAGATTACTGAATCTTGGGCTTGGGTTTCCTGACTAAAATTCCAAATTATCACTTAGTTCCACATTGTTGTCTCCCTTGACTACTCTCTATGGTTAGAGATAAGAACGTGTATCTTCTACAAGCCAAAGGGGGCATTCCCCTATTACCTGCATATGCGGTAGTTTGTGTTTAATATAATCCAGTATGAAAACTCATTATAACTGACAAATCTAATTTCGGTATTTTAGTGACTGGAAAGCTGTTCATTATTGTATGGTAACTATATAATAAAGCTAAACTATAAGTCATCTAATAGATACATTAATTGATATGATATGAGTGAGTGAGTAATGGTGTTTAACGTCCTAGTCAGCGGCGTACCGTGACCTGATTATATGTGTACGCAACGTTGGCGTGCCAAAGGCGCAACCACGGTAGGGGGGGGGGGGTCCGGGGGCATGCTCCCCCGGAAAATTTTGAAATCTACTATGCTTCAAAACGGCTTTTCCTGCATTTTGAGACAGATATACAATACTTTCTCGTGTAAAATTTTTGATACAAGTTGGAGCTTAATTACAAATTTTATATATCCTACTGATCCTAGGGAAGGTTGGGTACCAGGTTTAACCACACATGTTCTCTGCGTTTGTATCATAGATTTATATGGATGAAAGTTTTTGGTTTGATGATTTGAAAAAAATTCTGATTTGAGCTCCGATTACAAATGATGATGCACAATTCATTGAAATCTAAATTAGTATTTTTTAATTTTGTATTAGTGTTTTATTTATTGTGTGCCTGTTTCTTGCTGTTTGATCTCTGTTACTTCCATTCTTAATTTGAATTGTGCAACTTAAACAAAATAAAGAAATTTTTGGATTATTTTAATAATCGTAGCCGGCGGTTTCCAAAATGTATACTAGTATTAGTATTCATTGGTCATTCAAAGTTAATTTTCCTCTTCTTCTGAGCGTTAAATTTGTCAATAACGCTTTCTACGTCGACGTCCATCTCGTGATGTATTTGCATTAATAATGCAAGGTACGAGAGGCGATCTTCTTTCATTGTGCTCCTTAAATAAGTCTTGAAACATTTCAGCGCACTGAAACTTCTCTCGGCAGTGGCTGTTGTAGGGGGCATGGTTACAAAAAAATTTATGATCTTGAAGACATATACAGTATTGATAGAGATGTTTTTCTGTCCTTTCGAGAAAATTTAGAAAACACACACACACACACACACACACACACACACACACACACACACACACACACTCTCTCTCTCTCTTCTTATTTTTTATTTTAAAATAATTTTTGTGACAAATTTATGTGTACGCACTTGCGTTTTTGCTTATAGGGCGGTACGCCACTGCTAGTCAAGAATATTTCACTTATGTCGAGACATCGCCAGCTATAGGCGAAGGTGCAGAAATTTTGCCTGTGCGTTGCGCTGATGGCATTTTACAGCAGGGTTCTTTAGCGTGCCAATCCTACCTTGACAGGGGACCTCGTTTATTTTAAGTTCCCGTCCGAAAGAACCGTGACTTTCATTTCGTTATGCCGAGTGCTTGGCAAAAGAACAGTCACTGCCCACTTTTTAGTCTTGGGTCAGACTCTGATTTGAACACGAATGGATACGCTAATGTTAATTTATATAAAACATTTACCATATATGTTCACCATCTTAACGTTCATTCATAGAATTAAAATATTGGAAGATTTGTCGTATTCGAAGTGAAAACGTAACTTCATTGTTCAAATAATGCAGTATTGAATTCTATCAAATAGAATGTCATTTCTTTAATAACAATAAAAACAAATATTCACATTTCCGACAAACAGAGGAACAGTCGTTTTCCAAATATGGATGGAATGCCGACCAATCAAATAACAAATAGGACATGGTATTCCATGACGCCATATGATAGTTAGTTACGTAATCAGGGGTCATGATCCACGGCGTATTCATAAGCAATTGAATGCCAGAAAAAACAAATAGGTTCATTTAGAGAAACTCAATTCGAATTGTAAATATATGTATGTAGCAAAGTTCTTTTTCGAAATATAAAAATCTGGTAAAATAAATTTGTTCAAGATTAAATCGCAATTTTAGGTGCAAAGCGCAGCTTTAGAAGAATGATGTTTTCAGTTGTATTGGAACTAAATAAATGATGATGATGATGATGATGATGATGATGATGATGGCAAATAAATTACTTGTATAACACGCCAAGCAAAATCCAAAATAATGGATCAACGCAAACAATTTTAAGATATTTTCCCCACTAAAAATATCAGCCTTTGGTTAAAATGATAAATTAAATGTACTCAAAATGTCACTGCCGTGCGTGATTAAAAACAGTTTTGCCCTTATGTGACACGATTTATACTACGTCGCGTCATCATCTGAGGAAAAGAATTACAGTATAACCTGCTTATAAAGGCCATCCACAGTAAAAGTGGCTTTGATGGGAAGGTGTCCTTTATATACAGGTTCAAATAATATGAATAAAGAACAATTTGGATACAATTCAACTGACCTTTAAAAGCAGGTCGCCCTTATAAAGAGGTGACCTTTAAGACAGGTTGGACTGTAACTTATTTTATTAATCACCATGTGTATTTGATAAAATACGTAATACTCTGCCTTGCCAATAAATTAGCAAGAAACTGGAGCAACATTATATGACACACCTTGGCCATATATATAACTGGGCAAATATGAAAATACCTGATTTATAATATAATAATAATTGTTGATACCTAATATGTTGCATTTTATCTATAAGGGACAACACTGACCTGCTCGTTTGACCTTTCATTAGGAATATCCATATACGAGGGTCCACCCAATAAATGGGTAGTGTTTAGATTCAACTTAATACATACACAGTCCACATGTTTAATCTTTGGAGTGAGAATACAAAATAAACACCTGTGTTACCTCTACACAGATGTACTTGTTTAAATGAAAGGTCAAGGGGACAGGTCAAAGTTGTTTGCCTATATCTACAATTTTGTTTGATTTTCTATTGTAGATGTGGATTATGATTATCGATAAGAGTATAAGCAAACAGCATTTACCTGTCCGTTTGACCTTTTATCTAACATTTGACTAGTTTTTCTATCTGATTTGACGAAATACAAGTTTTATCGAACACGCATGATACAGAATCTTGTATCACCACAGTGGTGATACAACATTGGCGGTAAAGTGCACGTGCACATTCTCATTGTGACGACACGTCATGTCAAATGTCAAAACATAGATTAGTGGTTTTTTAGTGGTAAAATGTAATTTTTTCCACATAAAGTATTGTTTTTTTTATTATTTTAAATAACCTATTAAAAATGTTAGATAAAACTATCATATACACAGTGTCTATGTACAACCCTTCGTATCATGTCGAGTCCTTTTTTTCGTAGCTGTATCACTACTCGTCGCGCAAGCGCGACTCGTAGTGATACGGCTACGAAAAAAGGGCTCGACCTGATACTGAGGGTTGTACATACACACAGTGTATATAATATGTATTTATTATGAATATTCATACAGAAGGGTCCACCCGATACACGGGTAGTGTTAGGATTCACAGTTAGTACATTGATTGGTGTCCTCAGTATATAGACGAAATAATATATATATGCGGGTGATCCCTATTACTTAAATTGAATCGTCCATAATAAATATCTAAATTAAAGTTCAAGCGGACAGGTCAATGTTGTTTACCTATAGTCTTAGATGCATGTACATGATCATGACAACAGGTGTTTTGGAATTAATTCATTCATAAAGACAACTTCGATAATTTTTTGATTTTCCCCTCAAAACGTCTCAAAAGAAAATGAACAATTTCTATTTGAAAATAGTCAATTATACATGTAATTTCTTTCATACCAAAACGTAAAGAAAATCGATGGTTAACTTCAAGAACATTTAACCAGGGACATTTATTTCACAATCCTGTGCTTAGAAGTGTAATGTAAAAAGTTGCGTCATGTATTAATGACGCCATTGGTTTGTTAACGCAATATTAATATACATTTGTATTTGCAGAGTGGGCTGATCCACAATGGTTTGTTTAATATGGGTTTGTCATGGCATGTTCATTGCTTCATTCCTTTGTTGTCCAATAACATTTTTTAATCAAAATAATCACAACATATTAATTATTTTTACAAGAAAAACGGTGATATGTTTAAGTTATCGCGTAGTGTATTTGTAGGAGTGTTGTTTGCAATTGTCATTTGCAAAGTTTCCGGGTTTTATAAGTGTAAAGTAGTACAACGGAGATTAGAAACACTTGCATAAAACTAACGCACCACATGAACTAATCATTAGATTAATATTTTAAAATCAATAAGTAAAATAGGTGGTTGTCAGTGGTCTAAAAAGTGTTGATCACTCGACGTGTTCTTGAATCTTATGCCACGTAGCAGCTGCCAATGAAGTCCAAAAGTTGAGGCTCGATCAAGACGAAAAGTCAAATACAGTCGCTTAATTTTAGAATAATTTTATTTTGTAACACCAAAAATACTTCTTGTCTAATTCTGGAGCCTCAATTTTAGGACTCCATTAGCCGTTGGACTTCATTAGGAGTTGTTGCAATCTACACCTATATATATATGAGACGTGTATCTTCAAATATGGAGCATGGAACATCATTGACCAAGTGCACTTACGGATCGCAGCACCTCTCTTAGGTTAGTTTCCCACTTCGGCGGGCCCTATTGTGAGAAAGTCTGGCTAAAGCACGAGTTAATGGATCACGGTACCTAAGCTCAAATTCCCAAGTGTACAATACAGTTGGCTGAACAAATGTCGGTGCTTCTCTTCAGGTCCTCAGAGTTCCTTTGCCATTGCTGTACCGTAGCAACTTCTATTGAAGTCCAACGCCTAATGAAGTTCAAAGATTGAGGCTCCAGACGAGTAGTCAAGTACAGTCTTTCAGCTGAAAACGTCAGCAGCTAATTTTGAAATGGCAGAAATTGACCTTTGCAGTGCACTTATGGCAATATGTAGGTAGGGTTCATTAACGCACCACGCCGGCCGTGATACGGGGCATCGGTCTTTTCCGAAGGACCCCGTGACTTTCATTTCTAAATGTCGAGTTTTTGTCGAAAGAACAGTCACTACTTATTTAAAAGTCTGGGTCAGACCCGACAGGGGTTTAAACCCACGACCTCCCACATACGGAGCAAGCACTTACCAATTGAACTCCCAGTGGTGTTATTCTGAACAAATGATAAGCGAATAGGCCAATGATTGAAAATAAATTATTTAACAGTTACAACACCAATTATAAGGAATAAAGCCAATAATAATGATAATAATGATAACAAGGTTCAGACTTTATTAATTTGCACTGGGCGAAATAACACCTTTTAGACACCTTTTGTCATTGCCAACAGGTATATAAAAGTTCAGCCCTTCATCAAGACAATCTTTTATATACCTTTTGTTTGTCAAAAGGTTACCTTTCATATTTTGAATTGCACGAAAGATTCAAAAGGTAATGTTTCATCTTTTGGTCATAGTCAAAAGGTAATATTTCATTATCTTTCGGATAGTGTCAAAATATAACATTTTCTTTTTTCCAACTTTTGTTTAATCTTCAATGGAAAACCTTTTATATATCGACATCTTTGCATACCTTTCATACAACAGAAAATATCATATTTCGACACCTATGCATACATTTCATACAACGCAAAATGTCATATTTCGACATCTTTCATACAACACAAAATATCATATATCGACACCTTTGCATACCTTTCATACAACTCAAAATATCATATTTCGACACCTATGCATACCTTTCATACAACACAAAATATCATATTTAGACACCTTTGCATACCTTTCATACAACACAAAATATCATATTTCGACACCTATGCATACCTTTCATACAACATAAAATGTCATATTTCGACATCTTTCATACAACACAAAATATCATATTTCGACACCTATGCATACCTTTCATACAACATAAAATGTCATATTTCGACATCTTTCATACAACACAAAATGTCATATTTCGACATCTTTCATACAACACAAAATATTATATTTCGACACCTATGCATACCTTTCATACAACATAAAATGTCATATTTCGACATCTTTCATACAACACAAAATATCATATTTCGACATCTTTGCATACCTTTCATACAACATAAAAAGTCATATTTCGACATCTTTCATACAACACAAAATGTCATATTTCGACATCTTTCATACAACACAAAATACCATATATCGACACCTTTGCATACCTTTCATACAACACAAAATGTCATATTTCGACATCTTTCATACAACACAAAATATCATATTCGACATCTTTGCATACCTTTCATACAACATAAAATGTCATTTTGACATCTTTCATACAACATAAAATGTCATATTTCGACATCTTTCATACAACACAAAATATCATATTTCGACACCTATGCATACCTTTCATACAACATAAAATATCATATTTCGACACATTTGCATACCTTTTATACAACACAAAATTATATTTCGACACTTCGAATTGTTATATCTGTGATACAACACAAAGTGTCATCTGTTTAAAATCAACTTAATCGTCATGTATCGGATTTTCATAATTTGACGTGTTTTTAACCTTGCACATCAAAAACGTTATTTTTTTATTTTTTTTTTACATCTTTCTCTCTTTTATTTCAACAAGAAATGCGACATTTGATATATTTTATACGGGGGCCGCGGTGTGTGGTTAAAACACCAGTCTACAAGTTAAATTCTGTTACTATTGTGGGTTGTGGGTTCGATCCCCTGTCAGACTAGATGTGATTGTTTCTTACTGGTTTACCGATGGCTCTGTAATGTAAAATCGAGATATTCTATATCAACGAACTAGCACATTAGTGCTTAAATGAAGGCAGACAGCAAACATACACATTCACATTCACACACCGCGTAAAGTTTTTAAGTTTGATCTATAGAGATGTTCTTCTGATTTATTCTGATAATATTCTTATTTTTATCTTATTACTTTTTAAGGGGACAATTGGCTCATTTAGTTTTTAAATATCAATCCAATTTTTTTCTGCCACACAATTATTTTCCCATTGTTCTCTCATTGAGTCTACAATATTTAGATCGCTTTTTATTTGTTCGATGATGATAAAATTTAAATCAATTTAAGAACAACAGGTTCTAAATATCACAAAACATTTGGATAAATGAAAAATCTCGAGTCTTATATATATGTTCAGACAGAGGGACATGCAGATAGACATTCAGGTAAATATTGTTACAAAATTGGGTGCAGCAACGTTAAAAACGTTAAAAATAAATTCGTTGCAATGTCAGGGAAGTAACCCAAGCTCCAGTTTCAAAAGCAATCCTTAACTAAGATTTTCCTTAACTTGTATTTTGTAAATTTCGCATCTTTATGATTTTGTTAATTTTCGGAAAGATAAGGTATCATATTGAAGATCACTTTAAGCCTATAACATTTTTATTCGATTTTAGCCATAAATACAAAAAAATGTCGAAATTTGTTAACTTTCAAGTTACAGAATGTGAAACTGGAGCTATTTCATGTGAGATATAAGTATTGTACATGGGTTTGAAGACTTTAAAATTTTGACAATGTGCAATTCACCATATCCGTTTGCTGTGCGTTAGGTGCAATATTAAAATTCTGAATTTAAGTATATAGGACAGTATTAAATTGGTAAAAAAACGGAGATTTCAAATTTTACTTAATACGATATACACTATACACGTGTTTTTTTCAAATTGCATTACAATGCATACTACCAACAATAAAAATAAAATCAATTTCCTGTCTTTTTATTCAACAGATGGCTTATTTGAATGAACAGGTAGTTAAATGGTATTAACTCCAGTAGGGTCACTTTGAGAGTGTGGTATAATTTGGTTAGATAACATAAGAAATTTTAGTGTTTAGCTATAGCCCCACCCCCTTCTTAGCCTTGTTAATAATAATAGTATTTAGCCTTGTTACTATGAGGTATTATACATCTGGTAGGATATATTTGCGGTGGTCGTTTCTGTGCTAACTTTAACAACACAAGAAAACTCATTTGTAGATCAGTTCAATAAAATTTTAACGATATGTAGACAAAAAACACAAAATCATTCATAAAAATATATTTAAAAAATTAAAACTGAATTTGGTACTACATATTTGTTTACTGGTTGAAGAGGCCAGGTCCCGGTTTCATAATCATTTCTCGGCTAAAAATTTTCTTAACTTAATTTTTTGCAAAATCGCAAATCTTTATAATTATATTAATTTCCTAGATATTCAGGAGTTTAAGGTGCCGTTTTTAAGATCAATTCTAGACTGAAACATTTGCATTAGTTTTGATTTTTTTTATCAAAAGTTCTAAAAAGAAATTACCAAAATTTGCTTAATTTAAGATAAAGAATATCTTAGCTAAGGAATGATTGTGAAACTGGGACCAGAGCTATCGATTGTTTCAAAAACAGTATAATGATTTAATTATTTACTGTTGCCGTTTACTAATATAATTTAGGCAAATTAGCGATTATAACAAATTATTTTATATTTATTTTTCTTTGAGTTGATCCGAGTAATGGCGTTTAACGTCCCAGTGAAGAATATTTCACTTATATCAAGACAACGCCAGCTATAGGTCATTGTGCAGAAATTTTGCCTGTGCGTTGCGCTGATGCAATATACAGCAGTTTGTTTTTATCGTGCCACGGGACCTTGTTTATCCGAAAAAAAACATGACTTTCATTTTGGAATGCCGAGTGCTTGGCGAAAGAACAGTGACTACCCACTTTCAATTCTTGGGCCAGACCTGGTCGGTGTTCGAACCCACGACCTGCCACTCATGGACGGAGCGAGCACTCTACCAACTAAGCTACTGCAGTTACAAGTTATTGTTTTTCTTTGATAGCTATTATAAGTGGTTTGGTCCTGATATAAGTACTTATGTATATGATGATCTATGTTGCATTCTATTTGAATGTACAGTGCGGGTCTGTCGAACGTTTGACACTAAGCCAACAAAATAATGATTAATGAATCGGCAATTGATTGATTGGTTAATTGAATGGGGCTTTACATCCCAGTTAAGAAAAGCTATTACATCGAGAGGTCACTTGCTATAGGTAAAGTATTATTTTTTACCTTTGAAGTCCGTTCAGGGGAATGTGCAGGGAGTGTTTGGTACCAGTATATAGACCGAGTGATCTCTGATCACAGTTTCTGACATTAATTACAGACCAAATGTCCAACGACGGCAAAGATCGTCGTAATTTCTCATTAGTACAAAGCAGATTTTAAACACTTGCCGAACCCGACACCACATGAATGTATGTGTGTTGAGATTGATAGTTGGGATTAATAAAAAACTCGTTTTTTTCACGAATAACTGAATAATTGTTGATGAGACATAAAACCCACTCAATTAACTATTTCTTATAGTGTCAACATAGTTTGAGGGTAGTATCAGTTTGTGTTTTTAACATAAGATGTGCAACTTGAATTGTTAAATGACAAACAACTGGAAATATGCATGGTGAAAATATGCAAAGACCAAGTTCGTATCCATTTTTAACGAATTAACACCGGCCATATACTTGTGTCAGTCCAACACCCCAATACAGACCAATGTTTAAATTATTTGGCAGGGATATTTATATTTCAATAAGCTGGAATAAACTTGTACTGATGTAGCAAACATGTTGTAAGATAGGTAAAGTTTGCTACTTGGGAAGAAAAATTAGCTATTAGTAGTCAGTTACTTGTAGAAGAAAAGTTAGCCACCAGTAGTTAGTTACTTGAAGAAGTAAAGTTAACTATTAGTAGTTAGTTACTTGTAGAATAACAGTTAGCTATAAGTAGTCAGTTAATTGTAGAAGAAAAGTTAACTTCCAGTAGTCAGTTACTTGTACAAGAACAGTTAGCTATTAGTAGTCGGTTAATTGTAGAAGAAAAGTTAACTTCCAGTAGTCAGTTACTTGTACAAGAACAGTTAGCTATTAGTAGTCGGTTAATTGTACAAGAACAGTTAGCTATTAGTAGTCGGTTACTTGTAGAAGAACAGTTAGCTATCAGTAGCCAGTTACTTGTAGAAGAAAAGTTAGCCACCAGTAGTCAGTTACTTGTAGAAGAACAGTTAGCTATTAGTAGTCAGTTACTTGTAGAGGAAAAGTTAGCTATTAGTAGTCAGTTACATGTAGAAAAACAGTTAGCTATTAGTAGGCAGTTACTTGTAAAAGAAAAGTCAGCTATTAGTAGTCAGTTACTTGTAGAAAAAAATTCAGCTACCAGTAGTCAGTTACTTGTAGAAGAACAGTTAGCTATTAGTAGGCAGTTACTTGTAAAAGAAAAGTCGGCTATTAGTAGGCAGTTACTTGTAGAAGAAAATTTAGCTACCACTAGTCAGTTACTTGTAGAAGAAAATTTAGCTACCACTAGTCAGTTACTTGTAGAAGAACAGTTAGCTATTAGTAGGCAGTTACTTGTAAAAGAAAAGTTAGCTAATAGTAGTCAGTTACTTGTAGAAGAAAATTTAGCTACCAGTAGTCAGTTACTTGTAGAAAAACAGTTAGCTATTAGTAGACAGTTACTTGTAAAAGAAAAGTTAGCTATTAGTAGTCGGTTACTTGTAGAAGAAAAGTTAGCTATCAGTAGTCAGTTACTTGTAGAAGAAAAGTTAGCTGTTAGTAGTCGGTTACTTGTAAAAGAAAAGTTAGCTATTAGTAGTCAGTTACTTGCAGAAGAAAAGTTAGCTATTAGTAGTCGGTTACTTGTTAGAGAAAAGCTATGTGTGACCCCTACATGAAGTAACACTTACAAATGTAAAACCTATCACAAATTTAACAAAATAATACCAAACATGTAGTAACGAACAACAAAATGTAATAAATTTGTCAAAAATGTATTAAATGTTGGTCACAAATGTAGCAAAATGAAAAACAGGTAATATCATACAGGCCTGTAGCAACGTTTTTGAAAGTGGGGGGGGGCCACATTTTGTGTAGTTCGACCTCGAGGGCACGAAGTGCCCGAGCCTACTAGGGGGGTCTGGGGGCATCCCCCCCCCCCCCCGAAAAATTTTAAAAATCAGAAGGTCTGAGACGTCATTTCCTGCATTCTCATATATCAATCATTAGGTGGTTTAATCGGCACATTTTACATACAATTTCTAATTTTAATTATAAAAATTCACAAAGTTGTACTAACGGATTACCAAAATTATTGGTGGAGAACACAGAGAACCTTCCAATATTGTTTCTTGTTTCAACTTGATTTTTTTGATTTCCGCAATATTTCTGGACAATATACTCTGATACATGGTGATTATATAACATAAAATTAAAAGTCTCCAATACGATTTCGGAAGTCACTCTAGAATGATAACACGCGGAATAGGAAACGGTACCGTATGTTCTCCAGTCCGGATTTGATCTTTGTTTACACACTATTTAAACGACAATCACATGCTAGCTTCAGTAAACTATCACAAAGATTAAAATTATATAGCTTACGCGTTCATGAAGTTATACAAGTTTATTTTTAACAGGTTTTCATACATTTTTTCTAAAATATTTTTTTTAAATCCACAAAAAAGTGGGCCCCCCCCGGATACTACGGGCCTGTCATAATTTTCAACATGGATAATATCTCCGTGATAGTTATTGAATAATAATGACAAGCACTGTGGTGTCTCTTGTCCTTGCCTTGTAATTTTAAGACTGTAACCCCACCACCTTGTTGGACTCGGTGTTTTACGTGTACCCATTAGCGACTACAGATTCTAAAACGTTCACCAGATTGAATTACTGATATAGTGAACAGTCGTTTTCAGCCAAAACATGGCTATGCGCAAGTCTATATGAAGTTCATGCACGAGAACATTTATAAGTCGTTATTTTTGCGTGTTTCTTATTGGTGACCTCATCTTCGATCGGTTAAATATCAATTATTTATCGTAATTAATATTCAACTTTCTGTCTCGGACAGTATATTCGCCACTTTCTGATTTCCGATCATGGTCAGACTTTGGTTTAAACCCACGACCTACGACCGTCGGTACCTAAAAGGTAGAATGCACGCTCCGATTGTGGAAGATTGCGGGAGTGTAACCTTGTCCGGGTCCCACCAAGCCTCAAAAATGTTATTTAGAAATAAAAGTCATTAGGGTCCTTCGGATAAGACCTTAAAACCGATGTTCTGTGCAGCGGTTAACGTGGCACGTTAAATAATCCTCATATTACGATATCGTTAGCAGAGTCAAATTTTCTGTAATTACTTCGCATGTAACTGGCGAAGTCTCGATTTAAGCAAAATATTCATTCAGTCAAAGAATCCATGCTCTTGTGTAAGTTGCACTTGACGTGGGATGGACATTGAAGTTTGCGTATCTATCAACAGTGTTAAAAATGTGTAATCTTTGTAAAATCGAAATGATCAAAATGTAGCACCTCTTTGCAGACCTTTGATCAGATGACTTCTCGGAGGGGGGTTAGAGGCGTATATAACTAGACAATAACAAATAAAATAAAAAAAACTTTGAAAATTGCTAAAGAATAAGAACTACCACTTAAAACCTATATGATTGCGAAATATCTTGTCATCTCCGGTTTCATTTGAGTTGTTCATAAGTCGGTTTCATTAAAATTTTCAATAGGCACTTATTTAAGCAGATTTTTTAATATTCAAGAATAATTTGAAGAACTTTATTCAATTCTGTGTCCCGGATTAATACCAAATATTCAAAATTTAAAGCTTTCATACGCAAATATTCGCTTATTCAATCTGTGGGGAGGGGGTAGTTTCAGGTACAATTTCTATCATTTTTTACATTCAAGACTACTAGCTGGTTTTTTTTTAAATATTCACTATTCAATTATATCATTATAAACTAATATATTGTGTAAGTTATAATGTATATTATTACTGGATATATCTTTGTTTTTTTTCGGGTCGGTAACCTACATGTAATTGATACCCAATCGCCTATACTTTACCAGCACGTGTAAAGGTTTTCATTTTGATGAAAAACTCCAATTCAGTTGGAATTTATTACAATCAGATCCCAATGTATACAAATCAGCAGAATGATTAAATTTCAGAATTCTGACAAGTCATAGATTGTGTTTTATTCAATGATGCTGTCTTGAACGAAGTTCGCTAATATCAAAATCAGTTTGTGATGTTTTTGATGTTGTGGAGAATGCAGCAGACGAAAGCAAGGCTAATATCATACAGTTTCACATAATTTGCGCAAGTTCGTAGGGACGTCACCAGCTATAGGTGAGGAGGCAGAAAGTTTTACCTTCGCAGTATGCTTAGAACAATGTAAAGGAAGGGGTGTTTAATGTGCCAAGCCTGTCGTGACACGCGTACGGGACATCGATTTTAAGGTCTCTTCCGAATGACCTCGCTACTTTCATTTTTAATGCCAAGTTCTTGACGAAAGAACAGTAACTACTTTTTCAACTCTTGGTAGACCCGGTCAGGGTTCAAACCGAAGACCTGTCACATATGGAGCGAGCACTCTATGCTCCCTAAGGACAAGCGTCCACTAATGCATTATTACGCGAATAGTCTCAAATTATCATACTGTTTTCTGTTCATTTTACTGACAGTGATTAAGTTATTCGTTTCCTCATTTCACTGAATGCAAAACGTCATGCGAGAAGTAGAAAACTGCACATTTTAACATTTTTAGTTTAAACACGCACAACATCCCGCGCTTACAAGGCATACGGTCTATTACTACACCATCGGGGCGATCCAGATTATATCATTTTATTTTTTAACATAAAATAAAATAATTTTTTATATACTGTAAATCAAATAAATACAAATTACATCGAAATGTATCTTATGAGGTTAACTAATAAAAATAGGAATTCCAAGCTATTTCTCGTTTTTCTTATTAACATTTCAATTAATGCATTTTGTGTTCTAAAAATCAGATTGACGTATTGTCTGCAACAATTTTCCTTTATGGAATTCTCTATTTCGGAAGACTTTAATTCTGAGCCGCAAAAACTAATTACCAGCAATAAATAGATGAATGTTGACACCGGACTTGTGTTTCTGTCGATTGTGGGACGGAATGGGATAGACTAATTGCATCCTCAAATGTAAAGAAGATTCATGCTTATTTATGATTCCAAATTTCGTAATATTTCGAATAAGCCAGGTCTTCTCTTATTTTTAAATTTTACATTAATGATCATTCTTTCATATTGGTTCGGCTATACCTTTCTTGGACCTTCAGTCCAGGTGAGCTGTTGTCTTTGTTCTACTCCGAGCACCACCTCCTCGTACAAAAGATATTGAAACTGCAATTTTGGTTCTCGGAAAAATAAGGAAAATGAAAGTTTGTTTTATTGACGGTGACTCGAACAAGCGCGTGTAGCGGGACTGAGCTAGCCGTGGTGTTGTGGGCGAGATTTCCAAGGTAGGAAATCGAGGAATGTAGCGGAACTGAGCTAGTCGCATAATAGCTATAGACTGATTTACTGCCAGCCTTTCTGGTGCGAAACTTTTAGCCTTGTGGTGGAACGCTCGCTTTTCACTCGGAGGTTCGGGTTCGATCCTAAAGCAGGGTACTCGATGAGAAAGTAATTTTTCTGGTGTTTTTCCCTGTTACACACACGCGCGCACACATATATAATTTAGTTCGAAAGGTGCAGTGGATAAATACATTGGCTCAGAACCATCAAATATGTATTTTACACCTACGAAATTTATTCGAATGTAAATGGTGCTTAAAACTCATACAACATCTTTTATTTCAAACTGAACAGCGGAAAATAAGGCTTTGATATAATTAGATTTAATAAATTCTATCATTAAATTCAGATGGTCTATATACAAAGAAATATTTCTTTAAAAATGTAGTTTGACTATTTTCACTATTTTCTAATTTAATATTAAAAATCAAGAAGTTAAAAACTGATTTTTTGAAATTAAATTTGCCACATTGTTCGCAACTTTGTCTAGTAGGAAAAATACCACACAAAATCGCATTCATCCTTGGAGTGAAAGACTCAATTCAAATTTTCCGAATTTCCATCTATACTTAATAAAAATAATAGAAAAATAGGTAAAGTTAGCTACTAGTAACTGGCTACCAGTAGCTGGCTACTTGTAGAAGAAAAGTTAGCTGCTAGTATCCAGTTACTTGTGGGAATAAAGTTAGCTACTACAAGTCAGATACTTGTTAGAAAAGCTACTAGTAGCTAACTTTTCTTCTACTATTAGCCAGTAACTAGTAGCTAGCTTTACCTATCTATAATAGAATGACATTTATAAAAAATCATTTTCTAATTTATACATAAAAATTCGGAATCATAACATATAGCATGTTTGAGGTGAGTGCTCACTCAAACTATAGGATTAATCAATCTACAACTTCATTAGGTTTGGCTCATAAGAAAGTTCTACACTAACTCAGCATGACAAAATTAAGTGGTTTATACTACATGTACTACCTTTAATGTCGGGTAATGAATTGGTTTTTTTTTAACATTACGCAATGGTTCTTTTGTTTTTGTTGGGTCAGTAAATTCGATGAACAACCCGTGTCTGAATAGATAGGCTGGTATGTGCTCGTGGGTAGGTTGGTATTTTCTTAGAACACTCTTTAAGGTTAAAATATATATTGTTTTACGGGTATTTAATAATTCTTTGTCTATATCTTTTATCACATGTTAAAAGTTCTCATACGTCTTTTAAGGCTGGGTGATGTATTTTATACAAATTGCTAACATTGTTTCGATATTTCTGTGACTTTATGTTATTATTATTATTATTATATTATTATTATTATTATTATTATTATTATTATATGACTTACACAATAGAACACTACATTAACATTTCAATACGACGGTTATAAACCTTTATTTGCATGTTAAGAGACAAAAAGGTAACTTTATTGAAAATCAGTAAAATTTGTCCAGAATGTAATGGAGAACCTCGCAGATCAACGATAGTTCATACAAAATGTACATATGTTTTGTATTATCATTGGAATTATTACAAATTGATAAATTAAAGCCAGTGACAATACATTATGTATTAAAATTAATAAACAGTTTTTACTACATGTATTTTATAAAAGATTTTGGATTGAAACTCATGTTTTTCATAGCAAATTAATACAGAGTAACTTATGTTTTTATAATAATGATAATATGGAAGAAGACATTTGATCATTCTTCCATACCTAGACAAAGAAAAAGATTTATGTAAGGATCGGATAATAAGTCTTATATCATCACAAACAGAAACATTATTTGGTGACAGTAAGGAGTTACAATTTGATGGTCAATAACAACCCCCACTGTGTAATGTGCCATTAACCAAATGTTCTCATTTCCTCTGTATCTCTATATCTGGCAATTTTGTTCACTTTTAACTCTTGAGAGGAAAGAACGCACATCGCTGAAACAACTCTTAAAATCAAGTACATGTATGTCGGACATCAAATCTATTACAGATAGTGAAGTAATCATTCTATTGATATCGTGCAAAAAGATCATGAAAGAATAATACAAAGTGAAGAAAGTGTGGCTACATTGTACTTTCCTGAATATTATTTAATATATAAACAGGTTTTCAGTATTAGATGGTGTGCGCGCTTACTGGAGTTAATGGCGTAAAATTTCATGTGTTTTCGATTTTTCGTAGTAACATTATAATGCATCAATAAATATATATAAACACTGAATTTTATAATGGAATATTATTCATCAAAATGTATGTGATTATTATTAAAAACGTAAAAATGTCATCTTTTTGGAAAGTCAAAAGATTTGGATATGTTAAAAAAGTTGTATTTTGTACAGCAAAATATATAAAAAGGCTAGGAAAGGTAATCTTTTGGAAGGTCAAAAGATGTGGATATGTCATAAAAGGTTATATTTTGTTGTGCAAAATGTGTAGAAAGGCCTTCCAAAAGGTCATCTTTTTGGAAGGTCAAAAGATTTGGTCATCTCACGAAAGGTCATATTTTGCAGTACAAAATGTATAGAAAGGCTAGAAAAGGTCATCTTTTGGAAGGTTAAAAGATTTGGATATGTCATAAAAGGTCATATTTTGCAGTACAAAATATATAGAAAGGCTAGGAAAGGTCATCTTTTGGAAGGTTAAAAGATTTGGATATGTCATAAAAGGTCATATTTTGTAGTACAAAATGTATAGAAAGGCTAGGAAAGTCATCTTTTTGAAGGTTAAAAGATTTGGATATGTCATAAAAGGTCATATTTTGTAGTACAAAATATATAGAAAGGCTAGGAAAGGTAATCTTTTGGAAGGTTAAAAAATTTGGATATGTCATAAAAGGTCATATTTTGTAGTACAAAATGTATAAAAAGGCTAGGAAAGGTCATATTTTGGAAGGTCAAAAGATGTGGATATGTCATAAAAGGTCATATTTTGTAGTACAAAATATATAGAAAGGCTAGGAAAGGTCATCTTTTGGAAGTCAAAAGATGTGGATATGTCATAAAAGGTCATATTTTGTAGTACAAATATATAGAAAGGCTAGGAAAGGTCATTTTGGAAGGTCAAAAGATGTGGATATGTCATAAAAGGTCATATTTTGTAGTACAAAATATATAGAAAGGCTAGGAAAGGTCATCTTTTGGAAGGTCAAAAGATTTGGATATGTCATAAAAGGTCATATTTTGCTGTACAAAATGTTTAGAAAGGCTAGAAAAGGTCATCTTTTGGAAGGTCCAAAGATGTAGATATGTCATAAAAGGCCATATTATGCTGTACAATATATTAGATGTGGATATATCAGAAAAGTCCAACTCTTGTCGCATAAAATCTATTGAAAGGTTAGCAAAAGGTAAAATTTGGAAAATCAAAAGGTGTAGGTAAGGCACAAAAGGTCAAAATGTGAAGCATAAAATATATAAAAAGGCCTACAAAGATAAACTTTTGGAAGGCTAAAATGTCAAAAAAGGTGAAATTTTATTGAACAATATGTGATAAAAGTGAGCCATTTGTAAATTACAAAAGGTATACAAAAGATCATTTTTCGACACCTTTCCAAAAAGTTGGATATGTGATCAAAAGACAATGAAAGCTTTATAAAAGATGGTCTTTTATTAACCTTTTGACTACATTAAAAGGTGATATTTCGCCCAGTGTTGTTTACTGTTGTTAAGGGCGTTTTACTTTGAACCTTGGTGAAGAAGTGCATCGACTACTCCTGAAGCTTGTCCCTGAGCTGAACCAACTGTCTGGTCTGGAAAAAATGTGAAAAAAACGTTTTGAATGTGTAAAGCGAGCATTAGGCCACCATTTGGCCACCGATATCCCTTACTTATTGAAGAGGCTGAAATAGCATACATATGCCAAGACTTGACCTGACCCCGGTTTCACAATCATTCCTTAACTAAGAATTTCCTTAATTTAAATTTAGCAAAATTTAACAATCAATTTTGAACTACTAATTACCATTTTTGATAATAAAAAAATTGAAGACAAATGTTTCTAGCTTTGAACGATCTTCAAAATGACACCGTAAATAACTCAATATCTTTAAAATTAACAAAGTTATTAAGATTTAAAATTTGCAAAACTTAATGGAAATCCTAGTTAAGTAATGATTGTTGGGTCTGGCCCCGGTTTCACAATCATTCCTTAGCTAAGATTTTCCTTATCTTAAGTTTAGCAAATTTTGGTAATCTCTTTTTAGAACTACTGATGAATATTTTTGTCAAAACTAATGCATATGTTTTAATCTAGGAGCGATCTTAAAAATGACACCTTAAATACCTGAACATGTTGAAAATTAACAAAATTATAAAGATTTGCAATTTAAGTTTTAAGATTTTAAGAAAATCTTAGCTAAGGAATGATTATGAAACTGGGGCCTGGTATATCAACTGTTCCACATATACAGTCTTAACAGTTTAACTGAAACCACTTTCTCTTGCAATTGTTCACTGCAGATTTAGGCCGAACTACCTGCCTAAACTGTGATGATTACTTTTTGATACTGCTGTCAGATAACTCGACCGATCCATGTCCAACAACGATAATTTGACATAGACGTTTGATTGATCAAAAATGTCTTGCCAGGCTATATATGCAAAAGGCATGCTAAAAGTTTAACACTAAGGTAAAGCGTTAGTGCCGAATCGGCAGCTCATCGGGCCCCCCGTTTTCTATATCAGAAAGCTGAGCGCTATCTATCGGCAGATTTTATATATATATGAAGGGAGATAACTTACGGAACAGATGAGATGCGGAATCCTTGAGGCCATCTAGGGTTTCCTGGCCTGTAGCTAGAAGTCCAGCAGCGGTATTTGTAAGACCTGACAGGGTCTGTCCGAAGTTCTGTAGATGGCTTGTGACTGTCCCTAAGAGACTGCTTCCCAAATTTGTGGCGGTACCAGTGTTAGTGCCAGCGGCGCCAACACCAAGTGTCTGAAAGAATCATATATAGTATTGTTGATAAGTTTGATGTCTCTGTGTCCAGGATTGCCTGGATATATTTGACGTCCAATAATTCCATGTTCATTTCACACAAGTTTGATTACACACGTGGCGGGTGTAACTAGCTAAAATGATGTGCTTACCCTTCTGGAGCACCCGGCCTCACTTTCCTGGTGGAAGTTCGCGTGTCTAACCTAACTTGCCAGTTCCAAAGTTTTTACTTTGCTTTTAGATTGTGATTCGAACATAGATTAATATGTTTATTTTCGATTTATATAATAATAAACACGGTTTTTGCTCAGCCGAATGCACAGAGTTTCCCCTGTAGGCCTGTTTTCAAAGGGTTGTATGCGACGGTTGCAAAGGCATCACCTTTGGAAACTATTAAAGTCCTTTAAAATGCTACAGAATGCAACATTTTGTGTTTCTTTTTAAGTGCTTGCCTGTTGGTATGCTCTTAGTCATTAGGACACCCATTGGTAAACATACACCTCTGGTGTGCCCTAGGTACCACATTAATCAATGCCGTAACCTCTCCCCCCCCCCCCACACACACACACGCGCGCGCGCGCGTGCGAAAAAATGCCTATGGCCTGCTGATCATGATTTTAAATACTTAATTTTCCTAATTATGCGTAAAACACCATTACTTTTAAGAGTAAGTTTCCAAAAAACCATTCTTGGCAATTTCTGCAAGCGAGCCGACATTAATGCACTTTACCGATGTGTAAACTATGCAATTTCAATCGTTTTTGCGACATCAATGTACATGTATTTGTATTAAAGACCCCTGCCATTGAGAAAACCCTTTTTTAATAGAATTTTAAGAAATACCTGTTTTACTCCTTCAACAACTGCTGTTACTTGTTGTGCCAAACCTCCAAATAGTGACGACAGATCACGTTTTTGACTTGAAGAGACAGCCAGGTGAGCAAGGCCTTTGTTTACTTGTTGAGCAATACCATCCAACAATCCTTTATGCTTGGCTATATATGAAAGTTGTGAAATGCATTTAAATAGAAAAAAGAAATAAAAATCATATTTAAAACAAATAAATTCAGATGCTAAGATTGAGTTCATACTATAAAACTTGGTTTTGGTCAATATTTTTGTTATTTATTTTTATTTATTTAAATACTGGTATAGTATTTAATCAAAGAAATTACTTATGCTAACCTTTCATGCAAAACAATAAATACAATTAACTTTAACATGCATTACCATCAACAACGTGTAAACAACAAAACGTTAATAGTGCTATGGGGCGTCTAGTTACTTGTGTATAACTGAGAAGATCTCCAATCAAACCGAATATGGTTTGCATATGTCATATACCATTTTTTGAATTTAATCATAAAATACATTCAAAAAATGGTCATTTTTTGAATGTATTTTATGATTAAATTCAAAAAATGGTATATGACACATAGTTAATGAGCAAAATGGGACAATGGAATTTTATTGATTAAATAATCATAAAAAGGACATAATAGGTCATGTAACGGATGCATAATGCCGAGGTTGAGTTGAGTAATGGTGATAAACGTTCCAGTCAAGAATATTTTATTTATATCGATACGTCGCCAGCTATGGGCGAACTGTGTGTTGCGCTGATGGCATTATACAGCAGGGCCCTTTATCGTACGCGTGACACGCCTATTGTGACACGGGACCATGTTTATTTTAAGTTCCCATCCGAAAGAACCCCGACCTTCATTTCGTAATGCCGAGTGGTTTGCGAGAGAACAATCACTACCCACTTTCAAATCTTGGGTCAGACCCGGTCGGGGTACCCACGACCTCCCACTTACTGAGGGAGCACTCTACCAACTGAGCTATGACTACCTTCTTGTGATCAAAACATTTTTTGGTTTTCATGTGTTAGATATGAACTATGCAGCCTATCTAAATTAATCCAGTTACCTACGGATAGGTTTTGATATAATGTAGCGAGTTTTAGTAAAAGTTTTGCAAAGCGTTTTAAAATATATTCTCATAATATTTAGACATCAAGATATATAGAAAATAAAGCACGGAAAAATTCATATCTACCCGAGTGTTCTATATCAGACGGAGGAGTTTAGCCTGCCTTAGCAATGCTAATTTAATATATGGATTTCACCATGCTTTTTTATTTTTATCATACATTGGTTTGTTATTTGAATCAGTATCATGACTAACCTACGATATTTTCCATTTCCTGTACAAATGACGGAGCACTAAGGTGTGTCTTCTCTAGTAATCCGGCGACGGAGTGTACGTAGTTGTACAGGACATTCTTGACGTTGTCTAGTTCACTGTTCACCAAAGAACTGGCATCAAACAGGGAACTGAAGAATAATATACAAGAAAACAACAAGTAGCTGAAAATCAAGTACTTGACAATAGCCAATGGAACAAATATAAGAAAACAAGATAAATGAATAAATATATAAATCGATAAAAACAAATGGAGAGAGAAAGATAGAAAGAACGAACGAAAGGAAAGAACCCTAAAATATAAAACATGACAGAACTTTTGATATTGTCACAACTAAACTTGCAAAATAAGCTTTGCTAAAATGTTTTGGTTAATTATAGAAATTCGTTGGCTACGGTTCACACCATTTTTCATCCCTTATAATTAGACACATTCCAGAATCCGAACCCCTTAACTTACCGCCACGATACCAGTGAAAGAAATCTTGACTGCATTGCTCAACTCTGGAATCACGCCTGTTGGTGCCGTTTTTTCGACGTTAACTTTTTTCGAAACATTCCGCACAAACGTTAAGAGGACACTAAACAGATGGTACACTGGTGAATCAAATGCCCATACCATCAATTCCAAGCATTCGTTACGACGAATTTCGTGGAACCTTAACCAAAATATTACGGTGCATGGTAATTTTGTTATTTTTTGTATAATTTACAAAGCAACAGAGAGAGAGAGAGAGAGAGAGAGAGAGAGAGAGAGAGAATGTGTGTGGTGGTGTGTGTGTGTGTTACCTAAATACGTTTCTTTTTCCGAAAGTTGCTCCAAGATTCAACAAATCTGAAATTTAATTAGTTTTCATTTTAATTTTATTTTTCCATCATTTATGTCAGACATAGATTGGTATGTTTGTTTTTGTTTACTTGTTTCGTGTTGTGTTCTTGGTTGTTTTTGGGTGTTTCTATCATTGCCTTGTATTGTAATTTTCGTTTTGTTGATTACTTTTGTCATTAACTTGTAATTAATGTATTGTGTTCTTCGTTGCGTCGACTGCTTCCCTCATCAACTTCCATTGTTGTGTTGTCCGTTTTATCATTTCCTTTCACTCAACTTTGACTACACATGTGGCGGGTGTAGCTAGCTAAACAGGAGGTGTTTAGCCTTTCCGGAGCACCCGGCCTCATTTCACTGGGTTGACGTTCACGTGTTTAGACTAACTTGTCAGTTTCAAAGTTTATACTTTGCTTCTGGATTGTGATTAGGACATGTATAAGTATGTTTGTTTTTACTTTGCTTCTGGATTGTGATTCAGACATGGTTTGGTATGTTTGTTTTTACTTTGCTTCTGGATTGCGATTCGGACATGGATTGGTATGTTTGTTATTTTTTTTTTTTACTTTACTTCTGGATTGTGAATCGTACAATGTTTGTTTTTGATAACTTGTGTTGTGTTTTGTTATTGGTTGTTTAAAAGTGCGTGTTCAACCAACAGGAGGCGACGTGTCTCGTACCTAATTAAGGTGTACAGGTCAAGGATCAAGGTCACAATATCAAACCCATGAAAAAACAAATCGGCAATGTTAAGGAGGGGGTATTTGTCTTTAAAAACTGCTTTTCTTTATTTTATTTATTTATTTGTTACTTACTGCTCAATTCTTTCTGTAATTCTGCACCAAACTGATCTTTTAAACTTTGGACAGTTTCGTCCACGTTGTGTAGAAGATGATCAATTAACGGATTGTAGGCCGACGTCAAAGCAACAACCGATAATGCAACAACAATAAACAGCTTCATTTTTTCTACAACCAAAACGGATATTTACATGTAACACTGTTGAATGTCGTATATATCTATGCGCGCCACATATCGGAGGTGGTAGTCTTTGGATGGTGAAGCAAATCGGAGAGCCTGGAGAAAAACCACCCACATGCGGTCAGCGAATTCGAACTGCCAAACTGAGTAGTTTAGGTCAGTCGGATCGATATAAGTAAAAGAATCTTGACTGGGACGTAAGAAACCGTTATATCATTCTATTTGTTTCAATGACCTGGCCTTCGATAACTTCTAGTTATTTACTGTTATAGTATTGATAGTAAAATGTATTTTGAGGTCCCCAAATCCATTTGTTCCGAGTTTTTAAACGGTTTTCTCCTTTTTCTCGATTTGTCACCAAATCCCTTTAGAACACAGTGGTTGGAATGAACAAATGGTTGCATTAATTAAGGTTTTGTACCACATGTATCTAGACGCTTAGTTAAAGTAGAGGAATCCGGAACACATGGAGAAACCGCCAAAGTTCAGCAAGGTAATTACAATGAAAGGTAAAAGTTGATCGCGGCTAATAAGCGTTTTTGTGATATTTACCTAAACGTTTTCCTTTCATCAATTAAATCAGAAATCTGTCACATTTTATTAAAATTGTGAAAATGTAAATATGTCCAACTCAAATGTCATGAAATCAACAAAATATCTCAAATATAGAAATATTGAAGTTAAATTGAGCGGAGTAATGATATTTTTGCCCCAGTTAAGATGATTTCACTTAAATATCGAGGCGGCCAGTTCAGAGAAGGCATGCGAAGCGACCGGAGAAAAACACCGACCTTCCTCAAACGAACTGACAATCTTTCTCACACTAGCCTGAGTGACTAGGTTCTGTCATGAATGCGATTCGAACATAGGCTTTTTAAGGCGCTGTGATTTTGCGCTCTTAGGACCTCTCGGCTCTGAGTTTAGTACAAATTCGCAAATGCTCGGAAATTCAAGTGTTGAGTAGCATTTACACTACTGTTACTTTTCTATTCGTCTTTGAAGTTTTGAACGTTCAGCAAAATTTACAACTTCGACATATGAATCCATTACTTACTTACTTTTTTGGTGTTTTCGTCGGATTAAAATCAGTTAAATAAGAAAGGTATTTAAGAACACCGTGTATTATATCTGGTTATTAACAGGTGCCCGTTCTCACCCTATAATAGGCATTCCTTATCTACAAAGTCGGAAACTGATCATTTTAAGGTGACAATTCCATCACGAATTCCAAAGTACAATTTACATGTTCTCTTGCATGACCTTGAGCTTTGCATTTACTTATATAATGTGTTTCGTCAGGTACTTTGGTTGCGTAATAAGATTCTCTTTATACTCTATATTGACGAAAAAAAATTTTTCTTATAAAACAAAATGAAATTTTATTTTAATGACGAGAATAGGAAAGCCTATTAAGTATCGGGGTCATAATATTGCCATTAGAACAAAATTAAAAGGCGTTGTGACACAGAATGTAAGATGTTATAAAACGAAAAGTGAAAGGGGTGAAGTAACGGTGTTTTACGCCAAAATATAGATTCTTACACATATATCGAATTCAGGAATGGTGGAGGATACCGGAGTGACCGAAAATCACCAATTTTGGCAAGCGAACTGACTATGATCTGTTTGGCGTAGAGTTTGAACTTACTGGGCGCCGAGAGTCGGTGTGATCCGTAAGCGCGCGCTTCAGATCATTCGTAATAACAGAACCTTAACCCGTTCCCCTAAATGGGGTTGTATTGTGAAAATGTGTTATAAGGCAAAGTGATATGCGTTCTTATGTAAAATGGACCGAATGAAAACATCAAAGCACTCATTTATTTGTAGCTTTAAACGAACTCTGTTTTTAATCGAATTTTCAGGCCACAGAGCCACTCTTAGCCCAGCTTTGAATCCCAATTGGACTGACCCTTGTGCACGAAAGTATGTCAGTTAGCTTGTCATATGCCGGTGGTTTTCTCCGGGCACTTTGGTTCCTTCTACAATCTAGAACTGACTGCAATGATACAAGTTAAATAATCTTGTCTGGAGCCTAAAACAATGTCATTCCACTCCTTTCATCAACCAAATTACTGTCAATTATTGCAATATTCCACTTTTTAATTTGTTTTTTTTTCACTTGTAGTTTATCTTTAATTAAATAGTCAGACTGACTTGATGGCCTTCTCCAAAGGGGTCCCAAAAACCATTTGCTTTATTTACGTTCTTAGACCTCTTAGTTTCAACTCTTGTCAATTACGGTAGCTCAATTGGTAGAGTGCTTACTGTTGGAGATCGAGTTTAAATCTGACAATGTCTGGTCAAAAAATCAAAATAGCTATTCTCCCTATGCACTGTTCTGGTAGCTCTGTAGATATTGTTATTTATGTTTTATCATTAATATCTATTGTTTCGTGTTTGCTGTTGCATTGTATGTTGTCAAATTCATTTCAAAAGTTTTCAGTTTCCAATTTGTTGTTCTACTTAAAAAGTGAATCAAGCCCCTTTTCAACAATGATGTTTAATTTTTTTTTAAATCTTATATTTGGTTGAAAATGTTCACCCATTATAAGTAACTCGTGATGCAACAACTGTTCATTTTTATTTGCTTTGCAACACATTTCACACATGTTGGGAAGAGTTGTGACAATTTTTAGCATTACTTTCTGTAACAGATAGTAAATGAATATTTTCATAAATTGCACTATTTTAACACAAATGCAGCTTTAACTGTCTTTAGAAATCTTCCATTGTGTATCCAGATATGAATGTGTTCTCCAAAGAACACATGTTGCCATCGTTTACATCAACTGTTGAGTGACATTATTTGATGACCCCATTGTCCTTGTATCCAGATATGATTGTGTTCCCCAGAGAACAGCTATTCATTTGGTTAGAACAAATGATTAATTGTTTAATGACATCACCAGACATACAGTTTCTAATAGAGTTCATTGTTCTTGAATCAGGTATTCAGAAATTCAAGCTGGTCACATCATTCACAGACCCTATAGTTACAGAAATACAGTTCAAGATGCAAAAAATCTATAGTAGGGTACATGTAGTCATGTAACCTGCCAAAAACCTGTACCTTTTTAACATATTTCAAATTGGCACTAGGTTTAGCTTTTCCAATATCCATTTCAAATAAGTCTGTTTGTTTACTGTAACTAGACTCACATGATGTACGAGTTACTTCCCTTTTACCACTAAACATTTTGTGCATTGTTCTTTGTACCTTTGTAAGATAACCAATTGCTGTACTGGAAATTTCCTTGTAAGATGATGAATGGCACATATATCGATTGTCAAACATAGTTCCTTGAAAGCTTGCAAGTTAAACAATTGCTGTGTGGGAAATTTATTTGAAGGTAGATAAATTGCACATTTTTGTAGAACTGCTATGTATCAATTCACCTACATAGTTCCTTGTACCCTTACAAGTTCACCAATTGCTGTGTGGGAAATTTCTATGAAGGGTGACTTAATGGCACATACATGACCTGCTATCCATTTCCATGATTTATGAACATAGTTCCTTGTACGTGTTGTACCCTTACAAGTTCACCAATTGCTGTGTGGGAAATTTCTTTGGAGGTTGAAAAATAACCAATACAGGTAGAACAATGCTATCGCTTGACAGCTTTTGGAGCAACAAGAACTTTAACTGGTTTACAGAGTTCTATACTAGAGTGTCCAGAACTGTAAGAGCCACAAGTCACTTCCTGAACTCTCTGTGTCTGCTGTGTTTCCATGGCGATACAAATCTCCACATGAGTAGGATCTAAAAATATAAGATAAAAAAATATTAAGAGACTTTACAATTATTACAAACAATTGATTTGATTGATTGAATGTGATAATATTTTGCCCATTTGCATGTTACCTATATATGGATTTGTCTGTATTACAATAGAACTTATGAATGACAAATTTATTGATTTGGAATTTTACATGCAGGTCAAGAATCATGAGAATATAACTTATATCAAAACTTCACTAGTTATGATTGGCTGAAATTTTCACCTTTACAGTGTCCTGAAGGCAATGTGAAGTGATGGTTCTTAAGTGTGCAATGCTGAATGTGACATCAGGCATCAGTTTTGAAGGGACCTTCTGAAGGACTCCATGACTTTCATTTCTTAATGTAAAGGGGGTTGGCAAAATAAAGTCACTACCTTTTTTTAAAGACTTGGTTTGACCACATGACCTCCCACATACAAATTGAACACTCTGCCAACTGAGCTACAGTAGCAATATATGAATTAATTAATCATTTTTGTCATTGTTTTTTAATTTGCACTCAATTTTGGCAAAGCTATGTTAGGTTAACCAGTATGTTAGTGAAAATTTTCATTTTGTGCAAAAGGAACTGTTTTTAAACTTTCCAGTGAATTTCACATACCAGTATTTTACTTTTCCAAAATATATGAATCAAAAACAAACACACTAATCCATGTCCGAATCACAATCCAGAAGCAAAGTAAAAACTTTGGTACTGACAAGTTAGGTTAGACACGTGAACTTCCACCAGGGAAGTGAGGCCGGGTGCTCCGGAAGGGTAAAAGAAAATGATAAATGAAGCCTCAAAATTTTTAGATTTTAGTAATTGAAATATCCTCACCTGACCATAGACTATGGGATAGTAATGCATGAGACACTAGTCTATATCTTAATGGACTAAGTTTGAGGAAATCTCCTGGTTTTGGTGTGATGAGTTGAACGGTCTGATCTGCATATTTAACCTGAAACAAAATAAAATAAAGTTAATTAGAAGGTGTAGTAGAGTAGAGTAATGTTAAATTTAACCAGGGCCCCATTATTAGGATTCTAATAACAGCCAACTAATATTCAAATGCTTAATTTGGTATTCTTTTCTGCTCTATTGTTTCACTTTGCTGTTTGAATTATCTCCATAAAACATGAAACAAGGCATAAATAAAACTGAGGCCTCATACGGGATTTTGTTTACATGGTTTGTTGAACACATGTGGTCTCGGTAATTAAGTGATTAGAGGATTAACTCGGGTGTTGATTATACACTGTCATTGATTAGACCTACTTATCACACCGATTCTACACCTGTGGGACATGTGGCTTCATCTTAAAAGTCTTGTGTGATTACTCGATGATGAATTAATCTTAAATGACAAGACAAAATTTAGTAGGTTTATTAGGGGAAAAAAACCGAATGACCAAATTGCAATTCGGCGTTTTATTTGCCAATTTGGTGATTTTTAGCTGATTTCGGCCATTTGTGGGGCCCTGAATTTAATGCACAATGAGTTTGTCAGATCTGGTATGGTGGAGAAAACCAGAGTACTTGGAGGATACTGTTGACCTTTGGCAAGTTAAATAAATACATGCAGTTTCTTACACTAGGATCTGAGTGAAATTTGAACCTAGGAGGGAAGAAGTACAGTGACCAGCAGAAAGTTTAGATTACACAAACAAGGGAACCTCAAGTCATTTAGCAAAATATATCCCAGTTACATGAAGTTCATATTTGTACATGTTGTATGAAACCTTCAAATTTACTTATATGGGGTATAAAAAAACTGACCGGTAATTATAAACTGAACGGCTGATTATACCTGAAATAAGATACTTGAATTTTGATTGGTTCATTTGTAATCACTATTTTTAACTATTGACCTAAACTTCTCAAAAGTTTCTGTTTTGTTTATTATTGACCCGGTAAATATTTAATATTGACGCGCAATGACATTTTCTGTACAGACTATAGATAATTCAAACTTTGAAACGAACTATAGACATTACACCATTAAAATGTTACAATGGGAATAAAATTTCTTTGCTGGATTTCTTTTATTCTTATAACACTAACATTTTAAAAGTGGCGTAAAATATGTTTTGTTATATTAAATATAATTATTTACTACTATGTATGAGGTCAATGTGGTGAAATGAGGTCCCTTGACCTGACCCTCGAGGTGGTCTGACTCAACTTGGAAACTACGGCATCAATCAGGTCAGACCAGCTCGAGGGTCAGCTCTCAGATCCTCATTTTACCATACTGATCTCATACATAGTAAATAATTGCATAGTATGATCTAAAGAATACTGACCTGTAATTTGATATTGCTGGTGGACAACACATTGTCTAAGGTAGCCTGAACTGGTATAGATGTAACCAAACCGGCCGCAAATTTGATTTGATTGTCAGAGTTTCCTGTTGGTTCATGTAGCGTCACTGAAGTCTTACGGATATTGTTTGTGACAGGAAAATTGTTTGGTTTTATCAATTTTGATGCGGCCTGTAGATGTTTAATGAACACATTAATTTTATCACTGTCTAAGTCTTCTAACACAGAAAATAAACATGTACAAAATGCATCAGGCTTGATCTGATTCACGGTCAGAAATCTGAAATAAGAAAATAATATTAAATTTGATATGCAAATAAAAACATATTTTCAAATGAATAATACATTGCTATCCATAAATAGCTAGACAAATTTAAAATTGCTACAATTGCAATGTGTTTCAAATTTTAATACAAGAATTTTGGATTGAATCACTTTTCTAGTATATATTTAACAACTGAACTGTTTTGAAATAGTAGCAAGTAATTTACAGTGTACAAACAGAAACTTCCAATAGACTTTGTGAAGTTGAAAAATGAATTGATCATCAAACACAAAGACATTTGATATCCCAAGAAGTAAACCACCTGGAAACATGGGGGCAGTCATTTGTTTACCAGGTTATAGTTTCCCGGGAATGTGTATTGCTGATATTGATATTAAAATGCAGTGATGCGGTCGTTTGGCATTTATAGTCCTATGAATCCCAAAAGTCTCAAACTGAAAGATATAGGAAAAACGCAAGGTTAATGAAAATTAATTTCAAATAAATTTAGGTAGGGTGTTTCTTGTGGTCATGTTTAATTATTATGTAAAGCATTAAAAAGTCAAGCCAAACAATGACATTACAGTGAAAGAAAAAAATCCATTTAGAATTAAAACTAGTTTGTAGGTTTGAATATTCCACATGCGAAAACCAGACACTCCACAGGCCTAAATATTTTCCACTTGAGTCCGAACTATTCAACCCCTCGGATGAGATGTCCTAATTTTTACATGGAAACTTATAATGAGTTATTATATTCTTACTTGTTTGTTTGGTTTAATGCTTGTAAAAATTCCGTTTTCAGCTTGCCATATTGTTTACTGTCGGTTTTTAACTGAATCAGGATCTGTAAACACTGTGCCTTTAGCTGTGTCTGTCTAACCATGGCTAACTCTGTGTTACCGAGGCCTAGGAACAACAACTCGATTTTCTGTATAATACTCAGTACCTGAATAAATAAAAGTGGAAACCAAGTTACATGGCTCCATGTACCCCAACATAGATTTATGTTCACTGAGCCACAGACTCTTTGATGGGGTACATGGAGCCATGTGACCTTCCAAAACCTGTATAAAGTTTTTGTCACTCTTCAAAGGGACACTAATTTTAGTCTTTTTAATTTTGATTTCGTATTTTGTGTGACTTGCTTATGTTGTCTACATGATAGTTTGCCCGTATTTTACACTTCCACAATGTGCAATTTACTTACCTTTTACCAGTGTATCTAGTGTGTTTTTGTGAATACACAGTAAAACCTTGTTATAATGCCCGTCAATAACTTTGTCACATTCTTATCAACACAATATTTTGAAGCCCCAAAATCAGTTTCTTTTACGTTTTTCTTTATTAGTTTGTCTTGAATTACTTCCAAACCTCTTTATTAGGATAAAATTTAACTGATCAACATGATCAAATGGTGGTGACAATTTAAAGAAAATTATGTAAAAACTTATTATGAATTAAAAAAAAAACACTAAAGTAAAAGTGACCTACTTTATCTACTGTATTTAGTATATTTTCATCTGTCACACTATTGGTACACATCCAGTGATTACCTGTCATCATCTAAAACACAATATCAATAAGATGTCAGGTTCCATAAAATCAATCCATCATCCCATACAACCATCTATTATCTCTCTATCATTTAACTACATGTAAGTATGTGTACAGATTAACAGAGAACTTGTATATACATATGTTTTAAATGGCAATACATATGAGACTACTACCCATATATGTAAATTATATTTGAATCAATTTTGTTGATAAATGAACTTATATTGACAATTAGTCACTTTTTGCTATTTTAAAATTTTTTCCTCTTGCATGAATGGGAATGTAGGTGCCTGCATTGTGCCAGTTTACTTGGCTGCTAATTTTGAATACTTTATCCATGTATGTTTTGATACAACCCTTTGTTATTATTTCTGCCATTTTGTAGTTTCAAGAATATTGTAGATCACTTTTATTTCACGAGATATTTATTTTCGTGTAAATTCGCGACTCGCCCATTTCACGAATTCAATTATCACGCGAATATTTCAAAAACACAGATATTTCTTTGTTTACATACATATGTTGTATTCAATAAGATTCAAAAGGCCAATTTAAATATTCACGAATAAGGCCAAGATAGTCTTGACACGAAATTTTTTACTCGCGAAAAATAAATGATCTACAGAACTTTTAACTATTTGTGAAATTATTGCTTCTTAGTTACATGTATAATACAGGAGTACCGTTGTTATGATAGTAACCAGAAAAGTTTGTGTAAAACCTTTTACCTTAGTTAACAACAACTGACTTTGTAGAAACATACAGACACACTCAGCTGAAGCTGACACTTTCTCATCTAACTGTATAATCTGTTTTAAATCTCTGAAACAAAAAAAACCAGTTACACATCCAGCAACAGATTTCTATGTTTCTATTCCTGGTATCAAAAATCGCCAGCAATTACTAATTAAAAGAAAAAATCTTTCAAAATGCAACCTACTTTTAAATTAGCAAATACATGAAAAAACATCATATTAAACAGAGCTATATTTTCATAAATTTTTGATTCGGGCTTTTCATTTTTTTTAATTGTGGGAACCTAGAATTTGTTCATTAGAGGAGTCAGATGAAAATGTAAAATCTTAAAAAGATGATGCTCAGACAGACGGACAGTAATTCTGAATACACATGATGCCTGTTTATGATAAGCAAATAAAAATTTCGGGAAATTATAGGTTTTAAACTGTGGGAAATGAACAAATTGACAACCCTCAGTATTTAGGAAATAACATTCTATATGAGTGTATTCATTCGGTATTATGAATGAGAGTCAGGAATAGCATATTCAATGTTAAATATGCTATTCCTGACTCTCACTCATAATACCGAATGAATACACCCAAATAGAATGTTATTTCTTATATTTACAATCATAAAAAATATTGATAGCATGTCAGAAATGCAAAATTATCGCTACAATAATTGATTTTTTTCAAGATTCCAACAAACATACGGGATTGATGGAACAGCCTTAGTTCCAAATAAGGATAGTTACGTCAGGACAAGACTTACATGCTGACCAATCAAACAATGCATGACGTAACAGGATGACATTCTGTGACGTAATCGGATAGTAAACATTACGTAATTAGAGGTCATGACCCCACACTATATTCAAGAGCAATTGAATGCCAGTAAAAACAAATAGGTTCATCTAAAGAAGGTCAATTACAATTGTAAATATTACTCAGCCAAGCCTGTCTTATCATTAGGACTGTATGATAATTTTAATAAATTTTAATTATCTACCTGACCATGACCTCTAATATTTCCTCTGCAGTGGTTGTATCCATAGAAACAATGCTGTCAAGTTGCCGTAGTGACTGCTGGACAAAGTTTGTTGTATCAGGTGTTGGTGCATCAGATCTTTCTACACACAAATCGGTTCTACCTGGTACCTGGTATAAAGTCAAACAAGCATATTTAGTAAATTAGGATCACCTGCCATTAGGAACTGTTTATGTTTTGCACTTAAGTTCAAATGGCCATACCTTCCAGGAAAATGAGCAAACCAACTTAGGTTATTGATGTGCACATCTTCTATCAAGGTTAATGCTTTACATTAAGTTTGGTAAAATAGTGCTCTAAAGTTTTGAAGAAATACCGTACTCTGAACAAGAAGTATTTGGATAGATGGATGGACAGAAGTTGGAATTTTATATCAATATCTTTTTTTTCTTGGAAAGGTAAATGTTAACTAAAATTCAAGGTGAAAATAAAACCAGAGGCTCAGTGTGGCTGAGCCTGTATCGCTCACCTGACTAAAATGCTTTTAAAGCAAATTTGTATTCCAGTGATGAAAAAAATGCACTGTTTATATCAGACAGAATGGCTAAGGAAATTACTGTAGAACTATATGTATCATTCACAGTATTTTCAATCTGATTAAAATCACATCTCTCACTTGCTCCCCCATTTTTGATATAGGCGCGGAGTGGGAGATCAGAGGAAACACCGTTTAGGGGCATATGTGAATGACCCATTGTCGTAACAATTATTGTCCAATGAAATTTCAGCTTCCGAGATTTTGAAAGTGTTATGCCTTTATTGTAAATGAAACGCGCAATTTGAATTTGTCAATCTAAGTAAAGGACCTTCCATACATCATTCCCATAAAGTTTGGTTCAATTTGCTTCAGTAGCTTTAGAGGAGATAGCAAATATATGCTATTCCCATAGGGTTAAACTATGTTCTGTGCTGGCAGCTATCTTTTTTGGTGGATCAAAAAAATGTCCACAATCTAAGTAAAGGACCTTTTATACATCATTTCTGTAAAGTTTGGTTCAAATTGCTTCAGTAGCTTCAGAGGAAATAGCAAATATATGCTTTTCCCATAGGTTCCCATGTTAAAATATGTTCTGTATTACGGCCATGTTTTAGGCGGATTTGAAAAATTTCGGCAATCTAAGTAAAGAACCATCCATACATCATTCCTGTAAAGTTTGATTCAATTTGCTTTAGTAGCTTCAAAGGAAATAGCAAATATATGCTTTTCCCATAGGGTCCAATGTGAAACAATGTTCTCCACTGGCAGCCATGTTTTATGGCAGATCAGGAAAATGTTGGCGATCTATGTAAAGGTCCTTCTATACATCATTCCTGTTAAGTTTGGTTCAATTTGCTTCAGTCATCTCTGAGGACCAATGTTAAACTATCTTTTGCGCTGACAGCCATGTTTTTTGGCAGATCAGAAAAATTTTGACAATCTATGTAAAGGACCTTCTATACATCATTCCTCTAAAGTTTGGTTCAATTTGTTTCACTAGCTTCAGAGGAGATAGCATATATATGCTTTTCCCATAGGGTCCAATGTGAAACTATGTTCTCCGCTGGCAGCCATGTTTTTTGTCGGATCAGAAAAATTTTGGCGAACTATGTAAAGGATCTTCTATACATCATTCCTGTAAAGTTTGGTTCAATTTGCTTCACAAGCTTCAGAGGAAATAGCATATATATGCTTTTCCCATAGGGTCCAATGTTAAACTATCTTCTGCGCTGGCGGCCATGTTTTTTGGTGGATCAGAAATATTTTGGCAATCTAAGTAAAGGACCTTCTATACATCATTTCTGTAAAGTTTGGTTAAATTCGCTTCAGTCATTTCTGAGGAGATAGCCAAAATGCGTTTTTCCCATAGGGTCCCATGTTAAACTATCTTTTGCGCTGGCAGCCATGTTTTTTGGCCAATCAGAAACATTTCGGCAATCTATGTAAAGGACCTCCAATACATCATTCCTCTAAAGTTTGGTTAAGTTTGCTTCAGTAGTTTCAGAGGAGATAGCCAAAATGTGTTTTTCCCATAGGGTCCAATGTTAAACTATGTTCCCCGCTGGCAGCCATGTTTTTAGGCGGATCAGAAAAATTTCGGCAATCTTTGCAAAAGACCTTCCATACATCATTCCTGTAAAGTTTAATTGAATTCGCTTCAGTCGTTTCAGAGGAGATAGCCAAAATGTGCGTTTTCCCATAGGACCCAATGTTAAACTTTGTTTGGCCCTGGCGGCCATTTTTTTTGGCGGATCAGAAAAATTTGGGCAATCTTAGTAAATGACCTTACATACATTATTCCTGTAAAGTTTGGTTCAAATTGGTTCAGGGGTTTCAGAGGAGATAGGGTCCAATGTTAAACTATCTTCTGCGCTGGCAGCTATGTTTTTTGGCGGATCAAAAAAATTTCGGCAATCTAAGTAAAGGACCTTCCATTCATTATTCCTGTAAAGTTGGGTTAAAATTGGTTCAGGGATTTCAGAGGAGATAGCCAAAATGTGAAAAGTTTACAGACGGACTGACTGACAGACTGACGGACTGACGGACGCCGAGTGATGGCAAAAGCTCACATTGCCTTTAGGCCAGGTGAGCTAAAAATCAGATGCCAGGAACTTCTAAGCTATCAAAATAATATAACAAAAACTTAGTGACTTGCCTACAAGTTGTAACCAACAAAAGAATATCAAAGGCACTGCAATTTTGCCATCAAATTTTTCAAGGCCTATGCCAATGCTTCCTGTTCGAACAAGTTAAAGTGGGTAAAATTGAAAAAAAAAATCAGTTAGATTGTGACAATAACCTGTAATTTTGGCACTAGTTCAGGTAGACTGTCCTGTAGATAGGTGTAGTGTTTCCATGTAAATTCCTGAAACATTGGTATCATTGTTGGACAATGTTCTGCAGCATTGAACAATAAAATAAGAACACTTATATCTGAAGTACAATGTCAAGGATTCTAAATTTTCATAACAATAAAACAACAAAAGAAAATGCCAGATGTCTTCATCACATTATTTCTGTAAAAATTTGATGTCTCTGTATCCAAAGTTATTTTGAACGTATTTGATGTTCCACAGTTCAATGTTCCTTTCATTCTCAATTTTGATTCGAACCACTGCGGTAACTCAGTTGGTAGAGTGCTCGCTCTGTAGGTGGGAGGTCGTGGGTTCAAACCCCAGCCGGGTTTGACCCAAGACTTAAAAGTGGGTAGTGACTGTTTTTTCGCCAAGCATTCGGCATCACGAAATGAAAGTCATGGTTCTTTCGGATGAGAACTTAAAATAAACGAGGTCCTGTGTCATGGTGGGCTTGGCACGATAGAGAACCCTGCTGTATAATGCCATCAGTGCAACGCACAGGCAAAATTTCTGCACCTTCACCTATAGCTGGTGACGTCTCGATATAAATTAAATATTCTTGACTGGGACGTTAAACACCATTACTCAACTCAACTCAATTTTGATTCAAACATGGCGGCAGGTGTAGCTAGCTAGAAAGGGGGTGCTTACTCTTCCACTACACTGGTCTCACATTCCTGGAGAAAGTTCTTTTGTCAGCTCTCAAAAAGTCTTTACTATGCTTTTGGGATTGTGATTTGAACATGTGCCAGTATATTTGAGTTGGATTCTGTTGCTGAAGGTCAGTGGTTTTCTCCAGGCACTCTGGTTTTCTTCACCATCTTAAAATTGTTCTCCTCAATATAAGTTAAAGAATCTTGACTGAGGCATCAAACACCATTTCTCCACTCCATTCCTTATACCAGTTTTGATCTAGCCTGGTATCTATTTTTAACAATTTACACAACATCACATGACAGACATGTGACATGTAAAAAGGATACATGCAGGGTCATCCATGTCTGGTTCTGGCGTATCAAAGTAAGGATGTAAGCACATCAGATCAGGAACTAAGGGTAACACTAAATGGGGTTGTCGGGTAGCTAAATGTTTCATACATTTCCACACGGAAGTCCGATCTTGAGGGTATCTCCGTAAATTATCCAGTAAAGCAACTATACAGGCATTCAGACAATCTTTAGTGGCCACTCTCATCTCACATAGCATGTCTCTAGTAGCTTCTCTGGTCATGAAGGAAAAATCCTAAAAAAAATCAGAAATATTGATAACCAAAATAAATAATAAGTATTATGTTTTTCGTAGTCAAAAATTATCTTTGGTATTTTGTCTCTAGTAGCTCCTCTAGTCATTAATGAAAAATCCTGCAAAACATAGAAATGTTGACTAAACAATTATGTGATGATTTATGCAATTGTTGATTGTGGTGCTTTTTATATATTTCTATATTACAATCTTTTTAAATTTCTTTTTTGTTATCACTTCCGATACATTTCCTTCTGCCTGTATCTGTCATTATTAAGACAGACCTACTTCATACTGTCAAGATGATATAATGATTCAGAAATGTAGAGAGAGAGAGAGAGAAAGAGAAAGAGGAGAGACAGAGAGAGAGAGAGAATGTGCATAGTAGGGATGGGTATTACAAAAAATTTTGTATCACGATATATTATGATATGCAAATGCTGTATCGTGATGCGTATCATATATTATTTTAAAACTGAGGAAGACAAAGAGCCTTTTACAATGTTGAATTCGCCGCTGTCAGCCATGTTGTTAATAACACATAGTTATGGAACGAGTTTCGTATTTGGCTGTTTCATATCTGATTGATAGCTTTACCTATAGTATGACGTAATATTTATATAAATTCCAGTCAGTTGAGTTTATAAACAAATCGGACGTCTCTACGACAGTTGTGCGTTCATTTAAGCTATAAAAAGATAGAATACTTGACTTTTAAAAAATACAGGTTTAACCGGATCGAATCTGTCATATCTCGATACGTATGTATTATGAGATTGTATTGTGACATACCAGTATACCGATCAAACCGCGCACCACTAGTGCATAGGTCTCAAGAAAAAAATTACTTCATACACAAGTAGTCTTTATTATAATATTAGATGTTCTTTTTTTTATTAAAAGTGAACAAAAGATACTTAACAATTGGACTTTACTTTATATAGAAGTGGATGCTACAGTAGGATTAACTCTTTTTTTTAAGTTTTAAATTTTTTCCTTACCTGTAAAACACCAAGTATAATCTCTAGTTGATCCTCTCTGAGGGTTATAAGATGACTTAACTTCCTCAAACTATTTATAGCATTCTGTCGGACACTCTCGATCTCATCGTTAAACATATCTATAATGTAGTCCTGTGACTTGTTAGCAAATGACTCTGACTGTACCGCCAGCTCACACAGGGAATCCAAGGCAGCATTCCTTACCTCTGTCAACAAATAATTATTTTTTATGAACAGTTCTTTTTAATTCATTCATATTTTATTGCCTTTTATGTGGTATAGAAATACAAGACAAGAAACAAACAGCTTTACACATTGTATTTAACCTTAGAATTTATTTTTGGAGAGGTGTGTCATCAAACACAACAGGTACACAATATAGGGGTTGTGAGTTTTAAAAAAATGGTCAAGTTTGACATCATTTTTTGTTTTGTTTTCAAATTGTGTTTTACATTCTGCTAAAGTTTTTTCTTTAATATAGATGCAGTGAGTTCTAGGATGGTAGAGGAAACCAGAGGACCCATAGAAAACCAAAGACCTTCAGCAACCCCATTGACAAACTATCTTGCACTAGAATCTGCCATTAGACCACTTAGCCACTAAGAAAAACATTAGAGTTGAGTTGAGTAATGGTGTTTAATGTCCCAGTCAAGAATATCTCGCTTATATTGAGACGTTGCCAGCTATAGGCAAATATGTAGAAATTTTGCCTGTGCGTTGTGCTAATTGCATTATACAATAGGGTTCTTTAGCCTATCAAGCCCACTGTAACACGGGACTTTCTTTATTTTAAGTTCCCATGGGAAAGAACCGTGACTTTCATTTCGTAATGCCAAGTGCTTGGCGAAAGAACAGTCACTACCCACTTTCAAGTCATCTGTCAGACCCGGCCAGGGATCAAACTCACAGCCTCCTGCTTACAAGAAAAAACTTAATAGAGATATCATACCAAGAAATTCATCCTCTGTTCCATGTACAAATGCTCCACAAGCTCCTATGTTCATCAAGCTCACATCCTCAGCCTCTAATTCCTGTTTAGGAGCATCATCCGCCCATTTCTGACCGGTGGACCAACCACCTGATGCGAAGTGTTCCTTAGCTCTTTGATGAGCCGAGATCTTCTCCTGTAGGTAATAGAAAACATTTCTGTTTTACAGGTAGAATTTGTAATCATATTTTAATGATATTTAAAATTTAGTATATTGACAAATTAACTAATTGTGTCACCATGGTATCCAGGTAAACTTTTTGCAGAGACAAAAGTTCATCTTGATCATTTTTGAAGCAGGTTACCATGTTAGCAGTGAGTTAAGAAACTACTGTAAATTGGGAATTTTTCGCGATCATTTTATTTTGGCGTAAATTCGCGAGTGAAACGAGTCGCGATAATAAAAATTTCGTGAAAAATAAGAAGTAATTAAAATTATAACTACAGAGTCGTGATCACTCGAAAATTAAAAGACACGAATAAATATTAAAGTGTGTTCACACGAAAATTAGATGACGCAAAAATTTCCCAATATACAGTAATTAGTCCCTGGATGTATCCTGAAGTGTAAGTTATACATATATTTGTACCAGATTAGGGAAAATTTTCCAGTCTCACATTCTTCTACTGGCAAGAAACATGATGAATGTATCACAGTGTGGAAGGGCGTAGGTTCCATCTTGCATATTTCTTCTTTTCCATTACATTTTGGCTGCCTTCAAAAGTGGTAGACCAGCATTTGCCGGCAATGAGCATGTGAAGTCTATACAAGGGAATATGAGCAAGATTTCTATCTTTAGGACCAAGTGAAACTCAAAAACAAAAGGAGAGGAATGAAGTAGTCTGGGTAGCCTAGATGGCAGGCGATTGCCTATAGCATGGAAGGTCTGACCCTGCTATTTTTCTCCTTCTTGTTACATATACATCAGTCTTCAGATAAAGAACTTGCACGCTGAAACGGACCAGGTTGAAAACAGTCCAGTGACAAGTGAAATTTTATACAAACTTAGCTCAGTGTCAAGTAGAAATTTGTGATATGGCACCAATGGTACTTATTAAAATGCCAAAATGGAATGCATTACATTTTTTAGTACCAAGTTGCAACTATTTGGAGCCTGATTAGTTGAGCAATGCCAAACAGTTTGAAAATTGAAAACCCTGTTGCTTACCCTCATGTTAGACATCAACTTCTTATCTAGTGTCTGATCTAAAAATTTAGGACTGACTTGATGTAGAGAACCCTGAAAATATATCAACATTTTTAGATCACTGCACAAAAGTGCAAAATTTGCCAGGTTTCAACAATTCAAAAATTATAAGAAGCCAAACTTTCCTGAAAATATAGTCTTTATTCAATTACTATTTTACAAATTTGCTATTACTTTTTGAAAATAAAAAAAATCGAAGAATTAGTAGCCAATGGGAATTTTGGGTAACAAGAATGGAAAACTAGAGTATGCCGGCAAACTGGTCTGTTTTAAGTAAACTAGTAATCTGTGGTAAACTGGTACTTCAGCAATCATAGAAACTGACATTTTATATAGCAGTGGTTTTCAGGAATTTAAATCATTCAGAACCATACAAATTTAATTAATCTTCATTAATATTTGACAAAAATACAGAGTATTAAAAATTCTAAAAGTTATAAATGAAATGATGTTTAATATGATGTGATTATTAGATACAGTTGTTAAAAGAAAGAAAAGGTCTATAAAATATTACAATGTGTGACTACTGTGGAGTAGTGGCAAGAGAGATAACTCTTGTATTGCTAATACATAAATATAGGTATGATTATTGTTGCTCATCACACATTGTGTGTTAAAGTTAAACTAAATACAGAAATTTCCAGATTCAGTCAGTTTTTCCACAGCTTTTATCTAACATTAGACTAGTTTTTCTATCTGATTCGACAAAATACAAGTTTTATCGAACACATATGATACAGAATCTTGTATCAACACATTGTGGTGATACAACATTGGCGGTAGAGTACACGTGCACTTTTAATCGGATTTCTTATTGTGACGTCACTGGGGAATCTAAGATTTGTCAATTGTAAATAATAACGACATTACTACAGAACATATGTCATAACATAGTTCAATGGTTTTCTGTTGTAAAATGTATTTTTTCACATAAAGTATTGTTTTTTATTATTATAAACAACCTAATTGGAAATGTTAAATAAAAATATCATATACACAGTGTGTATATACAACCCTTCGTATCAGGTCTCGCCCTTTTTTACGTAGCCGTATCACTACTCGTCGCGTTTGCCCGACTCATAGTGATACGGCTGCGAAAAAAGGACTCGACCTGATACTGAGGGTTGTACATACACACTGTGTATATAATATGTAGGTATTTATAGATATGCCTTACTTCTAACTATTGAATATTATCAAAATAGAGTGATACTTTTATTGATTTCATAAAGAAAAATATTTACCAATAAACTTGAAGCTTCTACCCGAACTTTGACAGAAATATCATTGACCATATCACAGATTTTTGCAAACCCATCGTCTACCAATCGGATTTCTTCTTGAGAATCAGGAACTGTCACATTGCTATAAATAGTAAAGTTAACTTATTAATTTAATAAATGATACAACAAGATATAGAATCAAAGTAACAAAACTTTACAAAAATAATAATTCAAATCAATGGTCAAATTAAATATTACCATAATGCACATGGTGATCCTGGAGATTTACACAAATTCAACTTGTCATGGTTTTACCAAAATTAAGATTGGGCTTAAAATCTGTACACACAAAACTTAAAAAATTTTCAGCACACTTGTGCAATCAAATCAGTTACCAGTAGATTCAATAAGCCTGTAATTCTGTTATAAATGAAATTCAACAGATACAGTAAAACAACTAAAGTGAGAATCTTCAAAAGCAATGTCATCTCTGTCTTAATTTATGGAGCTGAGTGTTGGAAATTAACAGAAGCTAGAAACATTTCAGAACAGATGCTTTAGAAGAATAAGATGGATCTTTTGGCCAAACAGAATAACAAATAATGACCTACGAGAAAAAACACAAACAACATCAGTAGAAAACAATAAAATCAAGGCGATGGAGATATATAGGGCATCTATTAAGGAAAAGAAACTATGAAAATGAAAAAAATTGCATTGACCTGGACTCCAGAAGGAGAAAGAAAGAGAGGAAGACCAAGACAGACCTGGAGAAGAACAACAGAGATGGAAAGGCAGAGTGATGCCTTCATAGGATGAAGTGGAGAGATCTGTGCCTCGCCTTATGCTCCACTAGGAGCAAAAAGGATAGGTAGGTAATTTCTTTCATTTTCTATTTTGATTTAACATGTGGTGTATGTCATGTACAGATGTCGTAGATAGCTAGGTGTTTACCCTTCGGAAGCTCCTGATCTCACTAACCTGTGGAAGTTCATCTGTTTAACTTAATTTGTCAGTTTTCAAAGTTTTTTACATTGCTTATGGAATTGTGATTTAGACATTAATTTATGATTTTATTTGATTATTACTACCTTAAAGATTACTGGTACATGTTATATACAGTCCAACCTGCCTTAAAGGCCACGTCTATACAAGAGTCACCTGCTTATAAAGGCCAGTAAAATTGTATCCCAATTGTTCTTTATTCATTTTATTTGAACCTGTATATAAAGACCACCTGCCCATAAATGTTATTTTTACTGGTTTCCTCGGGTGGCTTTTATAGACAGGTTGCCACTTTTACTGGTTCCCTTGGGTGGCCTTTATAGACAGGTTGCCACTTTTACTGGTACCCTTGGGTGGCCTTTATAGAAAGGTTGCCACTTTTACTGGTACCCTTGGGTGGCCTTTATAGACAGGTTTGACTGTGCTTACCTCTCTGGAAATTGATGACTTAGTACCCATATTAACTTGATAGCTGCCAGTCGGACACTTTCATAGTCATCCTTCAGGAGATTACAGGCTTCCTGATATATGGCAAGTCCCAATGACAGACCCCGCTGGTGAAACTGTAGCTAAAATATACATGTATTATAATATTATAGGAAATTCAATGAAGTTTATATTTCTTTTTGTTATGGATGTATGACAGAATTGGACATTTTGCGTAGTGAATTATGTTATGGGTGCAATGTCCAATTGTTTCATACTTCCATAAAAAAAAGAAAAATTAACTTCATTTCTTATAATTCAATTTAAAGATTTTTTTTTAAAACAACAAATCAACAATTTAAATAACATTATAGTTGTGGCAAGTAAAAAATAGCATCCCTATGGCATAGGCATTGAAATGCCTCTGTGCGTCATCCATAATAAGATGACATCACTGAGACCAAATCCATTCAGGCAAACGTAACAGAAAAATATGACCAATCAAAATGCTTGAAACAAAGGAGAATTGAAATATAAAAGTTTGACAGAATATTCAACAAATGAACTTGTACTGTTTTACTTATCATCAGTTATAAATGTTGGAAACACATGCAGTTTTCCATTTTGCATGTTGTAATTCAAGTACTTGTCAAAAGTGTAAGAGTTACTTTCCTTTACCAATTCAAAAGCCCAAAATCAATTTTGATATTTGCAATGGATCCTTAAAATCCAAGGGTCCAGGTGGACCAAAAATTAAGTACACACAACAATCAGGACTTCACTAATATGTATATTATATTGATATCTTTTCCCACAAAACACATTGTATCATTTACCTCTTCAAAATAAGACAATTCTCTCAACACTGTCATAAAGAGTCATGTTAAATAGTTAACAGCCCTCAAAGTGGGCTTCAAAACCAAATGGCCAGCTAGCCATCAATTTAAATATTCAGGTGGCCAGTGGAAATTCCAAGTGGCCAGGCAATCTTTTCTTGCAAATGAAGGAAAATTAAGGCATCTTTTAGGTATAGAAAACAAAAATGCAAAATACATGCATGTGTTATCAATAACAACAATGATGATGTAAGATGTCCTTTATATTGCCTGAATTGGTTATAGTATCATCATTCATGAAAACTTAAGAAATAATATCTGTTTTCTGGTCACAAAAGTTCAAATTTATAGTGGACAAGCTGGCCAACATTTACAAATTTTAGGTCGCCAGACACAATTCCAGGTCGATTTGGCCACCATTTTAGTAGACAAAATTGAGGGCTGGTTAATTAATGTGTTGTTTGAAATTACTCTATTATAAAGCTCCTCTGTAACTTTATAACCTTATTTAAAGCCACGGTTATTTTGAAGTCCAAAAGTCATTTTGTTAATGTTTTCATTTATAAGTTTCCCTCAATTTATCCCCAAACACCTTTATAAAGCTGAAATCTGACTGGTGATGTGATGAAAAAGAATACAGGTTTTACTGTATAAAAAACAATTTTTGTGACAACCATAATCCTACATTTCTTACCATGGCTTTTAAGGCACTGGATCTGACTCTTGGATCTTGGTCCCTTGTCAGGGATGTCAGTAAACTTTGAACTGACATCGGCTCTTCTAAGTTAGCACCGGCTTCTAAGACTTGATCAGGTGACCCAATGGAACCAATCAAATTGACACAACTACATCTTGCTACATGACTTGGATCCTTTAAATACTGCAAGATAAAAAAATGAAATTATAAGGTTAAACATAAGATATGTATATGTAGTTCTGATTTCACTTTGCAAAAATGATTGACATTTTACTTTATTTTATCATAAGAAATTTTATAAATTTTGTCATGCATTAAATTTGATTGAGATACTTACTTAATAAAATCCAATTATAACAAGTTATCACTAAAATGGGATGCCATTTCAAGTGTCCCCAAATGAACCCAATTTGAGAATCCATGTGCATGATGAAAATAAGAATATCCAATGATGCATCTTCTCCAACTTTCCACCCAAAGCTTGTTCCTGTTAAGTTTCATAAAGATCTGTTAAATAGTTTTCAAGAAAAGTAGTGGACAAAATATTGAGAGAAGAAAAAAAGTAAGTGCTATATATCCCCCACTTTGTTTGGGGAACTAAGTAAATACCGGTACCTAGAAATCATCAGTATATTACCTGTTGTACATTGTCTATCAGCTGTTTATGTAATTCTGTGTTCTGTGGTGCAGATCTACCAATAACATCTAACACCTCTATCAACTTGCCAATTACTTTGTGTGATTCTAAAATGAAATTTGTAGACATATATTATAAATTATACATGTTTTAGGCTGTTGCATGACACAATGCAGCCCGTCAACGATTTATTTACCATGAGATGCAGTTTCTTTTACAGGATACATGAGGTAATGTAATGTAACCTGTTTTAATAGTTATACTAGAGCTATTGCGCACATGTCATTATGCAGTTTGCTTATTTTAGAAATTAAAATTCCCTAATTTAAGAGGCAGAAGGTAGATTTTAAAAAAATGTAACAAAATCACTGCTTAAAATGTATAACTAAATTTCATTTATGATGTGCACTGTTATATAAGTTTTGTTAATAAAACATTATTATCATATTACATGTGCATGTATGGCCCCATTTTTTTAAGGTCAGGGTCAAAATGGTCCTATATGTATTATAGTGTGTAATGTACAATCTAGAATGGAGATTAATTGACCATATTGACCCAGACCTTGAAAAAATTAGGGCCATACACAGGGCTCCAAGTAGGATTTGGTTTTCACTAGCCTTCTGGCTACCATGTTTTATTTTAACTAGCCAAGGCCAAAATTTACTAGCCAGGGTTAAATATTTTGGTCGCCAAAACAAAACTTCCCCATGATCAAGCAATGATTTTAAAACCATTTTTTAAAACCATTTTAAAAATTGTTGCCATGTGCCACAAGACTTTCTTTTTTTAATGATGTTGACCCACTATTGACAAAGCCTGTTTTACCAGCAAGTTCCCGGGCACTTTCACAAAACATTTGCACATTCTTTACATACAACCAAGAAAATTTATTCAAAACTTTCGCTCGCTTGATGCGGTATTATCGGCAACACATTTTGATTTCGAAATGGATGGTGTGCCGAAACCAAATGAGTACAATTTCCCGTGTCCCTCTGACTCGTTTCGCCATGTTGTTTTCTATAGCAATGCGCAATCCTTTGTGCGCTTGTATATTAGCAAGGATTATCATAAGTTACAAGCATTCGTGTGACCTGCATAACACAGACGGGGTTCCTGTGTATATGAGCAGGGGCTATAAACAAACTGTATACAACACTAGTGGCCGAGGTGTACCAAATTACATTGTTTACATGATCATCTTTTGGCTGAAAACGATGTGTACATGATCATCTCCTGGTTATAAAATGATCTTTTCAGTACAAAAAAATAAATTTTCGGTCGCAGCCTCTGTATTTATTGATCGCTGTTTGGCGAGTGCATCAGAAATTTCACTAGCCATGTCTGATTTTTAGTCGCATATGCGAGTAATTTACTCCCTACTTGGAGCCCTGATACATGAACCTGTGTATTTTTAAATCATTCTCAATTGATTATGGTACATACTTTCTGATTTAAGCAGCAACATGATGTCATCCACTAAACTCTCTGAATTAAAGTCTGGTAACTTAACAATCTCTCCAAGTATAAACGCTATTTTGCATCTAACAAGGGGTTCTTTCTCTTTGTGGAAATAATCCAGTAATTCTCGTACAATATTAGGAGCGGCTTCCCTGGTGACGGATAGGTCTTCCTCAAACTGAAGAAGTCTCTGTAGTGCATCATGGGATGTGGAAACACTCTGAAGATCGAGACTTACAAACGATGGTGGTCGATGGACGAGTTTTAATTTCTTTATAGGCTTAGCTTCTTCCTGCAAATATTTACTTAAGAATTGAACTGTTTAGAAATGCGGTTCATGGTCGATATGAACGCAATTGATATGCAAGCAAACTGAATAATGTGCGTTTTTTACCTTTGCAGTGCAATCAGCCCTAGTCTCGGGGAAATATGCAGGGACAAACTCTTTAACATGCCATGCCTGTCATGACAATGGCATTCGGTTTTTATGAATTTCAATTATGAAATTTTGCTTGGCAAATGAACAGTCACTGCCTATTTTCAAGTTTTCATCAGGTTGGATAAGTATCAGTACACTGTTTGCTTACTATAATATTTAATAAGGTTCAAAGTTCAAGTAAGGTGTTGCATTTGTCTTTTCATTTGCAGTTTAATAAACTTGTCCAGCTTTTAAAAGCAGCCGAACTACATTCCGGTCTGGAGCGAGCATCACGCATGTGCAAGACCGGGGTCAATGGATGGATAAGAAGTCTGACATGCTTACATAATGATTTTCCACATCTATCGGTTTAAGGTAAAAAATATTTAAAACAATGGAACATAAAAATAATTCGTTATTACCTGAATAACTTGACTGAACTGAGCAACTGCTCGCTTTTTCAGGAGAGCTGCCATTTTGGTTTGTTTACATTTTAAAAATCGCAGTTTCGTAACTTCCTATAGCCATTTTTCTAATTAGTATTCTACCTAATTCTTCTGAAAAAGCATATAATATTAAATAGCACATTGATAATATAAAAAACTCTTTAAAATATTTCAAGATGTTTATTATAAGGTATACGAAACTATTTTAAAACGCATTTATGACCACGATTAATTCTGCATCACATAGAAACGGGCACCTGTAAACAATATGGAGGATAGTGGCTGCAAAAAGTTCTCATAGTTGCCTATATCAACAGGGTGTTACTCGACATTTTAAAGAAATTCAAGATATGAAACGAAAACTTGACAATTATTCTTGTTAAAGACATCTAACACTTAACAAAACAAAAATAAGGTACCATTAACATTATTTTTTCTCTAAAACAATTTTTTTTTTCAAAAATAAAAAAAAATCAGGACAGTTTACCCTTTAATATTTACACTGATTGCAATTAGTATGAACGAGTGTCATTTACAAAAGTTACTCAGTATACACTTTTGAAATGGTTGATTTTAAGAATCCAGAAAGTTGCAGCAGTCATGATTTGTGTATTGCAATTAAGCGAGTACACATTTAATATCAAATCAAGCCATCATGTACAAAAAATCCTAACAATACCGAATGTGAAAAGTGAAAGCTATAATAAGCACTTAAGAAAACAAATTCAGTCACCATCAACATGATCAACATGATCAGATACCAATTTGCATAAATATGTATGTTTCCCCAGTAAAACTTGAACATTAATATGTGTTCAATATTGACAGAAAATTTGGATCAACATGTCACCTATATTTTAAACTAAAGTCTGTTTACAACCAATTAGTCTCTTGGTTCTTGTCCCTTTTCATGTGGTTAACGTGTGAATAAAAGTCATAGCTTTTTGCATCGTTAAAACAAGCCTATGCCGTAATGTGGCCTGTTGTAACCGGTGTCTAATCTACTCTCTTGACTTCATATTAAAATTTTTTAATATCGCCTTCTATATCGCTATGTAAATTGTTTTAGCGCCATTTTCCTAACCTTTGCGGCGATACCAAAAACAGGAGTGAGAGGGTTTTTCATATGCTAATCAGTTTCTGTTATGGGTCATTAACACAATCTTAGCTTCTTCGACTCTACGGAGAAAGTCACTCCCACAGTCCCAACCGCGTGTATATTAATATCACCATCCGTTTTCCTGAAACTCTTTTTAACTGAATGTCTCTAAAAATCTACACAGTTGTTGATTTATAGTTATTATTTAATCATAATAATAATAATAATATAATAATAATAATAATAATAATATTTTCTGCTACAACGATCAGAAATATTTGTTAACATACGCCTCTAATTATAATCCGGTTACCTAATGGCTAAAGGCAAAGTTGACCGACTTTTACAACATGTGTATACACCTGATCATGAATGCGCTAGTTCTTGCCAACCACCAAGTAGATTAGACAAAGTTCTTGCAGTCTTACTAATTATCCGTACACACGATTTATAAGTTTAATTAGTTACCACAATTTACCATTTCTTGCATATTAGAATTTTACTTTTCAAAAAAGTATCAAGTTTCCCTTGATCTAATAATCATTGAAATAGGGAAAATAAAAATCAAAACAATTTGTTAATAATTTAATTAAATATTGCGAAAAGGGAAAACCGTGAACACGTTACTGTAATGAATTCAGACTTCCCGGGTGGCATTTCTTTTATTAGAATCTATAGTTATCTTCATTCAACGTTTTAAGTTTGTCAAGGTTAAGTATGACCGTTCTTAAATGAATTTCAGTAAGAATTATGGTACAGAGAGAGAGAGAGAGAGAGAGAAACGTCTCAAATAATGATTTGCATGTGAATTGTTGTAAGTTTTTCAGGGTTAAGTATGACCGTTCTTAAAAAATGAATTTCAGTAAGCATTATGGTACAACGAGAGAGAGAGAGAGAGAGAGAGACAGAGAGAGAGAGAGAGAGAGAGAGAGAGAAACGTTGTCTCAAATAATGATTTGCATGCGAATTGTTTTAAGTTTTTCAGGATTAAGTATGACCGTTCTTAAATAAATTTCAGTAAGAATTATGGTACAAACAGAAAGAGAGAGAGAGAGAGAGAGAGCGTTGTCTCAAATAATGATTTGCACATGAATTGTGGCAAAAATGCTATTTCGCAAAAAATCTTTTGTAAACAAATTTTTTTGTACATGACATACTCGTAGGCGCAGCATTATAACACCATATGTATATTGATAACTATTGATAAATTTAAACAATTTTGAGTAATTTTATAAACAAATTTATGAAAACAGTTTCCATCCTTGTCAATCATGTGTAGTGTTGCTTGTCAACATCGTCGATAAGTATTTCTTATGCAAATTAGCTCAGTATTTCCCTGTCCAAAATGGTTTCAACCAAAATGTAGGACTTAGACAAAATAGCCGTTGTTCAAAATTGACCAAAATTTGCGGAGTATGGGGCAAAACTGAGAAAAGTTTAAGAATAGAAATATTAAAAATTGATTACGGCATGAATTGTATAATAAATGTACGATTTTACTTTTACAATAAAAAGTTTCGTTTAAGGAATTTTACGAAAAACCGAAAGACTAAAGGATCGTAAATGGACTTTAGATAGGGCTTTCATTAAGCCATTAGGATTATCAATACATGATTGAGTCTTCAAATATGGAATTGGTTTCCTGACTTTCAGGAAGAAGAAAATGTGGTTTGATATATGTTTGATCCTTGAAATAGTCAAGTTCACTAGCTGTAAACTAACTTTTTTCATTTGCAATTAACTTTTTTGTGTTTGACAAAATGATTGTGAAAGTTAATCAACATGAACATGTTTTTGAAACTGGTATTATTTATGCCAAATATTCAGGTATAGTAAATATCAGAAAAGTTAATAGTGAAATGGTTTTAGAAAGAGAATTGCAAAAGTTAATATCCTTGAATAAAAGTTGGTTACAGTAATTTAATTCATAAAGGTCATGGGTCAAAGGAAAATTATGCTAGATGCTAGAAGGTTTCTTAAATTGGACAATGTCATGCAGATAACTGTGTACTGTAAACATTAATTTTAGCATAAAAGAACCAGTGATTTTGTTTGACTAAATATACAACTGAATAAAGGTAGTTTCCCCTGGTTAAAAAGGGACTCAGATTTCCCAATTTGACCATTAAAATGCCCAAATCAACAGTAAAATACAAGCTAACCTTATCCACAAAATAAATTCAAATATTGTCCCAATACATGGCTTTGTTTTAAGAACTTAGCCATTTCAAGCATGTCATAATGCAGTTTGCTGTATTTCAGAACTTAAATTTTCCCAATCTTAAAGAAAGAAACAAAATCACTAAAGGATTTTAGCACAAAATCAGGGATTTTTCTGACTTTTTTGGGAAAAGGACCTTGGGATGAAATTGGGAAAATGCTCAACAAAAATGTAATTTTGGGAAAAATCACAACAACATATTAGAAATTCTAGACCTCTAGAATACTGGTAATTGAACAAATTATATCGGTGTTCACAGCAAAATAGCGCTGTCTCTTTTGTCTCTATATAAATCATCCAGCAAAATGTGGGTTAATATGGATTGAAATCGTTATCAGAACGAGATATTCTCCGAATATGATGTTGATGATCTTGTGAATTTTTTTCTCAAAAAATTGATAAACATAGCTAATTGGGAATTTTTTACTACAGAATTGGGAAAAATGTATGTTTTTTGCATTGGGAATGGGTCCCTTTACCGGACCCTGTGGATACCCATAAAAATCCCTGAAAATATAATTTAATTTAATTTTGGTAAATTTCTGATGAACTTAGATTAGTATATCTCATGGATCAACTTGTGTACATTGGTCATATTCAATTTGGTGATGGATTTAAATTAGTAGTTTATCATTGCAAAAATGACTAAAATTGGTACACTGCAAAAATAAAAAATAAGTTAGGCCATACCATATTAATTTGTAATTTGTGGAACCTGCTTGCCTGTAAAATTTAGAAAAGTTAAAGGTTTTCTGTCTGTCCAAGTAAAATCCTTCATTGCCAGCTTGGTCCTTTTTTTATGTCCATGGTAAAGAACATTTCAACATAAATAGTAAATTTGGGTTGGGGATGTACGTTAATCATGCCACTGTTTGTTGTTTGAGCAAATTTCACTACCTGGACTGTGATATTAGCAGTGATTTTGTTAAATTTTTTGAAAACTTTCTTCTGCCTTTAAGATTGGGAAAATTGAAGATTTTAGCAAATTGCATTATGATATGCTGCCAGTACTGACAATAGCTGGTATTTTTATTGCAAAAACATTATTTTGTGGTACTGTCTGATATTTTATGGGTAAGGACAACTAAATTTAGTTTTCCAGTGCATCACTGTTGTTTGGGGAAATTTTAGGGAAAAAAAAAAAATGGAAAATTTTAGTCAGTTTTCCCTAGGGAAACTAACGTACATCAACATAATGTCGACACCGACCTTAAGTCGTCAGCACGAAATTTTGCAAAATTATTTTTATTTATCGCTCTTAAGAAAGTTGAACAGTGGAAAAATTAAAAGCGGTAAATGTTTCCCATACTTTAATAACATACTTTATATGATGTAACAGGTTTCTTCATAGTAAAATTGGTATCTTTGACATCACTATCAAAAAGGTACATGTGTCATATCGGGCGACAGACTACAGATAATGACAGTCATTTGGGCGATTGGGTCACAAACATACTTGTCAAGGGTACACAACCCAAACAACACAATTACCCTTTTAAAAATGTTCCTACTATGCAAAGAGTTGTCTATCTTTGGCCAGAACTTCAGTTAAAAGGTAAAAATATCGTTTTAAAACGACTGACGACTTTCAGGCGTACTGACGACTTTAAGACTGTATTAAAATCCTGCCAAATAGCTGTATTCCCAAAGGTTAATTTCAAGAACATCTCTTCAGTCGTATAAGTGATTTAAGCGTTTTGGCAATATCTGTTTGGTGAATATTCAAATTGATATGTGTTTTTTTTCCAATTTCATTTTCTGCCCTTGTTTGGTAAATTCAACTTTTATAGCGAATCAAACAGTTTATATACACATACATACATGTCAGGACATTGAATGAAACAATACAATTTTGTTCTTTAGATATTTATAATATCAAACACTACTAGCCAAACTAGATTCAATTAAACAAAAACTAAAAATCTCTTGGGGATCGAATACGTCTCTGATATTCTCGCACCTGCCGTAATAAGGCAACTAAAATGCCCCATGTCACGATCTAGGCGTGTCACACTCGAGTCCCCTCTCGCTCGATAGCTTTTGTCAGTCACCTATAGCTGAAAGCGTTTCGATATAAACGAAATAATGTAGACTGAGTTTTTAGCTATAATAATAAAGAGGGGGTTGGCAATCTGAAAAGAAAAAGTGGTAACACCATTTCGAACAAAGCTTGGAGGTTCACATACATGTTGAAGTTCTAACCAATGTAAGTTCAAAACATGAAAACAATAATGTGTTACTTTATGTGTATAACAAGTTTGCCTAAAGATAGTTCAAAAATATATTGTGTTTTCAAAAATGCAGTTAACCTCAAAAGAAAAGAGTAACTCAGTGAAATAAACGTGCTTGAAACAGCCAGATCCTCCAAGAACAAACCGTCGGACAGCAAAACTAAGACCAAAAAAAAAAAAAACAGCAAAAGCAAAGCATGATAATATATAATACACTAATTTCGATACGTCACCAGCTTTAGGCAAAAATGCAGACATTTTGCCTGTGCGTTGCACTGATGGCATTATACAGCAGGGTTCTTTAGGGTGCCAAGCCCACCGTGACACGAGACCTCGTTTATTTTAAGTTCCCATGCGAAAGAACCGTGTGCTTGGCGAAAGAACAGTCACTACCAACTTTCAAGTCTTGGGTAAGACCAGTTCGGAGTTCGAACCCCTTTTACGTAGGGAGCACTCTATTAACTGAGCTACCGCATTGGTTAATCAATACAAAGAGAAAAGTAAATAAATAATGACTCAATCAAGGCCAAAAAGGTAGTGACGACATTGGGTTAGCTAGGATGACGAGTTTTGGAATGCACAGTCTGAAAGTCGTCAGGTGCACCCCACTGCTGTTTCAAGTAGTTTATTTCAATGAAAATCTTCATTTCAGCCCACACAAACGGTTTCGTTTTGTCTAAAAATATTTTTTCTTTCCGATCACACTAAAAAACTCATGCTAGAAGAATATACTTAACGACTATAATGCAATATATGGCGTACCATGACGACATTATGTCGATGTACGTTACCTTTATTCGGTAGTAATTTTAAGCAAACAAAATCACTGATTAGGATACTGATTGATTTATGGATTTTTATTTATTAAACTATTTTCTTCTTGTTAATATATTTAGGTTGAAACCAATTGCCAGCAGTTTTCATCCAGAAATACAAAATGGTTCTTCATCACAATATTAATGTAGGACAAAGAGTGGAAGTAAAAATAGGATATAATGTGTTCCGAGGGGTGGTTAAATACAAAGGTGCTATAACTAACAGAAGAGGTGACTGGGTTGGAGTTTCTCTGGAAGTTCCAGGTAAGGAAATACAAATATGAAATAAAATTCAATCTTAGTTTCTCTGGAAGTTCCAAGTTAAGAAAATTTGAATGAAATGAAAAATCCATCTTACTTCTGGGTTGGAGTTTCTCTGGGAGTTACAAATAAAAAATAATAATAATAAAATTCAAATTCAAATTGGCTCTGGGTTGAAGTTTCATTGGAAATTCCATGTAAGGAAAATATCAATGGAAAAAATTCAATCTTAGCTAAGGTTTGACGTTTCTCTGAATGTTTCAGCTAACAAAAGTGTTAATGGAATAAAAATTAATGGGATTTGAACCTAGGCGATGAGAGGTATTGTGGTCAGTAAGCATGTAAGTTAGACCACTTGGCCACAACGGCTCTTTTCCAGTTAAAGAATAAAAAAAAAACCATACCAATCCATGACTCCAAAGCAAAGTAAAAACAAATATACCAATCCATGTCCAAAACACAATACCAAAGAAAAGTAAAAACTTTAAAACTGGCAAATTAAGTTAGACAAATGAACTTCCACCAGAGAAGTTATGCCAAATGCTCTGAAAGGGTAAGCACTTCCTGTTTAGCTATAGTTGCACCCACCACATGTGAAATCTAAATTGAGAATAAAAGGAAAATTGGAACTATATAACATCAAATATATCCAGGGTAATTTTGAATACAGAGACATCATAGTTATCGAGAATACTGTGATGACGGCCATATAACTTTTTTGAAGGCTTTTATTAGCCTAGGCTTGCAATATCCATGGGTGAACAATTTATTTGTAAGCAGCTTGCTTCATTGTATAAAGAACATTTTTATAAATTAAAAGTTTGACATTTAACTCTAATGTCCATCTTACTTTGCTCAGTCTTTCAGTTGTAAGTGTCCTCTGTAGCAGCAAAGTAGGTGACCTACTCTTTTTCTATACTACATAGGCGTCTTTAATATGCATTGAGACACGGGACCTCAGTTTTGAGTCTCATCCGAAAGACTTTTCTAGTATTGAGCTTTTTACAGCTCTAGTATGAGCAGGACATGAAAATTGTCTCAGAAAAATTCCAAGTGCCAAGTGAGGTTCGAACCCACAACCCTTGACCATGTTGACTTAGAAAGCCATTTTCAGTACCACTCAGCCATGTCCACCCAGCATGTTTGCTTCTCAGCCTTTATCAATGAAAAATTGATTTATGTCTAGATTACACTTCAACTGATTAGATATCACATGACATAAATACGCTGTTTTATTTCATACAAATCAAATGAACTTATTCTTTAATGGGAATTAAATTGAATTAAGAAAAATCATGACTGTTAAATATCTCTCTGTAGTATCTTAAACATGTTAATTTTGATTTTACATTCAATCCTTTTGATGAATGGATAGATGTGTTAGGGATGTATGTTTAAAGAAAAGGATGAATGAATGAATGAATGAATGAATGAATGAATGAATGAATGAATGAATAAATGAATGAATAAATGAATGAATGAATGAATGAATGAATGAATGAATGCTTGGATGCATGAATAAAAGATGAATGAATGGGTGAAAAATAAATGGATGGATGGATGGGTGAAAAATAAATGGATAGATGGATGGATGGATGGATTGATGGATAGATGGATGAATAAATGAATGAATGAATGAATGAATGTATGAATGGATATTGATAGATGGATGAATCAATAAATGGATGGATGAGTGAATAAATGGGTAGGTGGATAGATTTTGGAATGAATTATTGGATGGATGGATTAGTGGATAGAAAAACATGAATGCATGAATGATTGAGTGAGTGAATGAATGAATGAATGAATGAATGAATGAATGAATGAATGAATGAATGAATGAATGGAGAGCTAGATGGATGGGTGGGAGAATTGCTAAATACATGGATACTGTAAATGAATGAATGAATGAATAAATGAATGAATGATTAGATTCATAAAAAGATGGATGGATGGATAGACAAAAAGATAAATGAATGTATGAACAGATGAATGGATAGAAGGATGAATGAGATTTAAATATAAAACACCCATCATTGATATCCCCCATGCTCTATGCATGCATAAAAAGCAACAATATTTGGATTCCTGCATTCTTTTTAAGTAATTTTGATAGTAAAAAAATAACTTTAACGACTTAACAGTTATAAAGGTGCATCATTTTGTAATAAAAATCTTTAATTAAATTGTATTAAATTTCATGGTCTTTTTAATCAAATCATGTTAAAAATTTGTTGGCAGCCCACATAGATTTTTTTTTTAAAAAATGTTCATAATTTCCATGGTAATTTTACAATAAAGAGAATAAAGGCATTTAATTATCGAATGATTCAATTAATAAAATTTTTTATTATGTTGTTTAAATCCTACTAGTTCACTTGCCAAAGACTATCGGTTTCTCCAGGTACTCCAGCTTCCTCGGATTTCCCGGAACTGAATGCTTAGATATAAGTGAAAGACTCTTGACTTTGATATAAAACATCATTATTCTATTCCATTCCATCCTTTAAATTCAACCACACTATGTTTTTTTACGTCATCATTTTTCAGAAATGTTAATGGTGTTATCTCCCTTGATCCATTTTGTTTGAAAAAATTGTCAAATTTTTAAAATATTTTTTTTTTTTTTTTTTTTTTTTTTTCATGTTTGCTCTAATTGTGTAAAATGGTCAGTACATGCACACTGTTGAAATCAGCAACATCATATTTTAATAAAATTTCTTGCAGATTCAGATTAGTACAAATAGCAATATCATATATCATTTTTATATTTTCCAGAGAGATTACATGTAATAGAATCTTACACCGGTAACAGGGTAAGACAGAGATATCTCAAATGAGGATGAATATTTTCTTGTCCAGAATGAGCTTTAGCGAGTTCTGGACATTGAAAATATCCATCCGAGTTTGAGATATCTCTGTCTTACCCTGTTACTGGTGTAGGATACTTTTTCTCACACATTTGCAACATAAAACATGATTAATAAACGTAAAATTACATGAAATGTTAAGTTTTCATGTCACCATCCATGCCTGCTGAAAATGACGTAATCAACATTTGTTGACGTTCTCACGTAAAATGATTGTGACGTCATCAATTAAGTGTGTGTAAGTGATTGTGACGTTGAGAAAGTGTTGGTTGACTTCGAAACTTTTCTTAGCCTATTAAGTCCTTTCAACAATAAATCCAGAGCAGGTGTAACTACGCGGGAAATTTGGCGTGTAGCCTGTCTCAACCCTAGGGTGAGACAAGGAAATCCCACATGGGTAAAAACGCAGGATTTCCATGTGACAGGTGTGAGAAAACCACATTTATGATCCAGGGGCCTCGTTGGTCAAGTAATCTAAAACACACACTTATAGATCATAATTTGGTCATGCCCATTGTTGGAAAAAACATGGATTTCATGTTTGGGTTCTTAGGGGTATACTTTTGAAATCACATTCCATTTCAGTTAATTTTAAGTGTAATTTTATTCAGAGTATGATAATTTTTGCTTATTTTCAAAAATCCACATGTAAAATAATACTTTTAAAAAGACAAACTCATAGGCAACATCGATATTGTCTGTAGACTGAAACCATGCCCATACACTGCATGATCCTTTTTCTTGATTTTCAATCTTATGGTCAGTTTCATAAATCAGAAATATTACACCCCGACAAAAAGGCCAGGAAATAAAAATCCACAAAAAATTGACCTCATGAATTTAAGTTCATTCGCAGTATAACTTGTAAATATGCTCATCTTTTATAATGTGTTATATATTTGTTTCAGGGGGAGATAATGATGGTATGGTTCAGGGAAGAAGATATTTTCAGTGTCGGGAGAGACATGGAATTTTTGTTAGAGCCAGCAGTATCAGATTTATACCGTTAGTGAGATGGTGAGTTGAAAATCAAAATTTATACACCATAGCAAGGATTAAGATCACCAGGGGCTTAACCATAATGTGATTAAGATAAGCAAGGTCCCAATAACCCATTGCTCGTAAAATGAGTTTAGGGACTATATTTTATTCATTTTAGCTATTTATTTCTTTTACAATCTCATTACTGAAGTGAACTGGACCCCAACTAAATTATTTAAGCTTCATCTCTGCATAATGAGAAAATGTAGCTAGCCTTTCATTAAAAGCAATAGGTATGTGGGAGGCCGTGGGTTTGAACCTTGGCTGGGTTAGAACAAAACTTAAAAATAGATAGTGACTGTTCTTTCACAAGGCACTGACCATTAAGAAATGAAAAGTTACAGGGTCCTTTGGAATAGACCTTTTAAAATGAAACTGATGTCCTGTGCAATCATAGGTTTAGCATGTGAGGAGAGAGTATAGAATGTTTCATCCACTAGTACTGTCAGTGTTATATGACTGGATTAGTGGTATGCTTGTCTGCAGCATACTGATTCTGTTGGTTAGCACCTAAAGAAGCCCAAAGTGTGCTCTAGTATAAGGCAGACCATAAAACACTCACACATCGTGCATGTTAGAGTACTTTTATCTTAGTCTTTTTGGTGCATTTACTTTGTGTCAACATGATTTTTAGAACACAGTAAAATCTAACAAATAAGTCCTATTTGTTAAGTTTATGATCGGCTAATTACGTTAGTGTCATTTTAACGCTGTTAGACATTTTCTGGGTTGAGAATGATCAAACTTTACGACAAGATGATTTAATCATGACTACGGTTTTTTAATGTCATTATGACTTTATGTCTCCCCTCAGTACAATTAAGTAATTCCAGATTCATCTTGCACATGTCGTGATGTATTTTGTTAGTCAGGTTAAGAATATACTATTTGTATTTTCTGCCAGCTTAATATAGGGGAAAAAAATCACCATATGACAATTATCCTACAGTTCAGGGACAATCTAAGAAAATAATTTTAAAATAACTGTTCCTAATGTAGTTAGATTGTTCAATAATTATTATTATTTTCAATCATTAGAGAATTAATGAGTGGTGCTTTATGCCAAAACTTTGTCACTTGTATCAATGCTGTCAGTTCTGTAATTGAGAGAGAAAAAAGGAGTACCCAGAGAAAACCACTTACCTTTTGTAATTAGTGAACTGAAAAAACTAGGACCTGCCCAAGTGGGAATTGACGTATCGCCGGCCACGCCTTTTATATTCCAACACTGGCCGCCATCATGGTACCAAAGCAGCGTCACCACAATTAATGATGTACTAGTGTCAGTGACATCATTAAATGGCATAATTTAGGTTGGGTTTTAATTTTTTTTTTTGTGTGTAATTCAAGGATTCCGGACTTTTGTCAGAACACAATGGGCGTGGCCGGCGATATGTCAATTAAACACTAGCGGTGAAGGGCATTGTGATCGGTAAAGGCACATTTTAGACCACTCATTCACAGAGACCCCTTTTTCAGTCAAAGAATTGTAATTTTTATACCCCCCGCAAACTAGTTTAAGGAGGGTATATAGGAATCACCATGTCTGTCTGTCCATCTGTCCATGTAAAATCATGTCCTGCTATATCTCATCAATGTTTTAGACAACTCTCATGAAACTTAACATGAATAATTTTCATGGTCCAAAGATGTGTCATGACCTTGAACCAAGCTGCTTATCGGAAAGGTCAAGGTCATGGGAAAACTTTAAATGTTGGGGGCGGGGGTATTTAGCTTTCAGAAGACAGTTCTAGTTTATTTGATGTATAAAGGCATAATATTGTTGATATGTATGATGTTGCTGTGTCCAAAATTACCCTGGATATATCTGATATCCCATAGTTCCTTGTTCTTTCATTTTCAATTTTGATTACACATGTGACATGTGTATAGCTAGCTAAACAGGTGGTGCTTACCCTCTCTGAGCACACAGCCTCATTTCCCTGATGGAAGTTCATATGTTTAACTGACTTTGTCAGTTTTTACTTTTGAGACTGTGATTTGAACATGGACCTATATATTTGTAATTTTTTGATACATCAACTTATATACAGTCAAACCTGTCTATAAAGGTTACTCAAGGGAACCAGTAAAAGTGCCCTTTATGGACAGGTGACCTTTTTGTACATGTTCAACTAATATAAACAAAGAACAATTGGGATACAATTCTATTGGCCATTATAAGCAGGTGGCTCTTATATAGAGGTAACCTTTAAGGCAGGCTGGACTGTAATTATGTTTTATTTTTATTTTATTTTTTGTTTGTATTGTAGCCTATATAACAAGTACCACAAGGTGGCAGACAGATCTTACGTAGAGGAGCCGTTATTTAAGTCAAGTAAGTGTGAATCAGAAATTGTGCAAGAGTGGTTACATTTATTTCAGGGATGGTGGAGTGGCTCTCATGAAACAAAAAATCTGAATGATACTGAAAAGTGTTAAAAACATTCAGGAAAAAATCAGAAAAATACAGAATTTTTTCAGACACAACTCAGAAAACTTTTTACAGGAAAAACTAATAGAGATTATGCCTCAGTGAAGAATATTCCACTTATGAAGGTAGTCAGTGACCACATATAGTGGGGTGTAGTAACAGTGTTTTGTGTCCTAGTTAGAGATGGGATACAGCAGAAAAAAATTACCACGGTGTACCACAGTACTTTACCAAATACCACGGTATACCACACATCCATTAAGATTCGAAATACATGTAGTATATTCCTATCTAAAATACCAGCTAAGGAATTTGGGCATTGGATATTGTGAGAATATCAAGGATGCTAACACACAATAAAATTCACAGAATTGTATGTATTTCAATCAAATTGATTCAAAACTTGAAATCTAAATCTCCTAATATTATTGTCAAACAAAGATTTTAACAAAATTCAAATGAACACATCAAAATTCAAACTGTTATTTCAACAATTATCAACATAATATTGTTTGTTAAAATACCGGTATTCAAAGACTTTACTGCGGTATTAGCGGATACTGTGGTCAGTACCACGGTAAACCGGTATACAAGTAATTCCGCACACCACTAGTCCTTGTCAAGATTTTTTATTTATATTGAGACAGATAGTTGGAGTGACGTAATGGACCAGTATAGATTTTCATTTACATTGAGGAATGATGGAAATGCAAAACTAGAGAGAGCAAAAAACTGGACAATTTTCAGCAAACAAAATTTTAAAAATTTCTTACATACGTATCTGTCCGACTCAGATTTGAAACTAGAAGGTGATGGGAGATTCCTTGACCTATAAATGTACACTTTAGTCCACTTAACCACAAAATTATAAGGTTATAACTATATAAAAATTTGAATGAAAAAAAAAAATTTAATTTTTATAATAATTTTGCAATTTTTCAAATATTGTCAATTTACAACTTCATTGGATCAAAATGAAAATTTGTGCCATACATTAAATACAATGTACATGTATATACATGTACATGTATAGGGAAAAAATATAATATAACTGTTCTAGGCTTTCAGCATAGCAAAAACTAAAATATGTCTTAAATTTTTTCTGAACAACTCCTTATGAGTTGAGTTGAGTAATGGTGTTTAACGTTCCAGTCAAGAATATTTCACTTATATCAAGATGTCAACAGCTATAGGCGAAGGTGCAGAAATTTTGCCTGTGTGTTGCGCTGATGGCATTATACAGCAGGGTTCTTTATCGTGCCAAGCCCACCGTGACACGGGGCCTCATTTATTTTAAGTTCTCATCCGAAAGAATTATGACTTTCATTTCGTAATGCCGAGTGCTTGGCGAAAGAACAGTCACTACCCACCTTAAAGTCTTGGGACCTGGCCAGGCATCGAACTCACAACTTTCCACTTACGGAGCAAGCACTTGACCAACTGAGCTACTGCAGTGGTTCAACTCCTTATGATAAACTCCAGACAAGACTGAAAATGATTCTGTATTTGAAGATGCACTCATTAAAATTCTACCATAATTATTTTTTATTTTTTGTAGGATCTATAGAAGATGAGTATGATGATAATGTTTCAGCTGGCATTTTATCACCAAGATATCAAGATATACTTCAGCGACCAGTCAATGCATTTGGTAAATATATTTATAAGTTTATTAAACAGTTATAAAAACATATAAAACATTTATGGGTGATTATGGCCAAGTGGTACAAATGCGAATTGTGTGTTTTATTTGACCAATTTTATTTTCACGCACATTAATTTTGTGATTTTTGTAACTCACAAATTACAAAAAACAACATGCACACACATATTTCATGTTTTACATCCTAATGTTTCCAAATTTATTTTTTGCAGATTCCCCAATGTATGGAAGCAGACAGTATCATCCATTGAGGCATTCTGTAAGCAACCGAATCCCTGCAGCCACAATGAGACGACCAAAGACGGCCATGTCCTCCTTCCGCTATACCACATCACCTATCCACACAGAATATGATATCGTTGATGAGTTTATTACTACCCCAACTATCCCAAAAACACACATGCCATATTCAGCTCTGAGGAACCAGGTCAGGAGGGGCTGGGATGGGGCACATTATGTACGGGAAATGTCTGTCGGAACTGGCAGAGATTCCATGAAGTTTTCTCAATGGAATGATATATCTGATTAGAACTTTGCTCATCACGTTTTTAGTAATTGAGTCATGTCATAGATGTCATTTTGCAGCTCAACATAAAATATTTTTGGATTTTTTTTGGTAACTTAGATATTTCACTGACATGAAACAAAATACCCTCTAATATTTAGGGGTAACTGCTATTTCTGTTGGATTTGACATTTTCCTGTATTTTAATAAAGTATCACAGATGTCATTTTGAGCTCAACATAATTATTGTCTTGGCAAAATGTTTTTAAACTTTTTTGGTAATTGGGTTGTCTCACCCACACAGCACAAAATACACCTCTAATATTGACGGTTCACTTTCACTGAATTTGACATTATCCTGTATTCCATTTTATAGGGAATACAGAATCAATTGATTTATGTTCAACACATCCATTGTAATTTCTAAATTTGGCATTTAAAAATTGGAAATTTTTTTTTTATAAAAATGGTCAATCTTCATATTTTTTTTTTTACTTAAACACAGTAAATCTGAAAATAAAGTAAAAGCATTTTGATGTAAATTCGTGAGAGCAATAAACAAAACACAAAACTTAAATTTGATGATTGTTTAATTTGGATATGATTCATTTGCAGTTTTTTGCATCCATCATTAACTGATGACTTGAAAATAAAAACATTTACAAATGTAAAATCTCATGAAAAATAAACAAATGTGAAAATTTCCAAATTTAAAGTATTAATAAATGATAAAGGTGAATGTATAAAAATGTACATGCTTATATTAGTGTTATTAGAAAACAGAAAACTTGTGTTTGCATTTTTGGGGATTGGGTAGCTTTATACAAAATTGTATACATGTAACCATGGTGACATACAATATGAATTCTGGTTTCTAGGCATTTGGTAGTTTTTTACAAGATTGTATACATGTAACCATGGTGACATACAATATGAATTCTGGTGGTTGGGGGTCAGGTATTTTTACAAGATTGTATACATGTAACCATGGTGACATACAATGTGAATTATTTGGTGCTGGGGGAATTTGTTGGTAATTAAGGGAATTATAATACAATATAAATTGATTCTGAAATACTAAATGAAGTGATAATTTAATATGTGTATATATGGAAAACATTATGTGTGCATAATAGGGATATGTTACCAAAGTTTGTTTGTTTGTATGAGCACATAAACTTGACTACAGCATGTTTTTAATCACGTTAATGGCTGTATGCAAATGAAAAACTGGTATCTAAAGCCATAGATTTTTTTTAATTTTTTTTTTTTTGTCAATTTAAAATTAGTTCGCCACCTACTACTTGGTTAATACCCCTGAATGTTTGTGCAAAAATGTTACATGTACATTGATATTTCATGCAGGTACATCATTTTTACTTTGAAATGAAGCAATTTCATCCCAAATGGAAATAATTGTTCTGCAGAAAAATTATGGGGAATCATGAGGTACACTGGCGAACTCCATTATAAAAAAAAACGCCATTTATTGGTTGCCATTTTCTTATTTATCAGGTATATGTATTTTATGATATGATGAATTCATTTTGTGTTATCATAAAATTGATTTCTGGGCACATGTTTACTATTAGTAAGTATTTTTGATGTCATGTGAACAATGCACTCACTGTGATATCAAAACTCAACCGTGATAGTAGATAGAACAAGAGGCCCATGGGCCTGATACGCTCACCTGATTACTATGGCTAGCTGATAGATTTAAAGAAAACATTAATACTAAACCCCAATGACTTTTTTTTCATCATGATAACTGTTGTATCAATACCTACAACATTCCAGTATACATGCCTATACAAAAAGTTAATAGTTTTCAAGATAATTAACCATTTCAGTATTGTTTCACATCTGTGACCTTGACCTTTGAACCCATGACCTTTTTCTATACATCAAAATGATCGGTGTATCGATACCTATAACATTCTAATATACATGCCTATACAAAAAGTTTATAGTTTTCGAGATAATTAAACATTTCGGTATTGTTTCGCATATGTGACCTTAAACTTTAAACCCATAACCATTTTCTATACAGCAAAATGATTGTTGTATCAATATCTACAACATTCTAATATACATGCCTATACAAAAAGTTTATAGTTTTCGAGATAATTAACCATTTCGGTATTGTTTTGCGTCTGTGACCTTGACTTTTGAACCCATGACCTTTTTCTATACATCAGAATGATCATTGTATCAATTTCTACAACATTTAATATACAAGCCTATACAAAAAGTTTATAGTTTTTGAGATAATTAACCATTTCAGTATTATTTCACATCTGTGACCTTGACCTTTGAACCCATGAGCTTTTTCTATACATCAAAATGATCATTGTATCAATACCTACAACATTCTAATATACATGCCTATACAAAAAGTTTATAGTTTTCAAGATAATTAACCATTTCGGTATTGTTTTGCATCTGTGACCTTGACCTTTGAACCCTTGACCTTTTTCTATACATCAAAATGATCGTTGTATGAATACCTACAACATTCTAATATACATGCCTATACAAAAAGTTTACAGTTTTCAAGATAATTAACCATTTCGGTATTGTTTCACATCTGTGACCTTGACCTTTGAACCCATGACCTTTTTCTATACATCAAAATGATCGTTGTATCAATACCTACAACATTCTAATGTACATGCCTATACAAAAAGTTTATAGTTTTCGAGATAATTAACCATTTCAGTATTGTTTCACATTTGTGACCTTGACCTTTGAACCCATGACCTTTTTCTATACAACAAAATGATCGTTGTATGAATACCTACAACATTCTGATATACATGCCTACACAAAATGTTTATAGTTTTCGAGATAATTAACCATTTCGGTATTGTTTCGCATCTGTGACCTTGACCTTTGAACCCATGACCTTTTTCTATACATCAAAATGATCGTTGTATCAATACCTACAACATTCTAATATACATGCCTATACAAAAACTTTATAGTTTTCGAGATAATAATTATAATCAGAGGTAAAAAAAAATTAGGTCACGACCTTCACAATTGACCTTGACCTCATTTTGAAGATACTAACAAGAAGATGTCAAAACTGAAAACCCCATGTCATTATCTGGTCAAATAGTCAAGTTATAACAATTTGAAGCTATTTTACGATTTTTTCAAAATTAAACGCAAAAACGCGTAACCTATTTTTTATCCGAATTTTACAAAATGAACAAACTATAGGCTTAAGACAATAGAGAAGCCAAATATCACATCAGATTTTTTCTCCAATCAGTACTTTCGGAGAAGAAGATTTTTTAAGATTTTGCACCCCTAGGTCACCTTGACCTAGTTATGGTAGCCATGGCAACGCCACGAACAAATCTGAATTGCACCGGCCCATATATACTTCTGACAAAGTTTCATTAAAAACTGTCCAGTAGTTTCAGAGGAGAAGTCGAAAATAGGTGTTAACGACGCACACACGCACACACGCACACACGCACATACACACGCTGCGCTATGCCATAAGCTCACATGACCTTCGGTCAGGTGAGCTAAAAATGACAACTTTCTAAAATGATACTGCTGATATGGGTCATGGCAGTTTGCACTTAAATTGTCATTAACTATGCACTTGTCTGTGATAAAAAAAACACCACTGTGATACTAGATAGATTTATAGTTATTTACATTTCACAATAATGTTATTTGTTTATTTGTTTATTGTTTGTAATCTGTAAAAGAGGTAGAGCCTGTAGTAGAACTTAGGAAAAACTGATGTACAGTGAAATCTTGATTCATCACCACACACCATTTATTTTGTCCAATTTTGGCATTATAAGAAATGGAATGGAGTTTTTTGCTTCAGTCAAGATTTTTTAACTTATATGGTGGAGGAAATCAGAGTCGCTGGAGAAAACTACCTATATTAACAGGGTTCGTACAGGCCTGGAAAAGTCCTTAAATTTTGAGGTTTGCCCTAAAAAGACCCTAAAAACAAGTCTGACCCTAAAAAGCCCTTGAATTTATCCTGAAGACCCTAAAAGCCCTTGAATTTTGCCAATTATGTGTTGATATTAAGTGGTTGTAAATAGACTGATCAAAATAAATAAATAGGTTACACTGAAATGAGGGATTTAAAGGTACCTGGCCCTCCCGAACACCCAAATCAACCCCCACTTCAACTGTCGTTACTATGGACATAAGTACATGTAATTGTTTTATTAATTTAATTGTCTTTGCACCAATGTTTTTCTTATAAAATTGTCCCTCTGATTAGGCCCTAAATTTGCAAATGAGACCCTGGAAAGACCCTAAAAAGTCCTTCAATTTGGAGTCTAAATGTCTGTACCAACCCTGAATTCAGCATGGAAACTGACAAACTTTCCACACTAGGAACAATCCTGAGTGGATTTGAACCTAGACCACTTAGTCTCCAAGGCCCTGACATTATAAAAGGGGTTTGGTGATAAATTTAAGGAAGCTTATGCAGGAAAAATAAGAGACGAAAGAGATTTTTGGACCTGCTAATGGTATGGGCAATGAACAAGGTGGCAGAGTTATAGAGGGGCATTATAATGAGGTTTTACTGTAGCGATAAACAACCTGGTAATGTTATTGAGGTATAACATGGGTAATGTAATGAGGTTTGACTGGTGATAACTGAGGTGGAAAAGTTATTGTGAGTAAAGTTATGAGGTTTTACTGTACTTAGTTATGTAGAAGCTTTTATAGAATTTTATTTATACAGATAGAGAGCAAGTGATGGAGAGAGAGAGAGAGAGAGAGAGAGAGAGAGAGGGAGGATGGTGTATTTGCATGTGTGTGTGTGTGTGTGTGTGTGTGATGTGTGTGCACAAAGCAATATTTGCCTGTTTTAATCTAAACTTTATTCAAACATTTTTATAAATAAACATGATGAAACAAGATTGATTTTTGGTTTACAGATTTTATATAAATTTGATAGAATTTTTATTTACATAAACTTATAAAATGGAATTTGTTTTAAAATTGAAATTATTTATCAATTTTTAAATTTGATTGAATTTTCATTCACACATTGAAATGGACTTTGTTTTTTTAAAAAAAAAAGAAATGATGTATTTTTTTTTAAAATTTTGATAGAATTTTTATTTACATAAACCTTCAGGAATATTATGTAAAATGGAACTTATTTTAAAAAATGAAATCGGGGGAAAAAATTCAATTTATAAATGTAGGTTTGTGTTTAATATGTGGAAAATTAGGCTTATTTAAATGATGGAGTCTGAATCAAAAAAGAAAATTAATCCAGAATCATGGGAATCAAATAATAAAATTTGCTGATATTTGACCTCTGAAGAAGCAGGATTGGTTAAATAATTAATGTTTACAGCTTCCTGTAAAAGAAATATCATGAAAAAATCTTTAATTAGAATTACACATTTTATTATGTAATTATGCATTACGAAACAAAATTAAATCCAGATTGAATCAATTTTATTTCCCAATCACAGAAGATGTGCAGAAGAAAAATATTGATTCAAATAAAGAGCATTGGGTTCCGAAATTGATTCTTAAGATTCTGTTTCAGAAAATTAAAAAAAAAAGGTTTCATTATTATTATTATTTTATAATTACATTTTGTATTAATTTTCATTTATGTAATATGTTTCTTGATTTAATTTTAATTAAGAATAGATGCATTAATGGTTTTAGATTTTGTTTCAGAAAATTGAGGGAAATTTTTTTATTATTTTATAATTATTCTTTTTCATTTATGTGATATGTTTAATTATTTACTTTTAAATAAGGTTAAGATGCATTAAAATTGATGTATGGGGTCAGTTTCACAATTATCTCTTCACTAAAATTTTCCTTAACCTGAATTTGGCAAATTTGAAATCTGAATAATTTTGTTAATTTTCAAAATATTCTTGAATTTAATATGTCATCTTGAAGATCAGTTTAACCTTATTACAGCTATATTTATACAATACTAAAAATTATTATTTGTAGTAAAATATTGCCAAAAATTGACAGATTTAAGTTAAGGAAAATCGCAGTTAAGGCATAATTATGAAACTGGGGCCAGGGTCTAGAAGTTAGTTATGCCTAAATGTGATGCATACAGTCACACCTGCCTTAAAGGCAACCTCTACATAAGGGGCATATGCTTTCAAAGGCTAGCAACAGGTACACATTTTATTCCAATTGCTCTTTCTTTATGTTATCTGAACTTCTATATAAGGACCACCCGGCCATAACAAGCCGACTAACTGGTTCCCTTGGGTGTCTTTTATAGACAGGTTTGACTGTACAATCAAACCTGTCTTAAAGGCATCCTCTATATAAGGGTCACCTACTTTTTAAGACTAGTAAAATTCTATTCCATTTCTGCTCCTTTTATTTTAACCTCTATATAAGAGCCACCTGACCATAAAGGCCACTTAACTGGTTTCATTGGTTGGCCTTTTATAGACAGGTTTGACTGTACAATCAAACCTGTCTTAAAGGCATCCTCTATATAAGGGTCACCTACTTTTAAGACTAGTAAAATTCTATTCCATTTCTGCTCCTTTTATTTTAACCTCTATATAAGAGCCACCTGACCATAAAGGCCACTTAACTGGTTTCATTGGATGGCCTTTATAGACAGGTTTGACTGCATTTATTTATTATTTGTTTGTATGTTGTTTATGTGTTGTGTTGTCATTATATCTATATATTTTAGTCAGCCATCTGTTCATTCTGTTGTTGCGGGTTTTGGTGTATATATATATTACTTGTATTTTGTATTTCAAGTTACACCAATAAATAAAATAAAATGGTCATTGTTTTATTTTTGATGAGTTAGATTACTTTTAATCATAGTGGGTATGCACTAAGATGTATAAATTTCATGACAGACCCGGGGGTGGGTGGTTCAACAACAGATATAAGGAGGGTTCCAATCCCCAGAACCACCCATCATCTAAATATATACAGCAAATTAAAGTTGTTTTTCTTCGGAAAACAACTTTTCATGGATTTATTTGAAATTTTGGAGGGGATATAAAATTTTCAGGGGGAAAACCCACAAAAATGATGAGCTAAATTACACACGGTTTTAGTAGAATGATGATTTTCTTATCCATTGAAACAGATGATGGAGGGAATCTGTGACGTTTAAACATGTCGCAATAGCAATATATAACTTTCCAGAGCTGATAGTTTAGTTATAAACGGAATATTAAAAAAATATGTCATATTTATTTCTTAACATCAAATAAGATATTAAACTTAGTAGATTTTCAACCAGCGATCATTCGTAACGTTGAACCAGTGATATCCTAAGTGTAGGAAAAAAAAAGATTTTTTAAGAAGATATTCAGTCAGTATTGATTGGTTGGTTTGGTTGGTTGGTTGAATGTTGCTTAATGTCGCATCAGCAATTTTTCAGCTATTCGCGACGAGAACTATTTAATTAATCTCTATGGATTAATCTATGAACAATTTTGTGGATGCATGTGAAGTGCGAGTGTGTTGTATGGTCTGTATTGACGTGATAGGTTTTAAACATGTATGATAATTTATGAATGGCGGTTTAATTAGTATCACACAAATGGAGCGAAGAATGTGGACTAGTTTTGACGCATAATTCATTTAGTATGTGTAACTTTACCACTTTTTTAATCTATCCAAGGTGAGAATTTTAGATAACTTTGGATCTCGTTAAAAAATAAAATATTAATATTTCAATTAAGAATAACAATTGCATGTCATGCATATTTTTGTCATTTTTATCAATTATTGGTTTTAATTTGAACATTCCACTTTCATCTTTTAATGAGATCTATCTACGCAATTGTCTTTAGACACGACGTACAGTAGAAACCTGTCGAAACTACGAAATGAAGTCGAAGATAGCTACACATGTAGTTGTTGAAAATCTGCTGAGAGACAGATAGCAGCTACCGAGAGATAGATAACAGCTGTCGAGAGATAGATAGCAGCTGCCGAGAGAAAGATAACAGCTGTCGAGAGATAGATAGCAGCTGTCGAGAGATAGATAACAGCTGTCGAGAGATAGATAACAGCTGTCGAGAAATAGATAACAGTTGTCGAGAGATAGATAACAGCTGTCGAGAAATAGATAACAGTTGTCGAGAGATAGATAACAGCTGTCGAGAGATAGATAACAGCTGTCGAGAAATAGATAACAGTTGTCGAGAGATAGATAACAGCTGTCGAGAAATAGATAACAGTTGTCGAGAGATAGATAACAGCTGTCGAGAGATAGATAACAGCTGTCGAGAAATAGATAACAGTTGTCGAGAGATAGATAACAGCTGTCGAGAAATAGATAACAGTTGTCGAGAGATAGATAACAGCTGTCGAGTGATAGATAACAGCTGTCGAGAAATAGATAACAGTTGTCGAGAGATAGATAACAGCTGTCGAGTGATAGATAACAGCTGTCGAGAAATAAGATAACAGCTGTCGAGAGATAGATAACAGCTGTCGAGAAATAGATAACAGTTGTCGAGAGATAGATAACAGCTGTCGAGAGATAGATAACAGCTGTCGAGAAATAGATAACAGTTGTCGAGAGATAGATAACAGCTGTCGAGAGATAGATAACAGCTGTCGAGAAATAGATAACAGTTGTCGAGAGATAGATAACAGCTGTCGAGAAATAGATAACAGTTGTCGAGAGATAGATAACAGCTGTCGAGTGATAGATAACAGCTGTCGAGAAATAGATAACAGTTGTCGAGAGATAGATAACAGCTGTCGAGTGATAGATAACAGCTGTCGAGAAATAAGATAACAGCTGTCGAGAGATAGATAACAGCTGTCGAGTGATAGATAACAGCTGTCGAGAGATAGATAACAGCTGTCGAGAGATAGATAGCAGCTGTCGAGAGATAGCCTGATAACAGCTGTCGAGAGATAGATAACAGCTGTCGAGAGATAGATAACAGCTGTCGAGAGATAGATAACAGCTGTCGAGAGATAGATATCAGCTGTCGAGAGATAGATAACAGCTGTCGAGAGATAGATAACAGCTGTCGAGAGATAGATAGCAGCTGTCGAGAGATAGCCTGATAACAGCTGTCGAGAGATAGATATCAGCTGTCGAGAGATAGATAGCAGCTGTCGAGAGATAGATAGCAGCTGTCGAGAGATAGATAACAGCTGTCGAGAGATAGATAACAGCTGTCGAGAGATAGATAACAGCTGTCGAGAGATAGCCTGATAACAGCTGTCGAGAGATAGATAGCAGCTGTCGAGAGATAGCCTGATAACAGCTGTCGAGAGATAGATATCAGCTGTCGAGAGATAGATAGCAGCTGTCGAGAGATAGATAACAGCTGTCGAGAGATAGATAACAGCTGTCGAGAAATAGATAGCAGCTGTCGAGAGATAGATAACAGCTGTCGAGAGATAGATAACAGCTGTCGAGAAATAGATAGCAGCTGTCGAGAGATAGATAGCAGCTGTCGAGAGATAGATAGCAGCTGTCGAGAGATAGATAGCAGCTGTCGAGAGATAGATAGCAGCTGTCGAGAAATAGATAACAGCTGTCGAGAGATAGATAACAGCTGTCGAGAGATAGATAGCAGCTGTCGAGAGATAGATAACAGCTGTCGAGAGATAGATAGCAGCTGTCGAGAGATAGATAGCAGCTGTCGAGAGATAGATAGCAGCTGTCGAGAGATAGATAGCAGCTGTCGAGAGATAGATAGCAGCTGTCGAGAGATAGATAACAGCTGTCGAGAGATAGATAACAGCTGTCGAGAGATAGCCTGATAACAGCTGTCGAGAGATAGATATCAGCTGTCGAGAGATAGATAACAGCTGTCGAGAGATAGATAACAGCTGTCGAGAGATAGATAGCAGCTGTCGAGAGATAGATAACAGCTGTCGAGAGATAGCCTGATAACAGCTGTCGAGAGATAGATACCAGCTGCCGAGAGATAGATAACAGCTGTCGAGAGATAGATAACAGCTGTCGAGAGATAGATAACAGCTGTCGAGAGATAGATATCAGCTGTCGAGAGATAGATAACAGCTGTCGAGAGATAGATAACAGCTGTCGAGAGATAGATAGCAGCTGTCGAGAGATAGATAGCAGCTGTCGAGAGATAGATAACAGCTGTCGAGAGATAGCCTGATAACAGCTGTCGAGAGATAGATATCAGCTGCCGAGAGATAGATAGCAGCTGTCGAGAGATAGATAACAGCTGTCGAGAGATAGATAACAGCTGTCGAGAGATAGATAACAGCTGTCGAGAGATAGATAGTAGCTGTAGAGAGATAGATAACAGCTGTAGAGAGATAGATATCAGCTGTAGAGAGATAGATAGCAGCTGTCGAGATAGATAGCAGCTGCCGAGATATAGATAACAGCTGTCGAGAGATAGATAACAGCTGTCGAGAGATAGATAGCAGCTGTCGAGAGATAGATATCAGCTGCCGAGAGATAGATAACAGCTGTAGAGAGATAGATAACAGCTGTAGAGAGATAGATAACAGCTGTCGAGAGATAGATAGCAGCTGTCGAGAGATAGATATCAGCTGCCGAGAGATAGATAACAGCTGTCGAGAGATAGATAACAGCTGTAGAGAGATAGATAACAGCTGTCAAGAGATACATAACAGCTGTCGAGAGATAGATAGCAGCTGTCGAGAGATAGATATCAGCTGCCGAGAGATAGATAACAGCTGTCGAGAGATAGATAGCAGCTGTCGAGAGATAGATAGCAGCTGTCGAAAAATAAGATAACAGCTGTCGAGAGATAGATAACAGCTGTCGAGAAATAAGATAACAGCTGTCGAGAGATAGATAGCAGCTATCGAGAGATAGATAGTAGCTGTAGAGAGATAGATAACAGCTGTAGAGAGATAGATAACAGCTGTCGAGAGATAGATAGCAGCTGTCGAGAGATAGATATCAGCTGTCGAGAGATAGATAGCAGCTGTCGAGAGATAGATATCAGCTGTCGAGAGATAGATAGCAGCTGTAGAGAGATAGATAACAGCTGTCGAGAGATAGATAGCAGCTGTCGAGAGATAGATATCAGCTGTCGAGAGATAGATAGCAGCTGTCGAGAGATAGATATCAGCTGCCGAGAGATAGATAGCAGCTGTCGAGAGATAGATAGTAGCTGTAGAGAGATAGATAACAGCTGTCGAGAGATAGATAGCAGCTGTCGAGAGATAGATATCAGCTGCCGAGAGATAGATAGCAGCTGTCGAGAGATAGATAACAGCTGTCGAGAGATAGATATCAGCTGCCGAGAGATAGATAACAGCTGTCGAGAGATAGATAGTAGCTGTCGAGAGATAGATATCAGCTGCCGAGAGATAGATAGCAGCTGTCGAGAGATAGATAACAGCTGTCGAGAGATAGATATCAGCTGCCGAGAGATAGATAACAGCTGTCGAGAGATAGATAGTAGCTGCCGAGAGATAGATAACAGCTATCGAGAGATAGATAGTAGCTGTCGAGAGATAGATAGTAGCTGTCGAGAGATAGATAGCAACTGTCGAGAGATAGATAACAGCTGCCGAGAGATAGATATCAGCTGCCGAGAGATAGATAGCAGCTGTCGAGAGATAGATAACAGCTGTAGAGAGATAGATATCAGCTGCCGAGAGATAGATAGCAGCTGTCGAGAGATAGATAACAGCTGTCGAGAGATAGATAGTAGCTGTCGAGAGATAGATATCAGCTGCCGAGAGATAGATAACAGCTGCCGAGAGATAGATAGTAGCTGTAGAGAGATAGATAGTAGCTGTCGAGAGATAGATAACAGCTGTAGAGAGATAGATAGCAGCTGTAGAGAGATAGATATAGCTGTCGAGAGATAGATAGCAGCTGTAGAGATAGATATCAGCTGTGAGAGATAGATAGCAGCTGTAGAGAGATAGATAGCAGCTGTCCGAGAGATAGATAGCAGCTGTAGAGAGATAGATATCAGCTGCCGAGAGATAGATAGCAGCTGTGAGAGAGATAGATTCAGCTGTAGAGAGATAGATAACAGCTGTCGAGAGATAGATAGCAGCTGTCGAGAGATAGATAACAGCTGTAGAGAGATAGATATCAGCTGTAGAGAGATAGATAACAGCTGTCGAGAGATAGATAGCAGCTGTCGAGAGATAGATATCAGCTGTAGAGAGATAGATATCAGCTGCCGAGAGATAGATAGCAGCTGTCGAGAGATAGATATCAGCTGTCGAGAGATAGATAACAGCTGTCGAGAGATAGATAGCAGCTGTCGAGAGATAGATAACAGCTGTCGAGAGATAGATAACAGCTGTCGAGAGATAGATAGCAGCTGTCGAGAGATAGATATCAGCTGTCGAGAGATAGATAACAGCTGTCGAGAGATAGATAGCAGCTGTCGAGAGATAGATATCAGCTGCCGAGAGATAGATAGTAGCTGTCGAGAGATAGATAGCAGCTGTCGAGAGATAGATAACAGCTGTAGAGAGATAGATATCAGCTGCCGAGAGATAGATAGCAGCTGTAGAGAGATAGATATCAGCTGTAGAGAGATAGATAACAGCTGTCGAGAGATAGATAGCAGCTGTCGAGAGATAGATAACAGCTGTAGAGAGATAGATATCAGCTGTAGAGAGATAGATAACAGCTGTCGAGAGATAGATAGCAGCTGTCGAGAGATAGATATCAGCTGTAGAGAGATAGATATCAGCTGCCGAGAGATAGATAGCAGCTGTAGAGAGATAGATACAGCTGTCGAGAGATAGATATCAGCACTGTCGAGAGATAGTATCAGCTGCCGAGAGATAGATAGCAGCTGTCGAGAGATAGATAACAGCTGTCGAGAGATAGATAGCAGCTGTCGAGAGATAGATATCAGCTGCCGAGAGATAGATAACAGCTGCGAGAGATAGATAGCAGCTGTCGAGAGATAGATAGCAGCTGCCGAGAGATAGATATCAGCTGTCGAGAGATAGATAGCAGCTGTCGAGAGATAGATAAGCTGTCGAGAGATAGATAGCAGCTGTCGAGAGATAGATAGCAGCTGCGAGAGATAGATAACAGCTGTCGAGAGATAGATAGCAGCTGTCGAGAGATAGATAGCAGCTGTCGAGAGATAGATAACAGCTGTCGAGAGATAGATAGCAGCTGTCGAGAGATAGATAACAGCTGTAGAGATAGATAGCAGCTGTCGAGAGATAGATAACAGCTGCCGAGAGATAGATAGCAGCTGTCGAGAGATAGATATCAGCTGTCGAGAGATAGATAACAGCTGCCGAGAGATAGATAGCAGCTGTCGAGAGATAGATAACAGCTGTCGAGAGATAGATAGCAGCTGTCGAGAGATAGATAACAGCTGCCGAGAGATAGATAGAGCTGCCGAGAGATAGATAGTAGCTGTAGAGAGCTAGATAGTAGCTGTCGAGAGATAGATAGTAGCTGTAGAGAGATAGATAACAGCTGTAGAGAGATAGATATCAGCTGTAGAGAGATAGATATCAGCTGCCGAGAGATAGATAGTAGCTGTAGAGAGATAGATAACAGCTGTAGAGAGATAGATATCAGCTGTAGAGAGATAGATAGCAGCTGTCGAGAGATAGATATCAGCTGCCGAGAGATAGATAACAGCTGCCGAGAGATAGATAGCAGCTGTCGAGAGATAGATAGCAGCTGCCGAGAGATAGATATCAGCTGTCGAGAGATAGATAGCAGCTGTCGAGAGATAGATAACAGCTGTCGAGAGATAGATAGCAGCTGTCGAGAGATAGATAGCAGCTGCGAGAGATAGATAACAGCTGTCGAGAGATAGATAGCAGCTGTCGAGAGATAGATAACAGCTGTCGAGAGATAGATAACAGCTGTCGAGAGATAGATAACAGCTGTCGAGAGATAGATAGTAGCTGTAGAGAGATAGATAACAGCTGTAGAGAGATAGATATCAGCTGTAGAGAGATAGATAGCAGCTGTCGAGAGATAGATAGCAGCTGTCGAGAGATAGATAACAGCTGTCGAGAGATAGATATCAGCTGTCGAGAGATAGATAGCAGCTGTCGAGAGATAGATAGCAGCTGCCGAGAGATAGATAGTAGCTGTAGAGAGATAGATAACAGCTGTCGAGAGATAGATAGCAGCTGTCGAGAGATAGATATCAGCTGCCGAGAGATAGATAGCAGCTGTCGAGAGATAGATAACAGCTGTCGAGAGATAGATAACAGCTGTCGAGAGATAGATAGTAGCTGTAGAGATAGATAACAGCTGTAGAGAGATAGATATCAGCTGTAGAGAGATAGATAGCAGCTGTCGAGAGATAGATAGCAGCTGTCGAGAGATAGATAACAGCTGTCGAGAGATAGATATCAGCTGTCGAGAGATAGATAACAGCTGTCGAGAGATAGATAGCAGCTGCCGAGATATAGATAACAGCTGTCGAGAGATAGATAACAGCTGTCGAGAGATAGATAGCAGCTGTCGAGAGATAGATATCAGCTGCCGAGAGATAGATAACAGCTGTCGAGAGATAGATAACAGCTGTAGAGAGATAGATAACAGCTGTCGAGAGATAGATAACAGCTGTCGAGAGATAGATAGCTGTCGAGAGATAGATATCAGCTGCCGAGAGATAGATAACAGCTGTCGAGAGATAGATAGCAGCTGTCGAGAGATAGATAGCAGCTGTCGAAAAATAAGATAACAGCTGTCGAGAGATAGATAACAGCTGTCGAGAAATAAGATAACACCTGTCGAGAGATAAATAACAGCTGTCGAGAGATAGATAGTAGCTGTAGAGAGATAGATAACAGCTGTCGAGAGATAGATAGCAGCTGTCGAGAGATAGATAACAGCTGTCGAGAAATAAGATAACAGCTGTCGAGAGATAGATAGTAGCTGTAGAGAGATAGATAACAGCTGTCGAGAGATAGATAACAGCTGTCGAGAAATAAGATAACAGCTGTCGAGAGATAGATAGTAGGTGTAGAGAGATAGATAACAGCTGTCGAGAGATAGATAACAGCTGTCGAGAGATAGATAGCAGCTGTGGAGAGATAGATAACAGCTGTCGAGAGATAGATAGTAGCTGTAGAGAGATAGATATCAGCTGTAGAGAGATAGATAGCAGCTGTCGAGAGATAGATAGCAGCTGTCGAGAGATAGATAGCAGCTGTCGAGAGATAGATATCAGCTGCCGAGAGATAGATAGCAGCTGTCGAGAGATAGATAACAGCTGTCGAGAGATAGATAGCAGCTGTCGAGAGATAGATATCAGCTGCCGAGAGATAGATAGCAGCTGTCGAGAGATAGATAACAGCTGTCGAGAGATAGATAGCAGCTGTCGAGAGATAGATATCAGCTGCCGAGAGATAGATAGCAGCTGTCGAGAGAGAGATAACAGCTGTCGAGAGATAGATAGCAGCTGTCGAGAGATAGATATCAGCTGCCGAGAGATAGATAGCAGCTGTCGAGAGAGAGATAACAGCTGTAGAGAGATAGATATCAGCTGTAGAGAGATAGATAGCAGCTATCGAGAGATAGATATCAGCTGCCGAGAGATAGATAGTAGCTGTAGAGAGATAGATAACAGCTGTAGAGAGATAGATATCAGCTGTAGAGAGATAGATAGTAGCTGTCGAGAGATAGATAGTAGCTGTAGAGAGATAGATAACAGCTGTAGAGAGATAGATATCAGCTGCCGAGAGATAGATATCAGCTGTAGAGAGATAGATAACAGCTGTCGAGAGATAGATAGTAGCTGTCGAGAGATAGATATCAGCTGTCGAGAGATAGATAACAGCTGTCGAGAGATAGATAGCAGCTATCGAGAGATAGATATCAGCTGCCGAGAGATAGATAGTAGCTGTAGAGAGATAGATAACAGCTGTAGAGAGATAGATATCAGCTGTAGAGAGATAGATAGCAGCTGTCGAGAGATAGATATCAGCTGCCGAGAGATAGATAACAGCTGTCGAGAGATAGATAGCAGCTGTCGAGAGATAGATAGCAGCTGCCGAGAGATAGATATCAGCTGTCGAGAGATAGATAGCAGCTGTCGAGAGATAGATAACAGCTGTCGAGAGATAGATAGCAGCTATCGAGAGATAGATATCAGCTGTCGAGAGATAGATAGCAGCTGTAGAGAGATAGATAACAGCTGTATAGAGATAGATAACAGCTGTCGAGAGATAGATAGCAGCTGCCGAGAGATAGATAACAGCTGTCGAGAGATAGATAGCAGCTGTCGAGAGATAGATAACAGCTGTCGAGAGATAGATAACAGCTGTCGAGAGATAGATAACAGCTGTCGAGAGATAGATAGTAGCTGTAGAGAGATAGATAACAGCTGTCGAGAGATAAATAGCAGCTGTAGAGAGATAGATAGCAGCTGTAGAGAGATAGATAACAGCTGTCGAGAGATAGATAGCAGCTGCCGAGAGATAGATAACAGCTGTAGAGAGATAGATATCAGCTGTAGAGAGATAGATAGCAGCTGTCGAGAGATAGATATCAGCTGTCGAGAGATAGATAGCAGCTATCGAGAGATAGATATCAGCTGTCGAGAGATAGATAGCAGCTGTAGAGAGATAGATAACAGCTGTATAGAGATAGATAACAGCTGTCGAGAGATAGATAGCAGCTGCCGAGAGATAGATAACAGCTGTAGAGAGATAGATACCAGCTGTAGAGAGATAGATAGCAGCTGTCGAGAGATAGATAGCAGCTGTCGAGAGAAAGTTAACGCGGGGTCGAGATGAGCTGCCCATTCGGTATACTAAATTAATTTTCCGATAGAAACCTCGCGTCAGTACTGTACAGACCTAACGACAGTTTAACGCTGAGCTAATGAAATGGAGTCAGTGTCTGAAATATGGACAGCTAGTGCCCGAAACGCTTTCGAGAGATTTATTGCAGTTGCCGAAAAATTGTCGAGATATAGACAACGAATGACCGATCGAGACGAGTTGCCGATTCGGCGCTAATACGTTAGCGTTTACCTAGGGATTTGAAATTTCGACAGGCCGGTTCTGCCGAGTATAAACGCCAATGCATGTGAAATTCGCATGTTAATAGCAACAGCCCATTCCACGGGAAAAAACAAAACAACAACAAGAAATTTAAAAGATAGGTGTGGACCACTGATAATAATAGTTTTAGAAGACGAAGCCCATCAATAGTTCTATTTCCATAAATACAGTACAGACCTGTCGAAAGTTAAACAATTAACTAACGTAAAAGTGCCAAATGTACAGCTCATCCTAGTCCGACTAATCAGCCCACTAAACCATCATTTTAATTTTTAAACCCCCAAAATGTCAAAAATTAAAATGGGATTTAGTGGGCTGATTAGTCGGACTTACTTATCGATATATTACGTCAGGTTTTGGGCACCTCCTATATGTATCTCTCGTAAAGTTTTCGGTAACTACATGTAGCTATCCACTCGGTAACTACATGAAGCTATCCACTCTGCAGCCGAGGTTTGACTACATTCCGTTACCACATTGTAAAACTTTCGACAAGTCTGTATCTTAATGGTGATTTTGAAAAATCGCTAGAATGATCACTTGCTTATTGATTGAATAATTTAAATTTATTTTTGTTTAGTCGTTACGGTGAACATGTCAATCCGAATTATAAATAGGCCTAATAATTTTATTTTTTTTAATATCACGTAGTTATGTTTTTTCATATCATGATGTAACAGTAATTTACAATCAGGTTTATATATGACAATAACATAGATATTTCACTTTCTAAATAAACCCCTTTTAATCCCTTTTTGAATAATAGAGGTAATATATATACACGATGAGGGTTGTTTTAGCTGGTCCCCGTCACAACGGGGTCCTTCTGAAAATACCTTAAAAACCGATGCCCCGAAGCACCAGCGGTAAGCACGACACGCTAGAGAACCCTCTCTGCACATTGTCCAGGAAAATTTTACTACTGGCGTCTCGATATGAGTGAAATATTCTTGACTGGGACGTAAAAACCATTCAATTAATCGTTAGTGCATTACCCTACCTTTACACATCGCATCAGGTTTTAAGTCTTAACCATTACTTTTGTTTATTTAAATGCTAAGTACTTGTCAAAAGAACGAATACAACATATTGGGTTCTATCAGACCCAGTTGGGATTCAAACCCGAACCTTCCACATACATATATACAGCGAAAACTCAACTGAACTATCATAGCGACCCTGACGTTAGTAAAATTCAAAACATGACACTCAATGATTTGAAAATAGTTTTGTTTTCTTCCACAGTTATTCTAAAAACAATATTGGAAAAAGTAAACTATAGTATATAGCCTTTTTTTTTTTTTTTTTTTTTTTTTTTTTTTTTTTTGTCTTTTTGATAAAATTCCATTTGATCCAAATTTTCCGTAACTTAATACAACAAGTTACATTTAGTACAGACCTGTCGAAATTTTGACACTAATAAGCTAACGAAAAGGAGTCGAAGCTCAACTGCTTAATTAGGGCTGAAAAACTGCCGAGAGATATATACCCCCGTAACTAAGAGGGAGCCGAGATGAGCTGTGGATTCGTCACTATTTCGCAAATTAAGCGTTAAAATTTCTACATGTCTGTACTGTACATTATGTACAGGGATGTAATGGATAGTAAGTAATAAGTGATAAGTAAATAGGAAATCTATAAGTTATAAAAAGTCTACATCTGTAACATGTATTTTAGTAGCATGATAATAGGAAATTTACTATTTTTCGTTTTTAAAAATGACACTATCTTTAGACGAGATACATTTTTAGGACTCCCCAAAATCTCTGTGGAATATGCACTAATTGATTGGTTTGTATGTTTGAGCGTCGAGATAAACGTTTTTTTGTCTTTAAAAATGATTATCTTTCGTCGCAGTTTTTTAAACAATTTTTTGATTGGCCCAAATCTTTGGAATCTGCTTTAGTGTAAGGTGTTTTTTTTTTTTTTTTTTTTTTTTTTTTTTTTTTTTTTTGGTTTGTGGAAATAAATGATTTTTAGAACTTATCTTTAAAAATGGCTATCTTTAGACAGTTTTTGACTCAGCTTCTCTGGAATATGCTTAAAATAATTATTTGTGTGTGGAAGTTTTTAAAAAACGGCTATCTTTAGACGTGATGATTTTTTAGACTGCCCCCAAATCTCTGTGGAATTGATAGCTAGGGAGTTCTTGTGTCTGAGTATATCAAGACAAATAGGCCTATTCAATGTGTAACTGACTATACTTGAAGGATAGGCGAGTTGAATATCACATTTTATTTAGACTTTCCATCTCAGTGCTCACTTCGCATGTGAGGAATCTTGAGTTCGAACCACAATCGGACCCGACCAAGAATGAAATAGTTAAAGACTGTTCTTTCGTCAAGTACTAGGCATTCAGAAGAGACCTTCAAATTAAAATACCGATGCCCCATGTCACGACATGCCTGGCACGTTAAAGTACTTGAGGTGCATGTGTATTTCGGACCATCAATTGCAACTTCGTCGTTTTGTTGTAGTTTTATAACAGAAATATGTTTTCTGGAGTAGATAATATAGATAGAAGCTCGCATTGTATTGTTGATATAATATTGAATTCAAATTTATGCAACCCAATGCTCGTTGCATAAAATTATTCATCTTGTTTGATAAATTCAGTATTACATTAACACTCGTGCAAGATCCTCTCTAAATGGAGTAATAGAGTAATAGTAGTAAAATAGTTTATTTACGTGTCACAAATCAAACACAATATTGAAATACAGTAAAACCTCGTTATAATGCCCCCCAATAACTTTGCCACCTCACTTATCGCCACAGTATTTTGAATTCCCAAAATCCATTTTGTTTATGTTTTTCATTATCCGCCTCCCCCGATTTATAACCAAACCCCTTTATAATGCCAAAATTTGACCGAACAAATGGTGGCGATGAATTGAGGTTTTACTGTACATATAAATATTTTGCATTTAAAAACAAGTATGAGATCCTACATTTAAGATACATAAGACTCGATAAAAGTTCTATACAATATCTTACAAACATTAAAAGCTTGTATTTACAATGTCGAATTATTATTATTATTATTATTATTTATTATCCCTGTATCAATCTGATTCTATTGGATGATAAGTATCATTATTATTATTATTATTATTATTATTATTATTATTATCCCTGTATCATTCTGATCCTATTGGATGATAAGCATTATTATTATTATTATATTATTATTATTATTATTATTATAAAATTACCTTACCCTTGGGTATTATCATCATTATTATTATTATTATTATTCCTGTATCAACCTGATTCTACTGGATGATAAGCATCATTATTATTATTATTATTACAAAATTCACCTACCCTTGGGTATTATCATTACTATTATTATTATTATTATTATTATTGCAAAATTCACTCAACCTCATGACCAAGCTTCTATTGGATGATAGGCACTGCAGGGAACTGTAGGTAGGGAATGACCCAATCACTCCTAACCTGTTCTGCTTATCATTCAATAAAGCACATGTCATATTATTATTATTATTATTTAATTCATTTAATTGTATTTATATATTTATTGTTGTTCTGTTATTTTTACAAAATAAAAAAAAAATAAAAAACAAAGCTTGTATTTACAACGTACCTAAAATAATAATAATAAAAAATAATATGAGACAGTTGTAAAAGTTCTGTACAATATTTTGACAAACCATAAAAATAATTACTTCAAAAAGCATTTATGGATCTTCCCATGACAATATTCTTGTTTATTTATGCAATTTATTTATTGTTCATACATTTCATGTAAATTTAATGTTTTGCCCATGAGTTATTGTGACGGATAAATAGCTCAGAGGACAATTATGAATATATGCAACTAATTTTATACAATTATATATGAGTATGTGGTAGCGATTTGTGGCTATCACCCGACAATAGAAAATAAAAATAATAAAATAATTATAATGTATGAAACAATTTCCAATATGAAAATATAGGATATAAGTGTGAGACACTCACTCGAGAAACTAGAAAATAATCACCTTAAAATTGTGTGTAATACCCATAGCAGCAAGTTGACAGAAAATATTAACAAAGTCCCCTAACTACTATGAGGGTTACATCCGAGCTTACTTAGCAGTAATCTGTAATATATTAAGTGGTTTCTAAAATGGTGTAAATGTATTTAATGTTTGATTGTGGGAACGCACGGAAATATACCGTATAACAATGTGGGTGAGCTACCTAAATAGGGCCTGCAATATATACATCAATGGCCAAGGTTTTCCTAACCAAAATAAATAATAAATAACTTCATGAACAAAATGGCAGTGTGTGTGTGTGGTTATTTTTGTGACAACAACAAGGAAATGTATTCATATAAGGGCCATTTCTTAAAGGTAGTTAACTCTCATTGTGTTTTCTCGGAGGTTAACTCCACTGTGGTAAACTCATACTGCGGTTAACTCATGTAGTAATCTCCGCGTCGTCTGCTATATATAGCTGTGTGTGTACACAAACACCGTTCACCGGCGTGTGACTACTGTAAGACTCCTCTGGATGTTTTCTCGGCTGTTTCAAGAATATTACTATTATTTTCGGCAATATATATTAATTAATATTATTATATTGCATACCTTTAAAGCACGTCTTGACACTAGCAAGAATTCAGGCAGACTCTTTGACGTCCATTTACCGGCTCCTTATATACTCGTGGTTTATTTGGAATTCTCGGAACTCTATATGACATGTACAGGTGTATTAGAAGCAATCCGAATAAGTATTGTATCACTGACGCTGATTGGTTGCCTTCAGTCTCCTTCATCCAATGAGAATCACTTTCACTATTTAATTTGGAAATAACATTACCGCGTGACCCGTATGTTGCATCTAATTGTGTCCGATATAACCATAATATTATACTGCACTGTGGTTTGTAAAGTAGACTCGTAAATGGAAGTAAAATAATAATGGAATTCATAATAGTTATAATTAGAATACAACAGCGATCCTGCTGTGTAAATTAACATATGAATTTTCGTAACATTGCCCCCTGCTTAAGAAAATATGCGTCCTCGCATAGAATCAATGTCAAAATCACGAAATCAACTTAACCTTACGAGAATTCATTGGTCAATGTTCTTCTGGAACTTACAATCATTAAACAGTTATCTTGCTCAGTTATACATGTCCATAAAATTAAAGTTATTGAATCCACTTAACTAATAATATAAATTCATCAGGAAAAACAAAACTTCTCTTACTTAGAGGTAGGACGCTCTTACTTAGAGGTGTCGATATTTCTATATTACACATCCTCAAAACCATTCTTCCATTTCTTCATCTTGGGTGAAGTGTTTTCCATTGTCTTCCCACGACGAATGGATCTTCTTAAGAACTCGCCTTGAAACTGGGTCTGTTTGAACGCCTATTTCCTTGGTTTGCTTTCTGGGGGTGTAACTTATGCGAGGTTGCTTTGGTGGTGGAACGAACAATGTAGGCATAGTCCTTTTCCGTAATGTTGGGTCAGCCTGATGCTGTGTGGCTTGACCGCAAATATCATCAATTAGTTGTCCAGGGTCTTTATCCCATTCCTCTTCGGACTCAAATAAATCTTCGGACCCAGGAGTCAAAGGTATGATATTTTCACTTATAGGTGGTGAAATATTTTTCTCTGAGGGTGTCTGTGGAGATGATACGGTTGAACTTACATTTTTACTCATTTCACCTTTACTTCCTCTTCTCTTGTTTTCAACCTCCATATGTTTATTTAATTCACTCTGACGTGAAGCTCTAAATGTACATCCTGCCACGGTACATTTGTATTTCTTTTCTCTCTCGTCACGTTTTACCTTATTAATAGTGCATCCTTGAATATGTTGTAGGAATTCGGCTTCTGTAAATTCTAAGCTTTTCTTACAAGCTGGACACGGCCATTCTTTCTCGTTTGAGTTTCTCTCTCCATGCTTGAACTTCTGCTTCTACTTCTACTATGCTTTCTAGGTGTGATTTTCGTGTTAGGCATTCCTGCAATATAAAACAAATAGGGTTATAATACAAACTAGTAACTATAATTGTATTTATTAAATCAATAGTCTAAGTCCAGTAAGTCAGGGTCTACATAGTCTCGAAACTTTGTTGGGCGTCTTCGTTCTCTTCTTGACCGACCTGGTTCTGTAGGTGTTTCTTTCTTCACGTTTTTCACATCTATATTAGTTTCTTCATTGCATATGTAGTCTTGAATGCTTACTTCTGATTCTGACTCATTTTCTTGCAAATCTAATTCACTATGTTTCTTACTATCAGATATGTTTTTGGTTATAATTTCCCCGGGTTCCGGTTCATCTCTCAGCGTTTGTTTTCTGTACAACTTTATTCTGTCTATATGTATGACTTGTGGCAAACCTTCTCGACCGCAATTAACTTCATAATTCAAAGGTCCCATTTCATTCAATATTTCGAATGGTCCTTTCCAAAGGGAAGCAAGTTTTGGAGAAGTCCCTACCTGTACTTTTGGGAAGAAAATTAACACTTTATCTCCTATTTCGAACTGTCTCGCATCGGCTTTCTTATCATAGATTTTCTTTTGCCTTTCCATAGATTCTGTTATATTCTGTCTAACTACTTTATGCATCTCCTCTATCTTTTCTTTTAATGCCCATACATATTGTGACCTTGGATTATTATTTAGTTCTCTAGGCAACTCAAATTGTAAGTCTAACGGAGTTGCAACCTCGCGTCCAAGCATAAGTAGATTGGGCGTTAGTCCTGTACTTTCGTGCTCAGCACTCCTATAGGCCATAGTTGCATAGGGTAAATACTCATCCCAATTACGATGATGTGTGTCTACATTCATTGCTAAAATATTGGCTAGTGTCTTATTAAAACGCTCGACCATCCCATCACATTGTGGGTGATATGGTGAGGTTCTGGTCTTATTTATATCTAAGACAGCACACATTTCTTGGAAAATTTCGCTTTCAAACTGAGCGCCTTGATCGGAATGAATGCAGTCAGGGACACCAAACCTGGCAATGACTTCTTCTACTAATAATCTCACAATTGTGGTAGTCTCCATATTTGGCATTGCAAATGCTTCTGTCCATTTCGTAAAGTAATCCACTATTACGAGAATGTACCTATTACCTGAGTCACTAATTGGAAGAGGTCCCATTATATCCAAAGCTAATCTTTGTAAGGGTTCACCAACAGGCATCTGTTGTAAAGGTGCCCTAAAATGTTTAGGTGGATTTTTCCTCTTTGCACATCTCTCACAACCTTTTACATATAGTTGTACATCTGATCTTACTCCAGGCCAATAGTATTTGGAGACAACCTTTTCATATGTTTTATGTTTTCCAAAATGTCCACCGGCTAAACTGTCATGGCAGTGTTTCAGTACTGTTCTTCTTTTGCTTAATGGGATAACAGCCTGCAATACTTGATTCTTCGTGTTACCATCTAGCCAACGTCTATATAAAATGTTATCCTGAAGAACTAGAAGGTCAAATTGTGATCGTAAACTTCTGATTATTCTACTTTTGTTTACCACTTCTTTAGAAGCTGGACATCGTTTTCTCTCAAGCCAGTTTTTAACTTCCTTGATATCTGGATCATCATCTTGTATTTGTGTTAAATTATCTTCTTTTACGTAAGGTTTTTCTTTTGATTGAGATTCTACCCCAATGGTTTGTACCATTTCATCTTCTTGATTATGCATTCCGCACTGTTTACAGGGTTTCCGGCTTAGGCCGTCAGCATTTTTATGACGAACTCCTGGTCGGTGTTCTATATCCATATCATAACTTGATAATATTTCCAACCAGCGGGCCATTTGTCCTTCGGGGTTTTTGAATTGGAAAAGCCACCTCAATGACCCATGATCAGTTCTTAACAAAAACTTTCTACCATAGAGGTATTGTTTATAGTACTGTGTAAAGTATACTACAGCAAGCAATTCCTTCCTAGTAACACAGTATCGACGTTCTGGTTTTGATAAACAACGACTTCCAAATGCAATAGGCCGTTCTTTTCCATCTACTATTTGTGATAAAACACCACTGATGGCCATATTGCTAGCATCTGTGTCAAGTATGAACAATTTTGAGAAATCAGGATGTGAAAGAATAGGGCTTGATATCATCACTTCTTTAAGTTTAAGAAATGATTTTTCACATTCTTCAGTCCAGTTAAACTCTCGACCTTTCTCTGTCAATCTATGTAATGGTTTTGCAATCTCAGAAAAACCTTTTATATACTTCCTGTAATAACTGCAAAATCCAATAAAGGAACGAACAGCAGTTTCGTTGTGGGGGATAGGCCACTCTTTTACTACACTTATTTTTTTAGGATCAGCTGATATACCATCGCTAGAAATGACATGACCAAGAAAGCTTACTTGTTTTTCAAAGAGTTGGCATTTCTTGGCTTTCAATTTTAACCCTGCGTCACTTAGACGTTGAAATACTTTATCTAGATTTTCTATCAGCTCATCAAAGTTTTTACCCATACAAATGACATCATCTAAATATATCATGCAAATATCCCAATTCAGGCCTGCTAAAACTGTTTCCATTAGTCTTTCAAATGTGGCTTGGCTATTACATAATCCAAAGGGCATTTTTCTAAATTGAAAAAGACCTCTTCTGGTAGTAAATGCTGTTTTCGGACGATCTTCTTCTTTCATTTCTACTTGCCAGTATCCGGAACACAAATCTAGAGTAGAAAACCAGGTGTTTCCATTTAATTGATCAAGTGCCTCATCGATGCGGGGTAATGGGTAAGCATCTTTAACTGTGACCTTGTTCAATTTGCGATAGTCCACGCAAAACCTCATTGTTCCATCTTTTTTTTTACTAAAACTACTCCGGATGCCCATGGACTGCTTGAGGGTTCTATCACTTTCTGTTGTAACATTTTATCCAGAGTTTCATCAATTTGAGATGTTAATGCTTCAGGTATCCTTCTTAACGGTTGTTTAATCGGTCTGCATTCTTCTGTTTTAATTTCGTGTTGTATAACATTTGTATGACCTAATTCCAGATCCGATTCGGCAAAAATACAACTATATTTGCACAAAAGTTGCTCTGCCTTTTCTCTTTCATCACAGGAAAGCTCTGTATGTACGTTTTTGAGTAATCTCTGTACTTTTTCTTTTGTTTCTGTATTTTGTGAATCGTCTGATATTTTCTGTACAACAGCTTCTATTGGCTCAAAATTCCCGACTATTGTTCCTTTTTTCAACATGGTTGATTTATCAGCCATATTCATTAATCTCAGCGGTATTTCTTCCTTTCCTGTTACTAAAGCTCTACCCATCAGCGCTTTATCTTTATCGTGAAATTCGGGTCTTGGTTCCGCAATACCTTCTTGTAATGTGTCGTTGCCAAGTATAGTCCCTTTAACAATAATTTCACTTCTTGGTGGTAAATTCACAGTTTCTCTTATGGCTATTCTATAACATCCAATACCACCTTTTATTATCATTGGAATATGCCTTGCACTGATAATAAATTTGTGGTCAACAATATCAACAACACATTTGTGATTTCTCATAAAATCAAGTCCAATTACACCATCGACATTTAAGTTGGCAATAACCGCTTGATTTCTATAATGTCTGGAACCAATCATGAAACTGAATTTCCCTTGTCCAAATACTTCTAAACGTTCTCCACCGGCTCCATGAATTGTACGTGTAAACGGTGTTGTTTTCGGTCCATGTGATAATTTATCATAAAAATGTTTTGACAACAGTGTTACTGTTGCACCTGTATCTATCAAAATTCTAGCCTTAATGCCATATATTTTAACATGTACAAACATACCACTCTCCTTATTATTGGTAGTATTAACGTGAATTGGGTTTTCATCTGTATTGGTTACCGTATGCATGGTATTGGCTTGATTTGTTTCACTTATTTCTTCTTTTGGTACTGTTGATTCTGGACCTTGACTCATCCCTCTTTGTTCATCGAATTTGCGTTTTCTGCAATCTCTAATTATATGACCTTTCTTCCCACAGTAATAACAGTTGGGGAATCTTGCATGTTGTTGTTCTTGCTTTTCTTTATTATTTGCGCAGTTCCCAAGTGGTTTGTTATCTTTGAAATTTTGCAGTTGACGTTTCAGATCTTGTAGTTCTCCTTCATGGACTTTTCTCATGTTTTGTATTTCTTTCTTCAAATCTGCAATTATTGACTGTGTTCTCTCAGATGTCTTATCATTTCTCCTGTCCTGAAAGTTTCTATTACTTCTATTACTCATACTATTATTTCCAACTGATCGGACAAAACGTTCTTGTTTTCGTCTTAAGTATGATTCTAGTTCAACTGCCTTGTTTACTGCTTCGTTTAAATTTGCGGGTGATGACTGCTGAATACCCCACTTCATTTCATCGTCAACTAGTGCGTCTAGAAAATAGTCTCTAGCTAATTTTTCTCTGACTTCCACAGAAACTGTACTTTGAGGATAAACTAAATTGACTAGTCTTCTTATTTCCTGTCCTAGCTCAGGCAGAGGCTCGGTAGCTCGACGCCTTCTGTCTTTTAGTTGAGCTCTGTATAACTCAGTCTGGCTTGGTGGTTGAAATCTTTCTTCAAGCATTTTGACTAATTTTCTATAGTTTCTGCGATCTTCTGCCGGCATATTGCTTAAAGCTCCTTGTGCTTGACCTCTTAAGGAGATAGCAAGTTGTATTCCTTTTTCTGCTTCTGTCCAGTTATTCGCATCTGCACATGTTTCAAAGTGTACCAGATGGTTATTCCATGGTGTTAAGCCATCATATGTGGATGGTTTGGCTTTAATTTTAACAGGCATTTGTGAAAGCTCAAAACTGGTTTGTGGTAATTTGAATTCGGGGCTTTCAATCTTGTTCGGATGAACTTCAATCATCTTTGAATCTAACTCGGACGTTTCAACATCTGTTAGAACTTTATACGGTTTTTGTTCAGGCTTACAGCTTGTTGTAGGTGTTCTTGTTGTCTTATTTGATAACACTGCGGCAAGTGTATCTTGTGTTTGGTTTAACATTGACTTGAGCTCTTGTATATCGCTGTCGTCCTTTGCTTGAGATGGGTGGGCAGGGGTTGACATCTCTATCTCTGACTTAGCTTCAAGTATATTTTTCTTTGGAGTTGACTGTGTATTACCGGTATTGATTGGGGTCCAATTTGTTTCGGCTGGTACATCATTAGAAGTGCTACTCCTAGACAAACCAATTCTATCTTCTAATCTTTTTATTCTTGTATTGGTTTCTTCTGATGTGTTGTAAACAATACGGCGTAATGCTGTGGTCTCATTAGCGATTTTTTCAACTTGATCAGCTGTCCGATTGTGGTTTTGTCTTATACCACGTATATCATCCATGAGACTAACCATCATCTTATTCATGCCTAGCATTTCATTTAATATTTTGCCATTTTCTTCTAAAACTTGTCCTATCTGTTGTTCAACTTTTATTTTTGGTTCGCTTGTAGTGGGCGAATCAAATAAATCTTCAGAAACTCGTGTTTTATCCCTTGTAGAACTTGAAACTGGGTAAACTGTCGTAAGATGACTTGGCGTTTGAGGACAAATGGGGGAAAACCACATTTTCCTTAAATGGTCTTCAGCAAGAGAGAAAGCTTCGTCTGCTCTTGCTGGTTCAGAAGGTAACCGTTGTATGCATGCACCTTGTAAAAGCTCGTCGGTATATGTCCAGTCAAGTGTGTTTGTCTCCTTGTTCATGTTTTTAAACAAAACAACAAACTGCGTTTTACCTAATAATTATTTTGAGATAACACCCACGATTGTTAATAATCCCACCGGCTGCCACCAAAATTCTATGTGACGGATAAATAGCTCAGAGGACAATTATGAATATATGCAACTAATTTTATACAATTATATATGAGTATGTGGTAGCGATTTGTGGCTATCACCCGACAATAGAAAATAAAAATAATAAAATAATTATAATGTATGAAACAATTTCCAATATGAAAATATAGGATATAAGTGTGAGACACTCACTCGAGAAACTAGAAAATAATCACCTTAAAATTGTGTGTAATACCCATAGCAGCAAGTTGACAGAAAATATTAACAAAGTCCCCTAACTACTATGAGGGTTACATCCGAGCTTACTTAGCAGTAATCTGTAATATAATTAAGTGGTTTCTAAAATGGTGTAAATGTATTTAATGTTTGATTGTGGGAACGCACGGAAATATACCGTATAACAATGTGGGTGAGCTACCTAAATAGGGCCTGCAATATATACATCAATGGCCAAGGTTTTCCTAACCAAAATAAATAATAAATAACTTCATGAACAAAATGGCAGTGTGTGTGTGTGTTATTTTTGTGACAACAACAAGGAAATGTATTCATATAAGGGCCATTTCTTAAAGGTAGTTAACTCTCATTGTGTTTTCTCGGAGGTTAACTCCACTGTGGTAAACTCATACTGCGGTTAACTCATGTAGTAATCTCCGCGTCGTCTGCTATATATAGCTGTGTGTGTACACAAACACCGTTCACCGGCGTGTGACTACTGTAAGACTCCTCTGGATGTTTTCTCGGCTGTTTCAAGAATATTACTATTATTTTCGGCAATATATATTAATTAATATTATTATATTGCATACCTTTAAAGCACGTCTTGACACTAGCAAGAATTCAGGCAGACTCTTTGACGTCCATTTACCGGCTCCTTATATACTCGTGGTTTATTTGGAATTCTCGGAACTCTATATGACATGTACAGGTGTATTAGAAGCAATCCGAATAAGTATTGTATCACTGACGCTGATTGGTTGCCTTCAGTCTCCTTCATCCAATGAGAATCACTTTCACTATTTAATTTGGAAATAACATTACCGCGTGACCCGTATGTTGCATCTAATTGTGTCCGATATAACCATAATATTATACTGCACTGTGGTTTGTAAAGTAGACTCGTAAATGGAAGTAAAAATAATAATGGAATTCATAATAGTTATAATTAGAATACAACAGCGATCCTGCTGTGTAAATTAACATATGAATTTTCGTAACATTATAACTTACGACATAGGAAAGAATATAATTTTTGAACATAAGGTATCATTTGTTTCACGCAACATCGGATTCCGAACCACTCTGCACCCAGTCATAAGCCCAGGCGGAGAAACCAGACGCAACCAGTTTCTAAAAGATTTAACATGTAAATATCACATTTCTTTTGTTAAAATTCTCAGGTGATACTTTCAGATTAACAATACAGGACTGGATAACTCGAAGCTCTCTTAGCTGTTATGATCATTTAATGCATATATAACACAAAAGAGTTAAGTGTTCGTAACTGTTAAGACAGCTTCGAGTTACCCAGCCCAGATCTTTCGAAACATTAATACTAAACTAACAATTTAAAGCCGAATTCTGGTCTCCTCGTTAGCTGTACATATCGACAGGTTTTTGGCAACTGTCTGGACATTTTTCGAGCAACTTGGCTTATGCCTCTTGATTCCCCTCGGGATTTTTTTCCATTTGATAAGCGAGCGCTGAACCCCTTCTCTTTAGTTTAATGTTAAACTTTTAAAAGGTTTATACATTATGTTAGTATAGTAAAGATGTCCTTTTTATTAAAATGTAGTTTTGATACCAACGATGAAACATTTAAATGGCAAATAACAGTTTCTGAGAAATATTGGCAAACCTTGTTCCGGTCCAAGATTTCTCAAATGCATTTATTCATATTGCACACTTTGTAACGTAACACTGCCGTCTAAATTATGGCTGAAAAAAATATTACACCGGTTAGTGCAATATTTATGTATTGTGAGACAAAAATTGTATTTTAAGGCGAAATGCTAGTGGGAAGTAAATGAAATATATTTTGCTATATAATAAAAGGGTTATTGAACTGATATTATGAAATATTATTCCTCGTTGGGTTGACATTTGCGACGAATTTGTGGGTTTAAATGTCGATCCGGACATTGTGTCAAAATATCAGTTCAATAACCCTATAATATACTAAATCACAACGGGAGGGCAAACCGATGGTTGATTGTGATTTCAGAGCTAATATTGCAACACAATACAGTCTCATCTAGTTCATAACTTTTGGTTTAAGTACAAACTTGCAGTACAGACCTGTCGAAAATTTAACACTAGACAACTAAACAACTGTCGAATCGGCAGCTCATTTCGGTCCCTCGTTAGCGAAATCTCGACAGGGGTTCGACAGCTGCTGTCTATTTCTCGACAGTCACCAGCTATCTGTATCTAAGCCACTTGGCAACCAAGCCTCGACTCCTTAAGCTTTTTGCAAGCTCAGTGTTAAAATTTCAATAGGTCTGCGCTCTACTTTCTTAAATTCATTTAAGAATATTTTAGGTCCTTATATTAGCTTTTTATTGGCCAACTTACGTCATTTTATTCGGGTTATGGTGGAATTATCTTCACAGGACCTGATGGTTTTTGTCATTTTTATGGTTTCCTTATGTTCTGGGAAAGTGATAGGTTAGTCATTTTTATGACTTTTTGCCCAATAAAATTTCATTACGTGATTATGAGCTTTTGTTTGCCTTTTAAGTATTTCATGTTTTTTGTTAAACTTTTACTGGTGTTACTTTGCGTTTTATCGTACAATTATATTGAACAATTACTAGTAACATGCAGTTAGTTACATATTATACCAGTTTTAACTTAACAGCACTTGAGGACCGTTTCGGAATTCAATTCTTTATCAGTAGTGGTTGGACCAAGATTGTGAAACTAAAAAAATGTTTTTAAGATTAGTAACGATTGAGAAATTTTTTTGGTTCCTCGTTACCTTGAACTGACAAGTTAGGTCATACAAGTTCCACTAGAGAAGTGAGGCCGGGTGCTCCGAAAGTTTAAGCACCTCCTATTTTGCTACCTACACCCGCCACATGTGTAATAAAGATTCAGTGACATGGCATGTCAAATATATCCAGGGTAATCCTGGACACAGAGACATTAAACTTATCAACAATACTAAGATGACGTCCATGAAACTTTTTGAGGGCCCTGATAAGCCTAGGCTTGCAATATCTTGGGGTCAACAGTTTATCTGTAAGCAACTTGCTTTGTTATATGAAGTTGCCGTAATGAGAACAAGCTTTACCATAACGTATTAATTGGGAACAAATACAACATAATCAGGAGAATGCGTAATTAGGGGAAAAGCAAAAAGCGAAAATATTGAATTGAACGGTAAAAAACCCAGTAAAATTACAATTAGTATAGTTGTTAATAATTACATATTATACCAGTTATAATTTTACAGCACTAGTCGGCCGTTTCGGAATACAATTCGTCATCAGTAGTGCTTGGACAAAAATTATGAAAATTTAATTCATCAATTAGGGCTACTGTATTTATGTTAGTTACGGCCATTATGTTTTGAATTACTGTAGAACAACCTTTATTGTTTCACTGTTAAACCAGTGTAAATCGCGAGAGAGTGCCTTATTGAATTGGTTTGGTGTTGGTAGCTGACAATAAAGGTTGTTTTACATTATGTTGTACAATTGTTCCGGAGACAGACTTAAAAAAGCTAGCACTTGTTCCTGAATCCATTTTGCATTTTCCTGTCGTATTGTATTATTTGTAATTAATGATTGATAGATATCATTTAAACTAAAATTACAGTTTTTGATATTTTTGTGCACAACATATTCAATGTCATTTTAAATAAGTGCAAAACTATTGATAATAATTGCATATGTATTTAAGAAGCAGGTATTAAGCATATAAAATATATAACCGATTTCTGAAAAGTAAGGTTCATAGAGAATGCCACAGATAAATGCATACCACTACTGTCTGTAAGAGTAACAAGACGGCTGAATTTGTAAAATTAAAGGTTTTGTTATTCATACAAAATCTCGATCAAACGAAATGAAAAGTTATTGATAACAATCTTATTATTCAAGTGGTAGGTTTAAAGACGATTTTTTTAAAAAAAGAATTCCAAAAGTGAGTTTTGTAACATTTCAATATGTACTACTGTATAAAGTCACAAAGCAATATATTATTTTTCATGTAAAAGAGAATTAAATTATTATTGTTTTGATACACGCTTTCATGATTTAATGGCGATATATTTCCTCCATACTGACATTTAATATATTTTTAAAATGAAATTTTTCTTATGAAATAAAATTTAGGTGTTTGTACTATTACTGAAACAACTACGACCGCCTTGGCTTGCGTGCATGTTCAGAACAGATTTGTCGACAGTTAACAATAAGTTAACGATTTAGTGGTGAATCCGAAGATTATCTCGGTCCTTGGACATCTTGTTATTATGATGCTTACCCTTCCGTAGCACCCGGTCTCACTTCCCTGGTGGAAATTCACGTGTCTAACCTAACTTGTCAGTACCAAAGTTTTTACTTTGCTTCTGGATTTTGATTCGGACATGGATTAGTATGTTTGTTTTTGATTATATAGGCGGACCCAATAAATGCATGAATTATGCATTCGCAATTTATACATATACAACGTACTTGATACATACACAATGTGCTTCTTTATTCTTTCCCAGTATGGTATGTATTAGTTTGATGTTTCTGTGTCCAGGATTGCCCTGGATATATTTGACGTCTCATAGTTCCATGTTTCTTTCACACAATTTTAATTTAACACGTGGCGGATGTAGCTAGCTAAACAGGAGGTGCTTATCCTTCCGGAGCACCCGGCCTCACTTCCCTGGTGGAAGTTTACGTGTCTAACCTAACTTGCCAGTTCCAAAGTTTTTACTTTGCTTCTGGATTGTGATTCGGACATGGATTAGTATGTTTGTTTTTGATTACTAGTCTTGTTGGTGCGAACCCTGGCCGGATCTGGCCGGTACCAAGACTTGAAAATAGGTAGTAAGTGTTTATTTGCCAAGTACTCGGAATTTAGAAATGAAAGATATGAGGTCCTTTTGGAGGAAACCTTAAAACCGATGTACCACGTCACGGCAGGCATGCTACGTTAAAGGATCCATCCTACACATTACCCTATGCGCACTGTAAATGCAAACTTTCCTTATCAGTAGTGTTTAGGGGCCAAAATTGTGGAAATCCAAATATTTTGATCTGTTAATATGAGAAAAATAGAAGGAACAAAATGTGTTTTACCAAACCCACCTAAGGTCTTTTAACAAAAAATCACAGTTTAGTTTTTGAGAATTTTTTAAGTTTAAAAATCAGATAAATTTTATGAACAAAATTTATTTGACTAAACTATGAATTATTGTCTCCCATGTTGACAATATTTTAGAGGCAGATTAAAAACACATAGAATATATGGCTGATTTCTGAAAAATGAGGTTTGTAGACAATTGTCGCATAAAAATATATATGTATATTGCTGTTTAAAATCACAAAGCGATATATTTTTTGTAAATAAATAAATAAGTATCGTTATGATTTCTGCTTTCTTGATTTAACGCCGATATATTACATCCACACTGACATTTTGCATATTTTTTAATGGATTGTGCTTAGGAAATAATATTTATATCTCTGTATATCAATGCAATGTCACAGAAAAACTTATGAACTTACATGCACAGGGGAGAATTGCTGAACGTTTAATAATAAGCTAACGAATTAGTGCGGAAACGGCAGCCCATTACGTTTTTCGTAAGCAATATGTTGACAGCTTTTAGGCAGTTGCTTTTTATCTTTCAGCAGCTTCTCGGACCACTGGTTATCTATATCTCGACCAATCGATAGCCGGTCGCGAGCTTAGAATCCTTTTCGATTGCAGAATGTTAAACTTTTGACATGTCTATACTGTTAATGTGTACGTATTTACATTCATATCTTCAGGTTAGCATCTGACACAAACGAATACCTTGTAAATACCCTGAATATATTTTGGTCATTTGGATTTCATTTCAACATCTTTAAAAATGATTTTGTTTCTGATTTTGGTCGGAGCACTATTGATGCAAATTTTATTCCGAAACGGCCGTCTAGGGTTGTAAAATTAACTGATATAATATGTAATTATGACTTGGTTGTGAAACGGATTCTATTTGTATTTTAGAGAAGACTCATTTGTTCTTTATCGTGTTTTTAGTTACGTAATGTTTCCGTTAGTTATTTCCAATTACCATGTCTAATTTCACGTGTACCTATATATAGTAAATGATTTAATTAAAACATGTATGTATAATAAATTATTCACAGACAAACAATAGCAATTTCCTTATCTAACCACGTGTCTTAGACATTGGTTTGACTGTTTGTCCAGAATATTCCAGGTTGGGCAGTAAACTTTCATTAAATGTTTATGACTGGGTCTAATAGTTGTTAAACTAACAGCTATACAAGAAAACTTTTAATTAGATGTCCAATAAAGACGATAAATTGAGATTAGACAATGGAGACTCCAAAAAAGACGATAAATTAAGATTAGACAATGGAGACACGATTCTAGAATTAATTACCTTGTTTGGGGTCAATAATTCATCTTCTTTACTATGTTCATTTACCTATGTTTGGGTTAAGTGCACTAAACATTTTCAGGAAAGACATGCGAAAATACAAAAGGTATACACCAATATCAAACTCACTTTGCATATGTTTGCGGTTCGTGGACTTGCAGCAAAATGTCCCAAAACACCAGAAATAGCATAAAATAACCTAAATATACTAGAATACAAATTAAGTACATGTATAATCAAAACTGAAAATTAAAGGAACATGGGACTTTTACACAGTACAATAAACTTTAAATAAGATGCATAATAAATCAGCAAATTGAGATAAGATAAAGGAGACAATATTCTAAAATTAATTATGATATTGTGGGTCAATAATTCATCTACACAAAACACATTTTTTTCAAAGACAACTTAAACAAGTCAATTCTAATGTCAGAGTAATTATGTTTGCGATTCATAGACTTACAACAGAATAGCAGAAAAATAGAAAATACTACTATTCAAATTTACAAACTGTATGATCAGAATATCATAATTGAGAACTAAAAGGAACATGTATGCAACAAATCTTTAATTAGATGCCCAATAAAACAGCAAAAAGAGATTAAACAATAAAGATTAATTATCTCGTTGGGGGTCAATAATTCATCTTCATTACAACGATCATGTTCCTATGTTTGGGTTAAGTGCACTAAATATTTTGAGGAAAGACATGCGAAAATACAAATATTAAATATTAATGTCCAATTCACTTTGCATATGTTTGCAGTTCGTGGACTTGCAGCAAAATGTCCCCAAAAATATCAGAAAAATAGCATATATTAACCTAAAAATACTAGGATTCAAATTTAGCATCTTTATGATCAGAATATTATAATTGAGAATCAAAGAATCATGGGTCTATTACATGTATGCTACAGGCTTTTAAATAGATGCTTAATAAAGACGGTTAATCGTGCTTAGACAAAGGAGAAACGATGCCGGAGTTAATTACCTATGTTTGGAGGCAATAATTTGAAGGTCAATCAAACACAAACATACTAATCCATGTCCAAATCACAATCCAGAAGCAAAGTAAAAACTTTGGAACGGACAAGTTAGGTTAGACACGTGAACTTCCACCAGGGAAGTGAGGCCGGGTGCTCCGGAAGGGTAAGCACCTCCTGTTTAGCTAGCTACAACCGCCACGTGTATAATCAAAATTGTGTGAAAGAAATATCAATATCAGCTGTTAAGTAACATTCTTTGTAGAAGACATATGTACTAGTATTGGGCTTTTATCAAGTTTTCTACTTTCAGTTTTTATATTTCTTAAATATCATTCTTGCCAGTTTTAAAAGTTGAAAACATACTTGTAATTACCATTTTTTTATTGTCGCATTGCTTTGTACAGATTGTATTCAGTCAATGTTAAGTTTCTATTTTCAGTTTTACATATATTTTCCTTTATTCCTTTTATTTTACAGAATAGTGTTTACATTTTTTTGTCACATTCCTTTAAAATCTCTTACAAATTAATCGGATATATAGTTCCAGAAAGGCAATTTAGCATATCTCATCCACGTGTATATAAAATACGTATATTAAGAGACGAGAATCTAGAATTAATTACCTTGGCTAGGGTACATAATTTAGCTGTATCAACAACGTTTTTGTTCCTATATTTCGGTTCAGTATACTACACATTTAACAATTGAAATGTTTTGAAATGGCGTTCATAGTCAATATGAATGCCAAACATTTGCACAAAAAACTGAATTATTCGGTGAGGAAATTTTTCGCTGTACACACGGAAATGTTCGATAGACTATAAAGTTGAAAAACCACTTTATCATCAAACACAGAGACATTCGATAACCCCAAAAAATAAGGCACCTGGAAACATGGAGGCAGCCACATTGTTTACCAGGTTATAGTTCTCCGGGAATGTGTATTGTCATTATTAATATTCAGACGTAGTGATGCGGTCGTTTGGCATTGATAGTCCTATGAATGCCATTGCTTTTAAACTGGAAGAAATAGGAAATACACAAGGCTTATGTATAATAAAACTGCATGAAAACTGTGCAGTAAATACAAACGATATCAATATTGCCGTCAAAGTAATTGTGTTGCTGTTCATGGATTTACCCGAAGATCCCGAAATTACCTAAAATAGTATACAATAACCTAAATACTACAATACAATTTAGGAGCTCTGATCAGAGTATCAAATTTAAGAAACAAAGGAACATGGGAACATTATATAATATTTTTTTTAATTTAAATGCCCGCCAAAGTAACTGTGTTTGCTGTTCATAGACTTACCCGACAATAGCATATAATAAGCTAAAGGTACTAGAATTCAAATTTTGTATCTTTATGATTAAAATATTAAGGATTAAAAGGAACACGGAACTATTACAAACTTTTAATTAGATGCCTAATAAAAGGCAAATTTGGATAAGATCTGTAATGAAACACGGATTTAGAATCAATTGCCCTATATTTGTAGTTGGGGTTAAACAATTCAGCTTTATCAACAACACATATGCACCTATATTTAAGTACAGTTAGGGAAACTGTACATATCTGGAATGGTGGGGAATCAGATAACCCAGAGACAACCTCTGATCTTCGACAAGTAAACTGTCAAACATTGTCACTTTAGAAGCTCGTCGATTGGGTTTCGAACCGGGGCAGAGAGAGGCACAGCCCAACCTGCCTTAAAAACCATCTCTATCTAAGGGCCACTTACTTATAAAGGCCAATTGAATTGCATCCAAATTGTTCTTTATTCATATTATTTGAACCTGTATATAAAGGCCACCTGTCCATAAAGGTCATTTTACTGGTTCCCTTGTGTGGCCTTTATAGACAGGTTTGACTGTACTCTCTTAAATAGCCGGTAATTTAGACCTCTCGGGTAATATTACAGGTAAAATGTAGTGCTATTGTTATGCTACAAAACCTTATTTAGCATTAACGACGTTATTGACTATATAATGTCCTTTTAGTACTAATACTAATATTAATTATAAAAAATATGACATAAAATTGGCAATAATATCTTAGTTAAAACCTCGTTTTTAGGCATAGCACAGCTGACAGAACCATAAATGGTATATAATGACAAGGCGCTATGTCGAAATATCCTCAAGCCAGGTAAAAAAAAAGCTTAAATAAAACTTTGTGACACAATGATCTCCCGAAGTGTGATTCTGACCTAACAAGTGGCAGTTCTGCTCAGCAAATCGGCTGCTAATTAAGACCACTCGACACAGTGACAGGTAAAAATACGTGTAGTTCAATTGTTATGTTAGAAAAGCCTTATTTAGCATTAACGATGTTATTCACTCTATAATATCCTTTTAGTACTAATTCTAATATTAATTTAAAAATATTATAACATAAAGTTGGCAATAATATCTTAGTTAAAACCTAGTATTTAGGTACTGCACAGCTGACAGAACCATAAATGGAATATAATGACAGGGAGCAATGTCCAAATGTCCTTAAGTCAGGTAAAAAAAGCTTAAATTTTGTGACACCAGGATCTCCCCAAGTGTGATTCTGACCTAACAGGTGGAAGTTCTGCTCAGCAAGCCGGCTACTAATTAAGACCACTCGGACACAGTGACAGGTAAAAAATTAGTTCAATTGTTATGCTACAAAACCTTATTTAGCCTTAACGATGTTATTGACTCTATAATGTCCTTTTAGTATGAATTCTAATATCAATTTAAAAATATTATAACATAAAGTTGGTTATAATACTTTATAATAATTAAAACCTCGTTTTTAGATATAACACGGCTGACAAAACCATAAAAGGAATATAATGACAGGGGGATGTCCAAATATCGTTAAGTCAGGTAGAAAAATCTGGTTCAATTGCTATGCTAGAATAATTTATTCACCATCAAAACGTTATTTGATCAATACCTTATATCACTAATTATAATTTCAATTTTAATTATATCATAATATGATATTCTGAAAATTAATACTTGCGGAACTGTTTTTGTTGATTATATAGGAATAGAAGTCCATGTCAGGTTGACAAAAATACTTGTAAATTTACTATCCTGAATCATTTATTAACTATTGAAACGTTATTCAATCAATATCTTATATACTAACTATAATTTCAATTATAATCAAATCATAATATGATATTCTGAAAATTAATACTTGCGGAACTGTTTTGTTGAGTGTAGTATATAGGGATAGAAGTCTAAGTCAGTTAGAAAAAATATCTTGTAAATTTGCTATCCTGAATCATTTATTCACTATTAAAACCTAATTTAAACATACACATATACTAACTAAAATTTCAATTATAATTATATCCTAATATGGTATTCTGAAAATTAATATTTTTGGAGCTGTTTTGTTGATTATATAGGGATATTACCTGAAATAGAGAAAAAACTGGAACAAGCTAATAGACGTAAACGGCTCTCAGGGGATAAATTATCCAAGAAATTGATTAATGCTCTGATTAACTATCAGAAACATTAAGAAGTAAGATACCCAAAAAGTAATTTGTCGGAAGAAAAACCAACGTCATAAACACTAGAGGTTTTTGGGGGATATTATCCATAATAGCATTTCCGTCAATGTATATAGATTATGAAGAAATTGAAAAATGTATATGCAGAAATTTTATGATGATGTTTTTGTTAAAATTTTTAAAACTTTTTTTTTAAATTAAGACATTTTTAGTATGAGCTTTTATGAAAATATATCCTTTAGGAATCCTTAACAGAAATTATGGATATTGACCGTCGGGTCGTAATTACATTGCATAATATATTGACCAGTTGCGAAGAACTAAATTATATCGGACTGGTTTTGTTGTATGTGTGAATTTACACACCAAAGTTTATGATTAGAGTTAGGGAAGTCAGGGAGAAAATATATGTACACGTCATACAATACATCAATATCCATTACAACGTATGCTGTCTGTCAGAATTCTGTTTCTTAACAAAACTCAGTATACAAAATGTAGTACACTTTTATTTCAGGTTTCTTGTTGGAATAAATACATAAATAAATCAAAATTCGTTTAATTTTGCAGCACCTGACGATCGCTTCGAAAAAATGTCTCATCAGCACTGTTTGGGTCAACTTTTTTGAAAATCCAAATATTTTTAATATGTTGAAATGCAAAAAAAAAATAGAATTTGTTAGTTTTCAAACTCTTTATGTTGCCCTTGATAGACTAATAAATGTAGCCGATGCAATTTTAGACGAACATCAATAACAACAGACAAATTGATCACTTTTTATGCCATTCAGACGCATAAAATTTGTTTTCGTTCCTTTTAGAAAATAGAAAGTGATTGCATAAAAGTCAGATCGTGTGACTGCCACTATAAGACAACTCTTAGGTTAGGATATCGACGTTACAGAAAAAATAGATCTTTGTTGGATACGGTTACCAAATATCAGTTTTAATTACGCCACTATTAATTAGATAAGTATTTTATTTCAGAAAGTATTTTTAAAATAAATTGTGAATTGTACATGGATAGGTATTTTTGTTTTTGATTGTGTATCAAATTAAATATACTAATTGATGTCCAAATAACAATTCAGAAGCTAAGTAAACTTTGAAACTTACAAGTTAGGTTAAAGACGTGATCTTGGACCAGGGAATTGAGGCCGGGTGCTCCGGAAGGGTTAGTACCTCCTGTTTAGCTACCTACACCAGCCACGTGTGTAATGAAAGTTGAATGAAAAGAACATGGATCTATAGGGCGTTACAAATATATCGAGGGCAATTCTGTATGATATTCCCAGAAATTGTCGAAAACGATATGCTATTTAATCAGATAAAATGCATTTTGAAATTACGTAGATAATTAGAAATGGAAGACACAATAACTGAATTCGATAATCCGTTGGTTAAGATAAACTCTTCAATATTTATTCCAAAAGTTAAAGTAAAATCACACGCAATGTTCTTTATAATAACAAATAATCTGAATGTCTGAAATAGACGAAAAGTTTCATATTCACGATGTCTGTGACTGATTTACAACAAGATGTGTTTACCACTCCAAAGAAGAAATACTTCCTTCTACGGTTTAAGTTCACAACTTTTACCAGTTATCAAAGTTTTAACTTTGTTTTTCGAATTGCCATTTGAAAACGGATTGATATGCTTGTTTACAGTGTAACGTTGTGGTAGATCAGAGATTGTTATCATTAATTCCATACAGTATCATGGAAACGGAAGAATCTGTTTTCAATGAGTTTTCTTATCATGAATGACATAAATATCTTTTTTCTGCAGCAGAATAAGGAGGTTATTACTTACGCCTGGATTTATTGAGTTGATGCATGCATGTTTTTACGATTTTGTTCCATTAAGCATTTATATACGGCTGTATGATTTTCCTCATTGATAAGTGCAACTTTTTAAGTTGCTATCGATAATTTCAATTGTGTCTTTCTGGTAATATATATACGACTGCGATAGAATGCTCGCATCATGTGGAGAGATCGTGGGTTCAAACCCCTACCGGGTCTGACCAATACTTGAAAGTAGGTCATGAATCGCCAAAATCCTCGGAAGAGACATTAAAAACCGATGTCCCGTTTCAGTACATGCGTCACACGTTTAAAGAGTTTTTCCTGTTCAATGACGTGAGGGAACTGCAAAAATAAACGTTCCTGTCACTTCAGCCATAGATGTCGACGTCACGAAATAAGTGAAATATTTTTCAATTAATGTTAGTATTAAGAACGTTCCGGTTTCGCCGCTGCTTTTTGTCTTTCTTGTAATGTTTGAGGGTTCCTCGGTAGATCTTTGAACGAAACTATATTTGAAACTGCTCGTTCAGCAGAAATATAATCCACTGTGCTTTCTATATTAGATGTTTAAGTGCATATGTACCCAGTCATCCGATGAGACAAGTTCATCTGAACTCAAATAATTAATTAACGTCATAGCTGATATTTTGTGATGACAAGTTTCCTTGGTTTTATTCAATACAGATGAGTCGAAAGTTTAATATTAAAATAACGAATTAGTCGACAGCTGATCTCGAACCTTAATCAGCTATATTTCGGCAGATGTTATCTATCTCTCGACAACTCTTCAGTCACTAACTGTCCATATCTCGGCGACTTGAGAGCCGACCTTTGATTTTTAAATTTGGTAAACGCAGAGTTAAACTTTTGACAGGTCTGTACTGTATTTCAGAATTTTCAATAATCCGTTATTTTATCCCAGCTTCACGTCATTAAACTGTCACAATAATTTCAGTGCTTGGAGGAAAGGATTTTTAAATAATAGTTTTATGACTTTATTATATTATTACATATTATACAAGTGCTAATTATACAGGACTACACGATCGTTTTGGATATCAATTCTTTATCAATAGTGCTTGGATAAAAATTTTGAAATCAAATTTGTTCAAGGGGTTGAAAAAGTATCCAAAAGACGAAAAATAATAAAATCAAAAACAAACATACTAATCCATGTCCGAATCACAATCCAGAAGCAAAGAAAACACTTTGAAACTGACAAGTTAGATTAGACACATGAACTTCCACCAGGGAAGTGAGGCCGGGTGCTTCAGAAGGATAAGCACCCCTGTTTAGCTAGCTAAATTTTCCTAAATAAAAACATATTATACAGTTTTAATTTTACACCAATAGACGGCCGTTTTGGAGAACAAATTACTTATCAGTAGCGCTTGGACTAAACATGTGAAAACTAAATTTTTTAAGGGGATCTAAAAATATCCAAAGGACCACATAATATTTAACAAAATTTATCTTGGGAAGAACTTTCCGTCAAAGAGTATATCTCCGTTTTTGAGGAATTTTAGAAATAACACTATTGTATCATATAACAAATCATAAAAAACCTCCATAAATTGTTGAGTTTTCAAAAACCTCGTATTTCTTTAACAAACTCTGCCCTCTTTGCACTGCTCTATGATGTTGACTATCTTAATATCTTTTAATTTTTTAAAATTAATTCGTTATACAAGGTGTAAGCTTTTTCACCCAACACGTGTATTTTTTGCACAATTTTCTTTAAAAATGCAACAAATATTTTATAAACTCTTAAATTATCAATTTCTACTTTATTTGTATTTATAAATCTTCACTCTTGTGTAGGTAATTTCTTAATTATATCCCTCAATCACGCATTTCAATCAAACGGTTTTCACTTGAATTTTCCTACTTACATTACCCTTAAGCAAACGTATTGAGTTTTGTTCAAGGACTCGGTACTGTGAGTAAATGAGGCTCAGGTTAATATATCAAAGTTATGCTGAAATAATTTGTATAGTCGATTCCAAGCAAATTGTATCAAGCCATTTTCAACTATGTTCTATTCTGAGGAAGTCTAGCTCAAGTTAATGTATCAAGCTATTCTCAAACACTCAATATTTTTAGCAAGTGGAGCTTATTCAAATGTATCAAGTTATATGTTTTAACTAATGCCTACCACTAGTTACTGTAGAACTCAAGGTTAAGTTTATGTAGCTATAGTTATGCTCCAATACTTTGCATTATTATCTATTCTAGACCAAGCAGATATCACACAAAACTACTTATCATAAGATCAGAATAACTTTCAGTGATCAGATTACATTTTTTGAACTTGTTAGTGTATTCTTATCTAAAAGATGAACATGACGATCAAACACTTTAGATATTTATTTTATTTAAGCTGATCAATAAAAGTCTTAATTAGTAATAATCGATTCGGCACGTATACACTTTTAAACTTATTTTTTATCACTGTTTAAATAATAATGATGTTCTGTATCCAAAATTATTATGAATATATTTTAGAATTCCTTTATTCTCAAGTTTGATATTACACGTGTCAGTGTAGCATGCTAAACAAGAGGTGCTTACCCTTCCAGAGCACCCGGATTCACTTCCCTGGTTAAAGTTCCAGTGTTTATCTTAATTTACCAGTTTCAAAGTCTTTACTTTGCTTTGGAATTGTGATTTGAACATGGAGTGTTGTTGTGTTTGTTTTTGATTTCCTAAAAGCCATATTTGAGTTACGGAAAGATAACGGATCTAATATGTGAATTGGAAACGGAAAGCTCCAAAACGTTGTCTACCTTCTAGTTCCGTATATCATAAATGTTGGAGGGATTTATGCTGATCTTCGGATGTCTGATTTTACTCCGCATTGGGATGACAAGACAGAAAGGGAATGCATTTCATTCGGAAATAGGACCTCGGTTATACGCGAAATATTAAGATCCAAGACTACTATACTCGCTAAAACTCTACAGGTCTATTATTGCCTTAAAGACGACCTCTATAATGAGGGTTATTTGAATTTGAAAGCCAGAAATGTTATCCTGCCTCTTTATTCAACGTGTTGTAAAAGGTCACCTGCCTATGAAAGAAACTTATATTGGTTCCATGGTGAAATATGTAGACAAGTTTGACTGTTTATCAAATATTGTACACGTAACAGAACTACAATAGTTTAATAAACATTGCTTTGACGTCATTATGTATTTAAATTAACTAGCTTTATCGCTATAAGTCACCTGTTAGTGCCAAATATGTTGATGCAACTTTGCCTTAAGTAATTAAATAGACAGTTACAGGTGAATCAATTAACCACCTTAAAGAGCCAAAGTGTCATAAATGAACAACAACAGTTAATTAGTAGTTTATAAACAATGTTTGGTTTCTATTAGTAGCTGTTTAATTTACTCACTTCTGCAACAAAATACCCAAGTGCCTTGCAAAAATGATCTTCTGACTTTATATAACGAAGCAAACTGATTACAAATAAATTGTTGACGCAAGGATATTGCTAGCTTATACTAATTACGACCCTTAAATAGTTTTATGGCCGTCATCACAATATTCTTGATAAGTGTGATGTCTCTGTATACGAAATTACGCTGGATATATTTTACATCCTATAGTTCCATGTTCCTCTCATTCTCATTTTTGACTACACACGTGGTGGGTGTAAATAACGAGCTAGCTAGTTAAACATGAGGTGCTTACTCTTCCAGAAAACCTGGTTTCACTTTTTTATGAAAGTTCACGTATTCATTCTATTTTTCAGTTTCAAAGTATTTACTCTGCTTTGGGATTGTGATTTTAAATGGATTGGTATGTTTGTTTTTGATTGACACCAATCATGTATTTCAATCAAACACATGGTTGAGGACATATTGAACGTTATTTTTCCAATTTTTAAAATATGTTTCAGACCCACCGTGTTCTTTTCTTTGAAAGTCCATCTTTCATTAATTAAAGATTAATTGAAGGCTAAATTCTTTCTTGCATTGGTACACAGAATGTATATGTCTTACTTTTTGCAAGTTGGGTAGCATAAATGAGGCCATCGACAAAAATATCATTGTTATAAATCATCAGAGGTTCCATCATTATTGGTTTTCTTCCATATCAAGTATATCTGAAATATTCAGTTAATACAATGTCTACCTGTCTTCTCATCATTGTTTATTCGAAAAATTTAAGAATGAGTAAAAACATCTTTTTCTGGTGGCAAAAATAAAAAACAAACATAATAATCCATATCCAAATCACAATCCATAAGCAAATTTAAAACGTTGAAACTGAAAAGTAATAGGTTAAAAATATTGCATCGCCTTGCAAACACAAGTTACAAATTCATTATTATTTCTCACCTTTGTATCAATCTACCATGGAGCTAAATCCAAGGTCACTTAGAATTATGTCTTATAATTTATAAAATAAGCTGCAAATTATATTGCTTTAACTATATATTATAAAGGTTGATTCATTGGGTTTCAGTAATCTGATTTTATATTCTGTTGAAAATCATGATCTAAAGCTGTTAGAATTGGGTCAAGGTTATAACCAGCCTTTTTGCACCTGTTTTAATTTATAATGAAGATACATTTCCAGTTCCAGGGTCTAACAAATTTTTAAATATTGTTTGATTATTTTACAAATACTTGACATTTTTTAAATTATTTATAGGCAGACAAAAATATTTGTAGCGTTTAAGTTGGTGTCAGTAAGATCAGGTGAATATTTCAGGATCATTGGACATCTTGTTTAAACATCATGTAAATGTTTTGGTGCATGTATTGTTATATAACCATATACTCAAATACAAACATACCGGTACATATTTAAAAACAATCCAAAAGTAAAGTAAACGCTTTCAAAACTGGCAGATTTTGTTAAACATTTGAATTTTCACCAGGGAGCGAGGCCGGGTATTTCTGTCGATTTTGGTACCTCCTGTATAGCTAGCTTTACCCGCCACGTGCAAAAAAAATCAAAATTAAGAAAAAATGAACAAGAAACTATTAGGCGTCAAATAAACCCAGGGTAATTTTGGAATTAGACATTTATTCTTATCAGTTTAAACATAACAACTGGTATTTTTATTATTTATTAACTTTAGTCTAGCCATGTAGCCATTGTTACCTATCTTGTCGTAGTACAGTGAATCTGCATTAAGGCAGGCGATGTTTAGAGATAAGGGACTTTCTGTCGGACTAATTGAATCCGTAATCGGATTGTATAATAATCGGCTCTTGGATCTGGATATAAGTATTTCTTATGATATATATAAGTTACTTCTTATAAGATAGCTTACCTAGGTCATTTTAATTAACGTTTTTTTTAAAAAAAAATACACAAAGTAGTTATTGAACCTAAAGACTAATAAAGAAGATTATTTTCTGATTGTTTTTTTTTTCTTCTTGTCATTATTGTAAGCAAGTTAGAATAGGTTTTGTCTTTTCTTCGGCCTGTACTTTTTTGCTAGGTACCAGTATAATGGCATAACCTGAGTGGACGGCAATGTTTATCTGTTACGTTGCACACAGATATACTCTATAATGCTGCATGTGCGATAGTATTCTGTACTTGGCATTGATGCATTTTATTTATTTATTTATTTATTTATTTTTTTTTTTGCTTGCAGTTTGTGGCTCGGTACCGGTATAATAGCCTGAGTGGTCAATAAGGTTTATCTTAGGTGTTAAAAATTTTCGTACTCTATATGCTGCAAGTGTGATAGTATTTTGTACTTAGGACTGTTGCATTTTTATTTATATAACTTATTTTGCAGTTTGTAAAATATTTGGAAATATTCGTACTCTAAATGCTGCAAGTGTGATAGCTTTATATGCTTGGCTGTGTTGTTAGGGAGTTTGTATAGGATTTTACTTGTTTTGGGCTTGTACGTGATGACTGGATACCAAGATACCGTCTGTGGTGTTTATCTGTGACGTTGCGCACAAATATACTATTAATGCTGCAAATGCGGCATTGTACTTGGCATTGTTGTTAGCAAGTTAAAATAGGTATTTACTTGCAGTGGGATTGTGCTTACTGACTTGGTACGGCGCGAGTCGTGTGCGATGATAATCTGCGACTTATATATTATAAATGACGCAATATATGCGCACTTGTTTTCTATACTTGTTATTGATGTTAGCAAGTTGGAATAAGTTTTTTCTCGATGCTGGTCTGTACTCACGGTCGCTGGTTTGGTATCAGTAAAATGGCATGAGTGATCTACAATGTGTATCTGTGAGGAAAGTCTGTTAGCAGGTAGCTGAAAATATTACTGATGCAACGTTAAGTAATATAGATTTAGCCAACAACAAAATCTTGCTTTTTTAATAGTTGCAAGATTTTTCATATGACGTTAAATAACACTACAAAAACAACCATGTCCACAAAAATGAAAACTGTCTAAAATATCACTTACCTGCCGTTAGCGAACTGACAATCTTTTTCACAGTGAATTACGCGTTTTGTTTGTTTTTTTTTTTTTTTACAGAAAATCAATAAATCTAAATAAAAATTGATATTATTGACTTATTTGAGCCTAAACGTAACTGAAAATCTGTATGCGCATCCTTGTCATAAAGTTTTTCTGTAGAAAGAAAATTGATGGCGCTATGGAGATTTTACATGGCGAAAATGACGATGTTTGTCATTTGCGCAACAGGGTCCGCCATTTGCCTGTTTTTTAACATTTCAAATCCCCATAGCGCCAAGGTTTTGCTCTGTGCAGAAATATTCTACGCTAATCACGGATGCGCATACAGATTTTCTGACTAGATACAGGTTAATGAAAATTATCAATTTTTATTCAGATTTATTTGGCTTTTACAGAAAGAAAGCTTTATCCACTGTCACAAACAGACCGACTCTGACAGTAGGATCCGCCTGAGTGGGATTCGAACCTTGGCGTTGAGAAGCACTGTGATCAGTCAGGCGGCGACTGAGACCGCTTGGCCACTGAGAGGAACAAAAATACGTTTTTCTGGCCCCTTTTGTTACAACGGCTCCTATTTTTATTACCATATTTTATGGTAGAGCTTGTTCCTATTACGTGGACTTTGTACAACGAAGCAGGCTACTTGCAAATAAATTGTTGAGCAAGGGATTAGTATGTTTGTTTTTGATTTGTAATAATATAGGTTTGTAATTCGAAAATGCATAATTATAAATCTTTACATTTTTAAAACAGACTTCAGACTTCAATCAAAAAGAAACATACTAATCCATGTCCAAATCGACTACGAAACTTTAAGGCTACACGGCTTCGAAACATAATCATAAAATGCATATCGGCATATTAATTTTGATATTTTCTGATGTAATTCAGATTCAGTCAACACAACAGAATCCATATCTGACATGGGAATTTAATATCGGAAATTATATCATGTTTATTATCCAATAAAAATCGACGAACTAAATTGATTTTGTCATGTAGTTATCCAATAAAACAGCTCGACACATCACATCGATCATAATAGAATTACCTATTCACGGATTGATTGTACGATTCGCTCTGTATTGGTATAATAAAATGTTACTCTGCATTTTGCAATTTTATCATTTTGATTCATTCAAATTGAGTTAAAACAAGTCGGGAAAATAGTAGGCGTGTGTATTTTTTATATAAAGTATTCATACAAGCTCGTATTAAATGATGTCATCGAATAGTTAACATTTTGAGGTAACCCGAAACGTTCTTTCGATGAGGTAATCGGAGAAATTTTTACATTCGGGTAAAAATTAAATATTTCATACAATATATCAAAATTCGATTTCGGAGTTCTTTGAAAACATCGGCTTCTTTGTGTTAAATTACATAAACTACTAGTGCCTAATCAATTTTATAATTTCATGTTGTTGAGGTTAGATCGTGCAAATATTGTTAATTTGTTTTATTGATGACGCCGAAATTGAACACAGTTTACAGAAATGCATATTATCATTAATTTTTAAAATAAACAATACAATACGGTTATTAGTTTAATGCAAATTTGGCAATCAATGCCGATCATTATGAAATATATTTTTTCTTACTACATCGGTGCTTCTCATAGAATCGGTCCTAAAATTTTAAAATGAAGCAATTAAATTTCGAAACATATGTTATGGTTTTTTTTAACATGACTGGCATCTTATACATGTGCAGTCTAAATATTATAAACATAAGTTTAAACAAGTTGAGTAGAGTAATGGTGTTTAACGTCCCAGTCAATATTTCACTTATATCAAGACGTCTCCAGCTATAGGCGAAGGTGCGGATTATTGCGTTATGGTTTGTTTAATCGTGTCATGCCTACCGTGACGCGGACTTCGTTTATTTAAAGTTTCCATCGAAAAACCCGTGATTTTGATTTTGTTATGCCGAGTGCTTGGTGAATAAACAGTCACTACCAAATTCCAAGTCATTGGTCAGACCCGGCAAGTGATCGAACCCACACCCTCCCACTTACGGACCAAGCACTCTGCCAACTGACCTACCGCAGTGGTCTAGTTTAAACAAGGACGGGTTCGGTAATTACACTCCGATCTGGTTAGCTTGAATCATGAACCAATCCGGCACCGATTAGGTTGTTACACACAGATACAGTAATTTCTTGAAAGGGAACGCGTATTCATATGAATATGCAAAACGTAGTCATATCATAATACAATAATCCACGACAAGGTCTGTGTATTGCTCGCCTTTATATATTTAATAAACTAATTTACGCCACTTATGTAAATATCTTGTAAGAATTTATTTTAAGATTGCGTTTGTCGTGTCTAGCTTTTCCTTGCTGATTTTGTCTCTGTGCCTTTTTTGTGCTAGTGTAAATAAGCTTTGAAACTCAATTGTAAATCAGAGTCAAGGTAATTGTACATAGATCTGGGTTTCTTTATGATGCTTGGTAGTTCTAACTTTCCAAAGTGTACATTTCAATAGGTACTGGTAATGTGTTTTGAACAGAATAGGCAAATCTTCATAGTTGTAATGGTGATCAAGGGTGTTTATTTTGCGTAGGCAATTCGTTTTTATAGTCAAGGCTGGTCGAAAGCTAACAATTAAGCTAACGAATAAGTGCAGAAAAAGGGAATATATCTCTACTCCTAGTTACATGTAACTATATCTCGACAACTGTTGTATATTTTCCAGCAGTCTTTTTTAACCATTAGCTCTCCATCTTGGCACTTGGTTCCGCGATCCTTTTTCTCAGCACAGTGTTTAACTTTTGACAGGTATGCACTGTAATTCGCAAACAACGTAAAGCTAACATAAACTGGTAGTGAGAGCAATGTGTCAAAAAAAAAAAAAAAAAAAAACTAAATAAATAAAAATAAAAAAAACCAATTAATTTTTGCATATACAAAATTTTATGCCAAAAACCCATTTCGCAAATACTTGTAAATGCGTTTATCGGACTTTGGTAATGAAAATATTAGTGTTAAACATTTGAAAAGGCCTGCACCGTAGGAATTTTTGGAAATACCATTTATGACAAATAGTTTGTTTTTTGTTATTTCTCCTTTTGAACAATGATTCATATCTTCAGACATGCTCTCAAAATCTAAAATATTTTATATACTGCACTCAGTGCATAGCGATTTTAACTTGATTTAAATATTTACCATTTTAACTTTTTTTTTCTTCCATACCCTCTGGATAAAGAACATCGAATTAAAACAAGAATAATAAATTAAACAAATGATAAATCTTCTTTCCTCTGGAACAAGATAAAGCTCATGCTTTTATTATCAGTTCCAAGCCTTAAAATGTATCAATATTCCGAGTGATTTATGTGATCCGCCCCCGTCTGCCGATTCTGGTTTTATAACTACCAGTTCAATAAAAGTTATCACTTTAAAATCAGTATAATTAACAATATTTGGAAATTTAATCGAAATTAATTATATTTAGCGATACTTTGCTTTTATTCCAAAGTTCATATCTTTCCACACATTTCCTGATTCGGTATAAAATATTTCTTGTATGTAATAAGACACCGCGTTTACCTAGGATTTTGTTTGCATTAACTTAATACAGTTTCATCTAAGTTTGATTAAGAATTACAGCATTTTGGCATTTTGGAATATGTATATGCAAATTTTATCTCGATTTACACAATGTACTTAAACTTTTTTCTGCAAAATGTCCCATTTGATACATTGAAAGGGTTATTTTAAGCTTATAGCTAATAGAGCCCGCAGGTATCTTGGGTCAGGTTGGTATTAATTTTATTTTTTAACTTTGTATATTTCCAACACCAATGTAAGATTCAAACACTGTCAAAACGAGATCTAATGATATACGAAAAAATTTCCTTATTTACATAATTATACATATTGACATGTAATCAAAAACAAACATACTAATCCATTTCCGAATCAGAATGCAGAAGCAAAGTAAACACTTTGGAACTAACAAGTTAGGCTAGACACGTGAACTGCCACCAGGGAAGTGAGGCCGGGTGCCCCGGAAGTGTAAGCACCTCCTGTTTAGCTAGCTACACCCACCACGTGTGTTATCAAAATTTTGTGAAAGGAACATGGAACTATGAGACGTCAAATATATCCAGGGCAATCCTGGACACAGATACATCAAACATCAACAATACTCTGATGACGGCCATAAAACTTTTTCAGGGCCTTGATAAGCTTGCAATGTACCTAAGTCAATAATTTTTTCCAAGCAGCCTACTTCGTTGTACAAAGTCCGTGTAGTGGGAACAAGCCCTACCATAGCGATTTAATTTGGAAGCAAATACACTATAAGCAGGAGAAGCAGGTATATTGCTGCATAAAAAAGGAAAGTTGACAATAGAAAAATTAAAGTCATCACGTTTGTCATAAAGTTTCAAATGTAGCCTTTCGTGTGCGTCATAATTTAGGTATTAAGGTAATTTTACGTATATCGTTAGATATCTTTTATGCAGTGCTTTAATCGTACATTAGTGCTAAAATTTTAAGAAATACCAACCTGATCCAAAAAGTACATGTGACAAAGCCATGGTTTCACATTTATTTTATTTTTATTAAATACGATTGTTTTATCCTTTGTGGTTGCCATTGAAATACCAATATCCCTTCATTATGAACATTAACACCTACCCCCCCACCATTACATTGACGATATTGTATCATTATTGATTAACAAAACTATTGCCTTGAAAATTGGCAGTGTCCGTCCAAAGTCGGGAAACAGTGACCAAAATGCGTACATGTCTTGTTTCATTTTGTTTGTAAATTTACAATTTCTTAATGATATGACCCTCAAAGTGTTATGTCCGTCATCACAGTATTGTTGATAAGTTTGATGTCTCTGTGTCCAAGATTGCCCTGGATATATTTGACGTCCCATAGTTCCATGTTTCTTTCACACAAATTTGATTACAAACATGGCGGTTGTAGCTAGCTAAACAAGAGGTGCTTCCCCTTCCAGAGCACCCGGCCTCACTTCACTGTTGGAAGTTCACGTGTCTAATCTAACTTGTCAATTCCAATGCTTTTACTTTGATTCTAGATTATGATTCGGACATGGGTTAGTATGTTTGTTTTTTATTTGTGAGTTTTCTAATTTTTTTTACTTTACTTTCGGGTTTTCAGCTGGACATGGATTTTATTGATTACTTATGCTGTTCCGTGTTTATTGTTTAGGTATATGGTTTTCAATTTACATTGGTTTTTTTAAATTTAATATACCGGGTGTTTCAGAAAACATGACCTTACTTTGCGTCTTAATGAAATTAATAACAATAAACACTTTATATTAAATCTTAGATTCGTGAAAAGCTTATTACTGTACAACTTTATTAGGATATTACTAAATGTTGAACACTGTATTACGTAGCCAACCAGCTATTATATCAAAATCAAAGATTTTTCATAATATGCAGAAAAATGCTGTTTATGTCGGTCATCTTTACCTCAATTGATGATGTGCTCCAAATGACCACCTTTGTTGTCCAATACCAATTTAACCCTCTCTCTAAAATTCCTAGTTACATTTCCCCAGATATCAACAGAAATCTTTCTTATTTCTCTCCTGATGGGAAATTTAGGTCCACTTAAGTCGGTGGGAGGGGAAAATATACAAGATCTTTGAGGTAACCCCATAAGAAAAAGTCTAAAGGATTTAAATCTGGTGAGTGTGGGGGCCATTTAATGTCTAAATGCACTAAAAGCTCATTGAGCTCATGTTTAAAAGAGTTTTAGTGAGATCACCTTTCTCGTGTCTTTTATTTCATGTGATTACCATATGTAGCAACAAAGTTATGACCATTTAAAGTGGGGACATATTTTCTGTACATTTAAGGATTTATTGATTGTAGGATTAGTGGAATAAATACGGTTCGACAAAAATCGTAACCATACCATTGCACATCATTTTCAGTTCCAATCCAAAGAAAACAAGTCTTAATAAACCAAAACCATACCGATCAAAATTCAAAGCACAATCCCACAGCAAAGCAAAACATTGAAAACTGGTGGATTTAAGAAAGACGTGAACTTTCATCCGAAAAGTGAGACCGGGTGCGCCAAGAGAACAAAAAAGTTGTGTATCTTAGTACATGTATCCATTATGTATGGGATCAAATTGAAAATGAAAGACCTAAATTAATTTTTAATTTTTTAAATTCAATTTTAAGCATCGATTCGTAATTCGATAAGTTCAAAGTCTTCATTCATCTGAGTTAAATAACAAACACAGTTACACTAAATTTCATTTTGGCTTTTTATCATTCGATAACTTAACTGTGCGTATGAATAGGCAAAAATAGGCAGTCTGACAGACTTTGAATGACTCGATTATGACGTCATCAACCTCATTAAGAATTTTACTAAATTAACTATTCAATCAAAAAAGGAGATATTAAAAATTATTTATTCCCATATAATAAAAAACAATATACTAATCCATGTCCGAATCACAATCCAGAAGCAAAGTAAAAACTTTGGAACTGACAAGTTAGGTTAGACACGTGAACTTCCACCAGGGCAGTGAGGCCGGGTGCTCCGGAAGGGTAAGCACCTCCTGTTTAGCTAGCTACACCCGCCACGTGTTAAATCAAAATTGTGTGAAAGGAACATGGAACTATGGGACGTCAGAGATATCCAGGGTAATCCTGGACACAGAAACATCAAACTTATCAACGATACTATGATGACGGCCATAAAACTTTTTGAGGGCCTTGATAAGCCTAGGCTTGCAATATCCCTGAGTCAACAATTTATTTGCAAGCAGCCTACTTCGTTGTAATATTATTTTTAAATGGCCCTGTGTATACTATAAAGTGTTTCGTATAGTCAGATGCATTGTTCAATATAGGCTGAACACATAGCTTTTTTTCCCTTATGGCTCAGTCAAAAATTTCGCACGCATATCGAAGCTGTCAGTTCAGGATTTTTTTAAAGTAAACTGGAGTACCCGGAAAAATCCATCGACCTTCGGCAAGCGAACTGTCAAACTTTCTTATACTAGAATCTGTCCTCGGGGGGGGGGGGGGGGGGGGGGGGTTAGAACCTAGGCGGTGAGAGTCGCTGTTACCTGCAAGTGTGAGCTTAACACCATTCGGCCACGGAAGCTCCGATGTTAAGTTGAGTTAAGTAATGGTGTTTAACGCCCCAGTCAAGAATATTTCACTTATATCGAGACGTCGCCAGCTATAGGCGAAGGTGCAGAAATTTTGCCTGTGCGTTGCGCTAATGGCATTATACAGCAGGGTTTTTTATCGTGCCAAGCCTACCAAGACACGGGACCTCGTTTATTTTAAGTTCCCATCGGAAAGAACCGTGACTTTCATTTCGTAATGCTTGGCGAAATAACAGTCACTAACCACTGTTAAGTCTTGGGTCAGACCCGGCCGGGGTTCGAACCCACGACCTCCCACTTACGGAGCGAGCACTCTACCAACTGAGCTACCGCAGTGGTAGGAAGCTCCGATGTACTCATTGAGAGACCAGTTTTACATACAGTTGTATTCGAGGCAGACTAACAAACTGAATATATGCAATTCCTTTGATGTACACATGTACATGGTAAAATAGAGTATAATTATGGTGTATATCATTAGCAGTATGGTAAAACCCAATCTCAAATGGAAAACAACGAGATATGATTCTTTTTCAGAAAATGAAAATATTATAACCCATTATCAACTAACTGCATATTTATGTTAAAGTTATAACTAACGAAATCACCCATATATGTATGTATAGCTAGAATAATTTCTGACGTCATCACTAACCCATGAATCAATTTCATTCACTGCTGAGGATGTTCTGGATGTTGGATGCGGTGGGCGGGGCTATGTTAGGTATCTTAACATGATTGACGGGTGATCAATATCCAATATTCTTTACCTACTGCTGAGATCCTATAAATACATCATTGGTTAGCAAACACAGACAGCGTTCTCCAAGTCGTTGCTCTAATTCAACAAGCAGACGACACAGAAAAATGGCGGGAAATTATCATATAGTTTTAATTTTACTTCTTACGACTTTTGGCGTGTACAGATCTTTTGCAGAAAGGTAGGGATTTAATTTTATAAAGTATTTTACCTCGATACTCTATTTTGTTTTACTGAGATTAATTTAATTACAATAATTATTCTTTACTAATTTCTTTGCAGAGTTGTAAAAGTTGGAAAAATGAATGGGTCTGATTTGAATCGAAGACATATTCTATTTTTCTGGTTGATCAACCTTCCCTCCCGACCCCAATGACCAAAATGTTCTATACTATGCCTTATGATGAATATTTTTGGGCTAATACCCCTTTCAAAAGAAAACAACAACTTTAAGTCAGTGAATATGTATAAAGTAAGAAACTCAAAGTTAAAAGAAATTAATTGGTCCTATTTGAACTTAAGAAATATCCTTTTTATGATTTTTTTTTCCGCATGGCTCCTTCTCTGGTATTCCCCAAAAGGGCAATCATTGAAGTCCCGATAAATATATTTACAATAGTTACGATTTACTAGACTAAGTGAATTTGTAAAAGTTGAAAAAAATGAATATGTCCGATTTGAACAATAGAAATATCGCATGTCTTATGATGAATTCTTTTCGCCCCCCCCCCTCCCCCCGCCCCGAAGGAAAACAATAGCTTTAAGCCAATTAATATTACAGTAAAGAGCTCAAAGTTAAAGGAATGGATGGGTCAGATTTGAACCAAAGTAATATCCTATTTTACGATGATTACTTTCGGGCTGATTACCTTATCTCTACCCCTCCCCAAAAGGGCAACAATAATTTCAAGTCATTATCGCATTAATCCAGTCACAATTATCACTATCTACTAGTGTTTTTGCATTGTTGGTTAAATAAGTTGAAATAATGAATGGGTCCGATATTGGCCAAAGAAATATTTTATCCTAGGCTTTATGATGAAAACTTTTGAGCTTACCTAGCCCTTCTTTCCCAAAAAACAAAAGGTATAAGTCAGTGAATATGAAAGTAAGGACCTCAAAGTTAAAAAAAAATGAATGGGTCTGATTTAAAAAGAAGAAATACTCTATTATTATGATTATTACTTTCTGGTTGACCCCCTACCCTTCCGCTTCTCACAAAGGACACCAGTGACTTTAAAAAATGAATAGGTCTGATTTGAATAAAAAATATTCTATTCTTATGGTTAGTACTTTTCTGATTGATCCTCTTTCCTCCCCGCTTCTTAAAGGACACCAATGACTTAAAATTAAAGATTATAATAATGAGTGTTATTTTGGTGAAATAAAATACAATTATTTATTTATCTTTTCTATTTATTATGTCCTTATGGATTGACATGGCCGAGTGGTACTGCCACTGAGTTTCGAAGTCAATGGTTGTGGGTTCGAACCTCACTCGGGACTAGGAAATTTTCTGGGATGATTCTCATCTCCTGTCCTTACTAGAGCTACTCGGTAATCTTTCGGATGAGACTCAAAACCGAGCTCCAGTGTCTCAGTGCACGCTAAAGACACCTCTGTAGAGTCCGAAAAAGGTAGACCAGCTCCGGTTGCTACTAGTATAGAGGACGCTTACAACTAAAAAGCGATCGAAACAGACTAACCAAAATAAGAAAGAAAAATAACTTAGTGAGGGGCATATACTGTTATTTCTATTTATGCCGTCAACATTTTATCCTCAAAGTTTCTCAAAAAACAATTTTACAGATGTTTATAAAACTTCACAAGCACAATTTCGGTTGTAATAGATGTTTCATTGTTTCATTGTCTATTTGTATATTGATAGTTGTTGGGAAAAACATGAATTTCCTCCTATTCGTGGTTTGTTTTAGGGGCCATCCCATTTCATTCGTAACTTTAGACTATTGTTTTTTGTTAGAAATACAACGTACACGTTGGGCATAAGTAAACACTGTTACATTTAAAATGTTTTAAATAAGCGATTTTGAAATGTAATTAAAATGTTTCCCGCTTTATTATAACAATTGATTATGAGTTGTTAACAAACGATTAGTTGATGATGTTTTTACTATTCCACAAATAAAAGATACGCTTTCAATGAAAACCAATTTCATTTATATTTTTTGGATGGATTTTAGTTTCCTATCCACACAATACAGTACTGTTTTATTTTGATGTAATTCCCGATAGTATTTTTTCAGAACAGGAAAATGCTTTTTCGTCCTTAATGCGCATATGGGTTTTGTCTTTTTAATATTTGTTTTGCGTGACGGTCTGAAAACAATAGGATCACAGTTGTAATTTGTTGTTTAAATAAACCTTTACGAAATATAATCCACTTAAAATGAGCAAAACATATTTGTTTATTTATTTGATATGGTTACATATATAAAAATCAATGTCAAAAATATTGGAAATGGATACCTGATCATTGTAAAAAAAACACACACGTCAAAAATCGCAAAAAATTCCTGACCGTGTCAAAAACGTCAAATTAGAAGATATTTCTCAATGCAAACTTATTCTTGATTGGATGTCATTGTCCGTTTAATCCATGAGGACGCGTATTTGGTGATATATTTGATTAATCGCCGAATATCTGGCATCAACCATGCATCATTACACCGTTGTGTATATAAACATTTTCATATTGATCAACATTATTGGTCGAAATAAAACATCCAAAATGCTGACAAACTTTGTACCTACCAAATTAGACGGCTTTTATTTGAAGAGGGGAGCGAAATTTCGAAATATGAATTGCAAGATGTTATCCACTATAAGAATTGTAAACCATATTTACGCTTATCCAAATTTATGGAAACAATGCAACCGAAGAAAAATACAGTCCAACCTGCCTTAAAGGCCACCTCTATATAAGGGCCACCTGCTTATAAAGGCCAGTAGAATTGTATCCCAATTGTTCTTTATTCATAGTATTTGAACCTGTATTTAGAGGTCACCTGCCCATAAAGGCCATCTCTATTGGTTCCTATGGGTGGCCTTTATAGACAGGTTTGACTGTATACAATTTTGGATAATTACAAATAAAAATTTGCATTTTATAAGTTAAGAATACTTATATAGCGCTCATTTTGGTTCTTATTTGGGTCCTAATGCTATTAGTTTTTTTTTATTTCGCTGGCGAAAATAATTGATTTTATTACACCTGAGAGAAAATTCTTAAACTATTATTGGTCAATTTCTAATCACGTGCTATGAAACATATTACAATGTTTAAAACAGCGGTCAACGTTGCCATTGGTTTTTGCAATCTCCACCGCTCGGCACGGAATCTCATAGAAACTATGTAGTAATCCGTTATCATACTTCTAATTATTCCCTTAGATATGAATATAAATAAACGAATCTTTACTGAGAGTAGAAATTTTAGTGCACTCAGTTCTCTTTAATTACGCTATAACGCTCAGACATTATAAAATGACATTTGTATTAATATAACAATTAATCTTAATATTATATTTTCGCATTTGAGGTAAAACTTATTACTTTGATTTATTCAATTGATCTCTTAAACTATCTTATTTGAAAGTGATTTCATCATTGTATAGAGTTGAGTTGAGTAATGGTGATTAACGTCCCAGTCAAGAATGTTTCACTTATATCAAGACGTCGCAAGCTAAAGGCGAAGGTGCAGAAATTTTGCCTGTGCGTTGCGCTGATGGCATTATACAGCAGAGTTCTTTAGCGTGCCAAGCCCACCGTGACACGGGACCTCGTTTATTTTAAGTTCCCATTCTAAAGAACCGTGACTTTCACTTCGAAATGCCGAGTTCTTGGCGAAAGAACAGTCACTACCCACTTTCAAGTCTTGGGTCAGACCCGGCCGGGGATCGAACCCACGACCTCCCACTTACGGAGCGAGCACTCTTCCAACTGAGCTACCGCAGTGTTTCATCATTGTATAGGGATGCCTGTTCTATATTCGTTGTCAAAATGTATGCATATTTTGTTTTTCATGATATGTATTTCAGTGTGACATTTAACTTGTCACTCCTACTTCCTCTACCATCCTCGCTATTGATATGAGTGAAAACTGTTACTAGAGCGTAAAACATCATACAACATCGTTTATAATTACGCTGTCAAGCTTAAACATTATGCAATAACAATATTACAGGTTTTCATATTTTAAGTGAAACAAACTAAATGAAACTGGTGTATTCAAACGATTTCTTTTTAACTATTTAATTAGAGTATACACACCACGTTCAAAGTCGGCCCGTGACTTTATACGTATACCATGAGCCGTTCAATGAGAAAAAGGTCCTTACCGACATTCTTATCGGAATTGAGTTTTTTTTTTGCATGTAACACATACAAACGCATATTGGCTCCCATATAAACACATTTTTAACTTTGGGACGGAGTTGAGTTGAGTAATGGTGTTTAACGTCCCAGTCAAGTTTATTTCACTTATATCGAGACGTTGCCATCTTTAGGCGAAAGGTTGCAGAAATGTTGCTTTTGCATTGCGCTGATGGCATTATACACAGGTTCTTTATCGTGCCCAGCCCACCGTTACACGGGATCTCGTTTATTTTAGGTTCCCATTCGAAAGAACCGTGACCTTCATTTCGTGATGCCGACTGCTTGGCGAAAGAATAGTCACTGCCTACTTTCAAGTCTTGGGTCAGACCCGGTCGGGGTTCGAACCCACGACCTCCCACTTACGGGGCGAGCACTCTTGCAACTGAGCTACCGCAGTGGTTTTAACTTTTGACTGGTATTTTATTAAATGTTCGTTGTGATTATCAGTACCTAGCACGTGTATTTCATACGTAAAATAACGCTATATTAAAATTATAGAAGTTATCAATCTTTTGATATTCCGACATTGAACGATCACTTTAGTGTCCAATAATGGTACTTAGAGGGCCCAAAGTATTGCACTTATTTTAAAACCAGTGATCCGTAAAATACATATCTTATAAAAAGCATTTTACATAACAATGGAACAATAAGCCTTTCATGTACATGTTGTAAGTTATGTCAGGCGTAAAAATAATGCTCTTTTTGGTGGAAAGAAGAATTTGGAATGAAAAACAGTAAAGTAAAATCAAACAATTTATCCATTATTTTTTCCTGGTTCAAAAATAACAATAAAATACTAGGTAACACATAAAACTACATTTTATATAATCGAGTTTTATGAAGAAGGCGTGTTAACGCCAGTATGAACAGAAATGAAAAAAATTGTGTTAAAGATATAATGTTGATTCTTAAGAAAAGTAGAAAAATGTGTAGCTTGCCTCTCTCATCTAAGAGAAATACAGCATAACTCATGCAAAAGTGATACAGTTATTGTAATTTTGATTTTAATGTAAATTAACGTGATATGTCTACCTAAGTCTAAGAATGACGATTTTAAAAACTTATTAACGCTCCATCAACATATGCTTGGGAAAAATACAGTGCAGACTGTTGGAAAATTAACACTGAGCTAATAAAAAGGAGTCGAGTGGGCGAGATATGGATACATGTAGTTTAAGAATGACGATTTAAAAAAAACTATTAACGCTCCGTGCAACATATGCCTGGGAAAAATACAGTGCGGACCGGTCGAAAGTTTAACACTGAGCTAACAAAACGGATTTGATACTCGGCTAAAACCTCGACAAGATATGGATAGCTAGTGCCGAATACCCGCCTATAGTTAGATACCATAGCCAATTACCGGAAAGATGGAATACCAGGGGCCGAGATAAGCCTCTGATTAGGCTTTAATTCGATAATTTTAAATATGCAAAGTGTTGTCTTGAGAAAATTTGTAAAACACATTTTGTCCTTGTTTTTCTTTTATAAATATCTTAAGCATATTTGGATTTCAACAATTTTGTCCCGAGTCCTACTAAGGAGGAAATGTATTCCGAAACGGCCGTCTAGTGTTACAAACATTAACTAGAAAAACTGTGAGCCACAAACTCACAAAAAAATACCACCGCTCCCCCACATAAAAAAATCCATCGGATCAAACTTTTAAACAGAAGGCGCGCATCTACATTATATCACAAAGATTGTGTGAAAGTTTCATGAAAATCTATTAAAGGGTTTAGGAGGAGTTGCGGATAAGAGATAGGTTATCCTAAGTGTGTAACGGAAGGACGGACGGACACACGGACGGACACCCCTATCACTATAATCCCCCCACTTTTTAAGCGGGGGGTATAAAAAACATGTTTAATAATAATTATAATATTAGCTTGTTGTTAAACTTTTGACAAGTCTGTATATACTCGTGTAGAATTTTTCTAATATATTGTTATTAAAAATTTACATATCAGACTTCGTGATGAATTGATGAAAGAGTTTTTAGAAATAAATTAATTGTTCAAAATTCAAAGAAATTGAATAATTTATGTATAGTATGGTTCGATGTTTGTTTTCGCGTAATAGAAATGTCATGGTTTAATGGCGTGCATCACACGTGTGTATAATAATGATAAAGTGGTTCAATAAATAGAAAATGAGTACATAATTAAATAAATAAAACATGAATTTGATTAAGTGATCTTGAATTATCATACAATGCTAATTTGGCAAGCATAATTTGTTCCCATGGCGACCAGAAATAATGTATGCGTCTGTTGATTTCAATATTAGGTAATTTGCATAGCATTTCACGAAGACCATTATTTTTATCTACAACCATTGTTCTGGCTGTCGTTTTCATTTCAAAATGTTTTTATCAAGTTTAATTATAACCCGGATGTTTTTTTAGACCAGTAGCCAAATATATATGCTGGTATCAAAGTATCTGAATATAAATGAATTATCATAATTAAAATATGAAAGGTATTGTAGATGTTTTTATCAGGCTTTCTAAAATAGCGAGATCAGCAAGATAGGAAAATTTAAATTCTGTTTGTTGAAATCATATAACAAAATCGCAAAAATATGATTAGAATTTTAAGTTGCTTAGGTCTGAGAAATTTGAAAAGAACAAAAAAAAAAAAAAAAAACATTAAAATTAAAAAATGGCACAACATTTGTGAGTTTGTGAAATTCCACGTCTACAACATGTGCAATGTCACGGGTCATCAGTTTAAAGTTTTCTCCCGAATAACCCCATGATTTTTATTTCTAAATGCTGAGTTCTCGTCTTTAAAACAGTCGCTACCTATTTCAAGTGTTAATTAAACCCGCCAGAGTTCGAATCGCGATCTTTTACATGCGTAGAGAGCATTCTACCAACCAAGCCGCCGCCTTCGTTCTAAACGTAAGTCATTAAAATTGTTATCAGTGATATCAATAAATCAAAGATGAATTTGTCAAATACATAGACTTTGGTTTGTTTATCAAAACTCCCGTGCTTCCAAAGGACTCCTTTGTATTGACAATAAATGGAGTTTTGATGTCGATACAAGACCAATCTACTTTTTTTCAGATTTGTACCAAAAGTTTGTTTTGTGAAACATCACGATAGCTATCTCGAAGATGCAATGAAAACCCGAAAGTTCCGTTTGAAAGAAAACAGATAAATCGTTGAATTGCTTTTACGCTTGTATGTCTTTCTTATGTTGAACTCGTTTGAAATCTATTGACTTCGTGTTAAGAAAATTGAAATAAAAAGAACAAAGGCGTGCATTAAAGGCGTGAAAATGTCTCTGTGTCTATGTCTATAATCAACTAGCCATCAAACAAATTCACAAACTTTATCAAACTGGAATATGCCCTTATTGAGATTAGAACTACGCTGTGATCCATAAACATACGCTGTAGACCACAGTAAAACAAACTCCTGCAATATCGCTTTGATCTGTGAACGCATGTTCAAGAACATTCAACCACTGATACCCAAGTCACAGCTAGAGGTTATCATCTTAATTCTTTATCTGAGTGTTCTTAAACAAATAAAATTCCAAAGTTTTTACTTTGCTTCGGAATTGTGCTTCGGACATGTAATAGTATGTTTGTTTTTGATTACGACTAATATCGATGAATTAAAGGTGAAGTAGTTTAAATATATACAATTCGTTTATCAAAACTCCTGTTCATCCTTATGATCCTTTTGTATTGATAATTAATGGAATTTTGGCGTTGAAACAAGACCAATCCCCTTTTCTTCAGATTTATATTGAAAGTTTATTTTTTTAACAACGACGATAGTTACTTCTAGAATTCAATTGAAACCCGAAAGGTTCAATTGAAGAAAAACACATAGAAAAGTCTTTGGATTGCGTTGAAATATGGATAACTTTTTGATGTTGAACTTGTTTGATATCATTTAACTTCGTGTTAAGAAAATTAAAATAAAAAGACAAAGACATTAAAATGTCTCTCCGTGTCTACAATCAATTAGCAATTTTTTAAAAATCTAAACAAACATACTAATCCATGTCCGAATCAATTTTCTGTTTCTCTAGAATCGTAATAAAACTTCATTTTTTAAAAAAAGACATTCACTCAAGATTTCAATTGAAGCGCAAAAAGGCACGTTTGAATATTTAAAACGAAACTAGATAAATTGTTAAATTGCGTTAAAGAGTGTATGTATTTCTATTGTTGAACTCGTTTGAAATCAATTGACTTCATGTTAAAAATTGAAGTAAAAAGAACAAAGATATTGGAGGCGTGAAAATGTCGATCCGCGTCTACAATCAACAAGTCATATTTTTTAAACCAATTGACAAATTTTCTCAAAGTGCAATCTGTGTCTACTATTTTCGAGCTATGTTGTCATTCGTAAGCACACATTGTAAACCACTGGGACAGCAAACACCTGTAGTAGAGTTGTGGTGTGTAGATGCATGCTTAAGACTATTCGACCACCACAATACCCCAGCAGCCGTCAAGATTATCATCTGAAGTCTTTATCTTAGTGCCGTAATCAATTAAAATTGTTACCATTGATATCCATACATCAAAGATGATTTTGTTAAAGTACGTAGAACTCTGTTCAAATACATTTGGTTTGCTCATTCAAGTTCCCGTGATTCCAGAGACCCCGCTGCATTCATAATTAACGGTTTTTTTGCTGTTGAAACAAGACCAATCTTTCTTTTTCTTCAGATTTATCTTAAAAAGTTCATTTTATAATTTTTTAGAATTAAAAAAACCCGAAAGGTTCGTTTGAAGGAAAAACACATAGAAAAATCTTTGATTTCGTTAAAGCGTGGATGTCTTTTTGATGTTGAACTTGAATGAAATCAATCAGTTTCGTGTTAAGAAAATTAAAATGAAAAGAACAACGACATTAAAAGCGTTAAAATGTCTCTCTCAAAAGGAGGGTTATAATTATGATTTGCACGATTTCAATTGATTTTGTGAAATTATATACAAGCATCATGGTATCTCTATACTTAGAACGCCACAACATACTCGGGAAAATAAAACACCAAACATAAACATGTCAGTCTATATTAAAATTACGATAAAAACGAAAACCAAAGTAAAGACTTTACAAAACGAGCAGATTTAGTTAAACAGGTGAACAGGTAGATGGGGACCGGGTGCTATGGAAAGGTAAGTGCCACATGGTAGGCTAGCTACACTTGCCAAACGTATAATCAAAATAGGGAATAAAAGGTATATGGAACATCAAACACTATATCAAACGCTAATTATGGCAATACTGAAAAAAAAGTGTATGTTATTTGGAAGATAAACAAACCTAAATTTTATATAAAGAAGATGAGGTCAATGACTTTATTGAAATCTGCAATATTAATCAATATTATCAAGTTTATTGACCATTGTCTTAAAGATTTATTTGTTGAGCATTTGACCATTTGTCAAATCCGTAAACGGTTTCGTTTTCCGTTTTGTATATTACAATGACAATTGTCAACAAATGCACTTCCAACTAAATAGAGTTTCGCTAGGCAAGTTTTCACTGACAACTTGCATGGTTCTGTTTCAATGACGTCGTACGCACACAACTTGTAATGGGCAGCTGGAGGTCCTAAAGTGTACAGTTCTCTATCTATGACGACAAAAGAATAAAATTTCTTATTGACAGCCAATTGTTTCCAGAGTAGCTTATTTTTTCCGGACAAAGTAATAAGGGAAAAGATAATGATCAAATTAAGTATCAACCTTCACCTTTATATTTCCTTTAAACAAAACAACATTATTGCTATACAGACCTGTCGTCGAAACTTAAACACGGAGGCAGTATGACGAAAGGTTGAAGATCGTCAAAATATCGATGACTAGTCGTTGAAACGCAGTCTAGTGATTGCTAGCAGTTGTCGAACTGCTGGTATAAAAGTATTATGGAACCGAAAATGAGCAACCGATTAGCAATTTTTTGTTACGTGTTTAACTTTGAACGGTCTGTAGTGTAAATGTATGTGTTTGTATCAGGTAATTTCCTCATTTATCCATTTTTTTTGAACTTGCGTCACCTTTCACATGAGAAATATCTTTATATTCTATGGACATATGTTAGCTAAGCAAAGCACCATACGTATTAATCCATGTTTGGTTTTTATAATAAAGAACATATCCGGGAGATAAGATAAATTAATTATGTCCAAAACGCAAGGGTATTGAATGTTCTTTTCTCAACAATTGTTTTTATATAGTAATGGTTGAAACGATTCACCTTCCTTTAACTTAACAATGTGTACTCTTGTAAACACAAACATGTCGTAAATAATTTAAAAATGTAATTTTAGCACCAAGGATTTACGTAGGTTAGAGCAATCCTATCTCTAAACAGGGCATAATGTAAGATTATATTATAGATATCCAGACAATTTGTTTGGAAAGTAAAAAATCAAACATACCAACCCATGTCCAAATCACAATCCCAAAGACAAACACAAACATACCAATCCATGTCAAATCACAATCCCGAAGTAAAAAAAACCAAACCTACCAATCCATGTCCAAATCACAATGCTAAAATGAAAAACCCACAAAATACCAATCCATGTTCATATCACAATCCTAAAGTAAAAAATAAAAAAACATACCAATCCATGTCCAAATCACAATGCTAAAATAAAAAACCCACAAAATACCAATCCATGTTCATATCACAATCCTAAAGTAAAAAACAAACAAACATACCAATCCATCTCCAAATCACAATCACAAAAGAAAAAAAAAAAAACAAAAAAAAACAAACATACCAATCCATGTCCAAATCACACATTCCTGTTGCGTGTGTTAATAGCCGTATGAAATTTACATAAATATGATGATGATGATGATAATGATGATGATGATGCAAATACATCAGGATAAAAATAATAAAAATTGTGTTACTAAGGCCTAATAAAAGCATAGGATAATCAACACCCTGAAAAATGTTTGGCTTCATCACAGTAGTTTTGATAAGTATGATGTCTCTTCATCCAAATTTATCTTGGATATATATGATGTCTCAAAGTTCCTTTTATTAAACTCATGGTGAATTAGCTACATGTTGCTAGAAAGGAAGTGCTTACACTCCCGGAACCACAGCGGTAGCTCACTTGGTAGAGTGCTCGCTCCGTAAGTGGGATGTCGTGCGTTCGCTCCCCGGCCGGGTCTGACTCAAGACTTGAGAGTGGGTAGTTACTGTCTGTTCTTTCGCCAAGCACTCGGCATTACGAAATTAAAATCACGATTCTTTCGGATGGGAACTTAAAATAAATGAGGTCCCGTGTCAAGATGGGCTTGGCACGCGAAAGAATCCTGCTGTATAATGCCATCAGCGCAACGCACAGGCAAAATTTCTGCACCTTCGCCTATAGCTGGCGACGTCTCAATATAAGTGAAATATTCTTGACTGGGACGTTAAACACCATTACCCAACTCAACTCAACTTACACTCCCGGGGAAATTGACAATACTTATCTGTTTGAAGTTTAAGTCTTTTCTTACCTTGCCAATTTCAAAGGTTTTCTTTATAATTTGGGACTGAACATAGTTCAAGGTGTTTGTGGATGCTTTTGTGATTCCAAGTTAAACATCGATTCGTATTTTGATTTGATTACCATAAGTGAATGTCTTTAATATTGCAAATTGCTATCAGTGTCCAAATAAAATCTCGAATTCTATGTTGTAATGATACAGATTATTGTTTTAAACTTGTCTTTTTGGTATGACTTGTCAGTAAGTACAATGGTATTAAAGTGATTGACAAACAATTATGTAATATCAATAGCACTAAACTTGCGACGAGACCCATTTATAAATCCGAACAGCTTTGAAGATACATCCACAAAAGGAAACTTAAAATTTGATCAATCAGTTGATTGCCTGGCTCTACATACAATCATTGTAATTTTTACCTATCAGGATCGGATTACTCCTTCTTTTATTACCTCAAATCCTCAGTTACATCACAAAATTGTCATCAGACAATTGATTTAATAATTATTATTTTCAGTTAGATTGTCGATTTCTAAGTTACAAATCGGATGTTACAAGACGTTCCGGCGATTTATGATGATAACAGGTTTTTCTCTAAATTGCAATCATTACATATTTGGAGTGTGATGCTAGTCTATGGTAATCTACCACTGCGTTAGTTTAAGCGATAGTGCTGGCTTTGAATGTGAGAAGGCGGGGTAGCACTCAGGTCCGCTCTGTACAGGCAGGGATTTATCAGGGTCTTTTGGGAAAAAAATGGAGAAAACTAATTTTTTGCTCATTTTGGGAAAACTTTGACATCATTTTTTATGTCATTAATGATTAAATCTAATGCTTTTAGTGTTTTGAGTTGATTGAAGATTGAGAAAAGCAGCCACATTTATGGCCAGACTTCAGCTATGTATCTGGTACGATTGTCTAATTGGGGATTTTTTTCAGCCCATTTTGGGAAAAAATCAATGTTTTTCCATTGGGAATGGGGCCGAATTTCGGCCCTACATAGGCCCTTGATAAATCCCTGCAGTCAGGTCTTGAAAATAGGAAGTGACTCCTCTTTAGCCAGCAATCTATTTAGAGGCCCTTCGGTAGAATTATGAAAACCGTCGCTATGGGCGAAAAAACTGAAAAAACTGTCACTGCTTATCACCCGTATTGATAATTTTAGCAATTTTACCGATATTTGACGTCTCGATATTAGTGAGGTATTGCTTAGGGCATAAAAACCCCATTCTATCAATCATCAATAAATCTATAATAACCGAACATTTCCCTGAAACAGCTAGTATAAAAATAGTTGAAAAGGTCACTATAGCATCTACAGCTAATGATGTGTCGATATAAGCGATATATTGTTGACATGGTCATAAAACTCCATTCAGTTAATCATCGATCAGTCTCTGGTAGTAACCAATTTTTCTGAGGAGCTAGTATAAAAATAGTATCAAAAATAAGCATACTTATCCATGTTCGAATAACATATGTAGATTAGATTGCAATCCATTGAATAGTTTATGTTACTCTCAGTAATTTCACAGACATTACAGATTCTTACACTAAATCTATAGCTTCTGATGTCTCGATATAAGCGATACATCGTTCATTAAGGTCATAAAACTCTATTCAATCAATCATCAATCATTCCAAAGTAACCTCTGAACAGCTCGTATACACTCGTAAAATGTTAGATTTCATTAACATCCATTGAATATTTGATGTCACGGTGAGTAATTCCAAAGATATTACAAATTCTTACACTTTATCTATAGCTTCTGACGTCTCGATATAAGTGATACATTGTTAACTTGGGACATTCAACTTCATTCAATCAATCATCAATCATTCCAAAGTAACCTCTGAACAGCTGGTATACGCTCGTAAAATATGTAGATGTCATTGACATCCATTGCATAGTTGATGTCATGATCAGTAATTCCAGAGACATTACACATTTTACACCTAATGGATCATCTTTAGGTACTTACGTCTCAATATGAGAGATACATTGTTTACTTGGACATTAAACCTCATCTAATCAATCATCAATCAATCTAAAGTAACCTCTCAACAACTAGTATATGTTCTTAAAATGTAAATTTCAATGACATCCATTGATTAGCTAATTGTCACTTGCAATAATTCCACATACGTCTTTCTCATTTACTACATATTATACTGATGTTAATTTTACCTAATAAAGTAATCCGTCAACACGGGATTTAAAAACAAAACAATATTAACTCCATCTACCAATGAATGTTTGTGAATGTTGAGTACAATGTATTATTTTAATTGGTTATATAAAAACAATTTTAATTCCTAATGTACAATAGTTGTGTACTAAAATAGTGTCTGACTGTTTGATGACATGCAATCCGTATTATGCATGGGTCTTTGGCTGTTGCTAATTATTTGCCTTATTTATATTGTCTGTTTATATATATAAGACATGCAATATAGTTCAAAATGAAAAAAATGCAACCTTTCTTTTACACCATCTATTGTGTTATTCAACACTGAAATTGCGATTGGAACTTCGGTCGACATGTGTTTGTATAAAAAACAAACATACTAATTTATGTCCAAATCACAATCCAGAAGCAAAGTAAAAACTTTAGAACTGACAAGTTAGGATAGACACGTGAACTTTCACTAGGGAAGTGAGGCCGGGTGCTCCGGAAGGGTAAGCACCTCCTGTTTAGCTAGCTACACCCACCACGTGTGTAATCAATTTTGTGTAAAAGGAACATGGATCTATGGGACGTCAAATATATCCAGGGCAACCCTGATAAATGTGACTCATTTGAATGATTATATTATTTATAAAGGATTATAAAATATTCTAAATATTATATAATTTAAGACATATAGGAATAAGTAACAAATCGTTTAAAATATTCCTAATATATTTAGAACTGGATTTGACATGCAACATTGGTATCATTTTTACTGACTAAAGACAAAATTCAATGTAAACAGTCATCGTCTTCGCAAAAAGTCCTGTAAAATTACTATATTTATTATGTCATAGACCATTAACTTCAATTTTATAATAAATTTTGTGTTTTAAAAAATGGTGTATGGGAGTTTATTCCCGTATATCAGAATTTTGAAAGTATTTATTGATAAATCATTATAAATTTGTGAAATATAACTAATTCATTCAATTTTTACTTTATCTAACCTAAATTTTTAACAACACATCTTCAATTAGAGAAATTGTTAGCAAATGAGACTTAAAAACTTTTAATGACAAAAACATGTTAATTAACGTTTAACAGGAATGAAAGATATTTTTTTATTATACTTCAGTAGAAAAATACGATGCTATCTGTAATTTGATTGGATCGTTGGATCATGTGATCAGTGTGGAGAAAACATCGTGTATCCCTCTGAAAACATCATATCCAACCTCTTCGGAACACACCTTGACGTCACAATGATATAACGTCATCGATGGAGAATCGGTCACGACGTTCTAGCGTTTGCCTCTGATGAATTCCGATAGGAGAAAAAGCAATGAAGCGGAGAGGGAATGGTGTTTTCAGACTATCTTTTTTTTAAATATTTTTCTTTCTCTCTCTTTTTTTTATTACAATGTTCACCTTCGGTATAATAAACAATTTATTGCCTTTGTTTAAGGGAGAAATGAACATTAATTCACCCTTAACAAGTCACATTTCCTTGTTGCGGGTGAACAAATGTTCATATATCCCTCAATGAAAGGCAATAAATGTATAAAATTCTTAACGAGGAATTTAAATCATTAATTAAATACAGATTTCCATTGAAAATTGCAGTCTTGCCAAGAATAAGACATTTCGTGTGTTTAATTTTGACCTATCTACTCTTATGTGTTTGCCCTAAGCTACAAATCTAGTCAAAAACTAAAGTATACCTCTCACGCGAAGCATTTTGTTAGCTAAAATTGATAACTATATTAATAGATTTTAATCTTTTGGATATCTTTTCAACATTCTAAATAAAAAATGGTTTCACAATTTTAGTCCAAGCACTACTCATTAAGAATAATATTCCGAAACGACCGTCTGGTGGTGAAAATTTAAGCTAGTATTATATGTAATTAGTATAAATTCTTTAAATTCTTTCCGATACAGACAGCCAATCCAAAATAAAAACAAACTAACTCCTTTTAGGTTGTAAAATTAGAATATTTCTAGTAACATTAGATTATCAAACAATACGCGACAACAATAGTTTAGAATTACAATAAGTAAGAACCGAAATCCAGATTAGTAAGTCCAGACAAAACTTGTCTGTGTAGTAATCCGCCACACAAGACGAATACAAAAGTTTGACCATTCTATCGAGTAGGTACAGTACAGACCCTTTGAAAGTTCGACTAATTTTTTTAACTGTTGACTAATGATATATAGTCGAAGTTAATATGTTGTGATATGGATAGCTAATGGCCAAATAGTGGCTGGGATATGGATATAAACTGTCAAAATATAGGTAACGAGAGGTCAATACGATCTGCTATTCGGCGCTTAAGTCGTTGGCTTAGTGTTAAACTTTCGACAAGTCTGTGTTGTATGTAGACTGTCGCTCGTCTGTGTAGTAATCAATCTAACTAAGCTATGTTCAGTGTGTAATGTGTCGGGTCGTTAGAGGTTAGCAGAGTAATAAAATACTATCAAATGATATCATCATTATCAATCTATAGGATATATATACATTCTATGATGATGATTTAGATGAGAAGATTAAAGGAAAGACTAAATTATTTGATAATTATAAATTAATTATACAAATGAATTGTCTTTTTTCAATCTTCATCGATTACTTGTACATGTGCAGTATGACTATATTTTTCTTATCAATAAGAACAGCAGAACAAACATGTTTTGGATAAACTTTCTCTAATTTAACTAAATGCACACAAAATCTAAAGCTCTGGCGATAGAGCTAATGGGAACTACTGGTATGAATCCTTAACCAAGTTACACTTAAACCAAAAGTTATACTTTAAAAAGATTTTTGTAAAACTTGAAAACTGATCTTTGACCAGAAAGCAAAAATCAAACTCAAACATACTATGCCTGTCTATGTTAAAATCACAATAAAAAAGTTAACCATAACCAAACTTTGATAGTACGCGAATTTAATTAAGCACTTGCTTCAACGAGACCGTTATATAACCCAAGGAAAAGTATGTTATTGTTTTTTTAAGTTTGAGACCAGTCAAATAACCACATATAGGAAGAAATCTTGGAGTTGAGACCAGTGAAATAAACATATATATAACTAGAGGGAACCTTTGATGATTTTGTATTAGTGCTTAGAGTTAACGTCTTCGTAGTAAAATGTACGCACCCATTACGTCGTCATATTTCTCTTGATGCTTTTTTGTTATTTTTGGTGATAAATAAAGTCAACTTTGATTAATAACCAAGCCTCTTATGATAAATGTAGTAATTTCCACATGAATAAATTCCAACAACTGATCCTGCCAGTAACTCCCACGCGGTTTACTACTGAGAATATTCTTGGACATTTGTTTCAATTGTCTGGTCGATTTATGAATCTCTTCTGTACAACTGACCACTTAATCTTAGCAAGGTAAAAAGATTTACATTATCTTGAAGCAAATGATGGATAATCATTTCATCAGGGGTTAACGCTCTTACCAAGCATATAGAATAATTAAATAAATCTTTAGCTTTAGATTTTTCTAGGGAGAGTAAACATATAAATCCTCATGCTTTGAAAAGAAAAAGTAAATAAATAACATTAATAAATAATGACTCTTTTGTTCAAGGTATTTTATTATAAATAAAGCTTAACGCTTACCCTTCCGGATCACCATGTCCCTCTTCCCTGATAAAAATGTATTTGTCTACTTCAATTTTCCGATTGTGATAAGGTCAAGAGTCACAATATTTGTGTTTGACATAAGTGAGCTAAAGCATGGTTTTCATTTACTACAACGTAATCAGTACTTTTAAGGAATGTCCTTAAGGCGAAAGGATGAATTGAAAGTTGACATCCTGCAAAATCTTGAATGTTTATGGTTTCACAATTTTGTTTTTTATGGAAACACTTTCCCAGCAATGCCAACAAAAAGGGTATATTACAAATTTCGGATTTGGCAAGGTCTTTTAGGATTCATTACGAGCTTTGCTTTGGTGTTTTCTCTTTTTGAACTAATTATTATGATCTAGAATCTAGATGGTTTCTCTTGGGCAACAGAGTTCTAATTTGTCTGGATAATGGTTTCATTTTAAATATGGTTATGCGATTGGTTTCCTTAAATTGCCGGAATATGATCTCATTATTGGGTGCCCAAAATAGTGCTTAAATCGTCATTTAGGTTCATATGACTTTTTAACCGAGTCTACATTAACATGACGTTCGAGTCGCCAATTGGGTTCAAAAACTTCATATAGATATTGAAAGGATATTAAAGAACTGAAATATTTGAAGACATTAGCACTCTACCTCATAAGGAAATATGCATGAAATGCTTTGAAGATAAGAATACTTCATCTAACGTTTTTAACAAATTTAGAAGTAGCTTATCATATGTTTCCGGAAGTGCGTATCTAGTTTTAAATTGAGTTTATAGTGTACAATTTGGTGCATTTATCGTTAATTGTTGAGCTAAAGAAGATATTTTAGTTGGCGAATAGGAACTATATTAGTGATGTTTGTGTTGAATGATATATCATTCAAAATATGTCATTTTAAACACTCCTTTTTGATTTAAAAAAATACTTTAAACATTTAAAAAAAATAAAATCCAAAATATTTCAAAACATTTTAAGAAAAATTGTATACTTTTGTCACCATTCAAATGTGAATTTTTTAACATTTGATCAATTTTATCACATATTGCCAGTAATGAGAAATAGGGTCGTCACACCCTAAAGCTTTATCTGATCAGCTTCATTTAGAGTCATAGGAACCCTAACGGCGATTTAAGCTTTTGGTCACCAATTTTAGGTACATAAAGCTATAATTGATGCCATATTCCGAACATTTTATTATCCTTTGCCCTAATATGTGGTATTTAAGATGTAATTATAAACTGATATAATATGAAAGTGATAATACCAAAACTATAGAATTAGGAAAATTGAGATCTAGCAAGAGGCTGTGAGGATTAATGTCAACTGTTGCTTCTATTTTGGTATTTGAAATAAATACTTTAGGTAGTGTCGCATTCAATTTGCTAGAATATGGTCTAGTTTGTGGAATAAATACCGTAATTGACATGTCAAAATGATGCCCAAACGTAATAAAACGTAATTGTGGTTCATATCAAGGTATATGAACCTATTTGTATTGATTAAGACTTTATTTTGACCACATATTTCAGTTTATTTAGCATTTGTCATATTCCTTAAAAAATAACAAAACATGAAATAATTTTTTAAATAGACCCTAACAGCCCAAGAGCCGTTCAAGGAGTCTGGTTTCGTTCTAAGTTTTCTCAGAGTTGCTCGTTATCCATAAAAGCGCGTAATGATTTAAGAAATATTCGTTGTTGGGTTGTGGATCCTTTTTTCTGATAGCCCTCGAAACAACAATTTTGATTAATCTCTGGTAATCTCTGACTTACGTTCATGATGCATTGTTTTGTTCAAATATCTCACATTGAATACAGTATATTTTAATTGCAGTTTTTTATTAGTTCAGAATAAACATACGCAGCATTTAAGAACACGTTTCTTGTTTCTTTGGTTTTTTTTTTTGGTTTTTTTTTCCAATACATATCACCAACATATGAGGATAGATTATGTAAACTATGCTCTTATGTTCTTATGTTATACGTCTCGTTCTCAAAATCCTAGAACAGTTTTTCTCCATATAAAGTTTGTAAATATTCCAAGCTCTTCTGAGGGCGTGTGTTTTAAATTTTGCTGGCCTCCATGTTTTATTTGATAAAGCTTTTCGACGCTTTTGAGGATAGTGTTGATGTAACTTGCTTTCATTCATATAACTTTGGTATAAAGATATCCAGCGCTTTTGATGATATTTTATATGTATTTTGCTTTCATTCATACAACTTTGGTATATAGATTCCCCAGCGATATTAAGGACAAGTTTAATTATTTGTCTCCGATGATATTGAGTGTAAAATTTGATTGTCGACATTAAGTAGACTTATCATTAACAAACTATTATACTGGGTCTCCTGACAAGTATCGACACCAATTATATATTTGATGGGCAGTAATGACAGATGGGATCAGTGTATCCGTCAGCCGAGATTGTAAACGAGTCTATAATGATCTCTATACAATCTTTAAACAAGCATATTCTCACTCACACTAGTGCATAAAATATCGATAAATACGACGTCTCTATGATTACTGCTTACTGAATATAATTTGGCGGGAAAATGTATTATCATTGCCTTCACTTGATACAACATTTCTTATTGGTTTATTGCTAAACGAACCAAAATCAATCTTACAGTTTACAATTTGTCGGGAGGCGACGTAGACTGGTTATGTCAGTCACTTTCACAACAAAACATAAAAAAGAAAAATATGTTTCCGCTTTTCTGTCAAAAACAAAATTTTCCCGAGAATCATTGCAGATAGACTAGACACATGTTGTTTAAAAAGAACATGTAGTTACTAGGGCTAAGGAATATTACAGAGAGTCGAAACAAATCAAAGAACCGCAAATGTAATTACAGAGAAAATTGCTTTGGATATATTTTTGCCTGTTATTCTTGCTATGCCTACCAACTAAGTTAAAAAAAAAAAAAAAAAAAAAAAAAAAAAAAACAGATAACTATGTTAAATAATTCTTTTGTCTGCAAGATTAAATGATACAGTCGACATCTTCACAAACAATTTTTTTTTTAAATTCTGGTTTTTTCTTTACTATCCAAAACAAAAATTGTTGCCCGAAAAGTATTGCAGAGACACCAAAAATTGTGTGTTTAAAAGCACGCGTAAATGAGGAGAAAGTGTTAGTTTGGAGATATATATGCTTGTTGTTTTGCTCAACAGGTGAAACTAAAAAAAACCCAGACAACTCAGTTACATAAATATTTTGCACGTAAGACTAAATAACTGATGCAGTCGAATTTCTCACGTCTGCTTATTGAAACATATGCCGTAATTCACATGTTATATCCTTTGGCGCCGTCAGCAATTGAATTTCGACAAGTTAATTATCAGAATATGCCACAGAGAGCACAAAGTTGTTTTCAAATGGCAGATGTTAGAAGAAAACAATTTGCAATATAATATAGGGTTAACATTCAACAATTTAATTCATTAAAACTTTAACTCTACAGTTTTACTAGATAGACTTGTTGACTTTATAAGGTAATCGTTTCCCAATAATGTGCGAGATGTCTCTAAAACATAGTTGCACTGCTAAACTATGTACATGTCCAAACAATTTTAATCCATTCAAACTGTTACTGTTCAGATTTACTAGAAAGAAAAAATTGACCAATTAAGGTAATCTTCATCGCAGTAATGTACCAGATTCCTCTGGAACATACCTGAACGGCAAAACTATGTACATGCGCTAGGGAGAGTAAAAGGTGAACAGTTTAAACATAATCCTGATCGTGTTTTTAAGTGCAATAGGAACTCTGGTATTGAAGAATTCCGGTGTCTGTGCCCCGATTCCTACTTGAAAACAAAGAAATACTTGTACGAGTTCATACTAGAATATAGTACTGTACAAGGAGAAATATTAGCGGTAGGAAACTTTCACGGTTATGATCTTCTTGATTATTTCAAGGCAAGACATTTTCACGGTTCTGACTGTGGAGAAAGTGAAGCAAAGAAAATAAATAATTTTCTATGAGAAGGTATATTCGTCGCGGTACATATGCCACAGTGAAAATCGTGAATATTTCTCTAGATCGCGAATCTTTTTACACAGTACCAGGGAATGGGCTACAGATGAAAACATGGAAAATGCAATATCTCATTCAATTTCGTATATATTGCATATTGTTGGAAATAACATAAGCTAACGTTAGAGAGAGCATCCACAAAATATGTATGGATTAAACTCTGTGATTATTAAACAGTTGATATTAAAATGGTTCCTGCAATTTAAGGAAAGACTTTGTAATCAATTAAACAAACTATTTACGTAATATGATGCATAAGAGTGACATAATAATTGAATTAGTATAATAATTTGAAAATATTCCCCCTTTTTACCACCAAAAACGTGTGAAATTTAATTATAATACAATTATAATGAACTCAGCAAAATGAAATTGTTGCGCATTTTAGAAAAAAAGGTAACAGAAACTTTATACAACGAAGAAAGCTGTTTACAAATAAAATGATGACTCTTTGATATTGCAACAGAAGGCTAATTAAGGCCATGAAAAGTTGTTTGGTCGTTATCACAATATTGTCAATTAGTACAATATGTATGTATACAAAATTACCCTAGACGTATTTGACTTCTCATACTTTGATGTTCTTTACATTCTTAATTTTGATATCCAACATGGCGGTTGTGGCTAGCTAGACAGGAGGTTCTTACCAATCCAGAACACCTGGTCTCGTCTGTACTATATATACACGCGAATAGCTCATCATCGTTTAGACGGCAGATTTCAGAATTAAACTGATCTCTAACATACTCAAAGAGAGGATTAAAGTATAATTTCTTCTCTATGAATTAAGAAACATCGTCGTCTCCAGGACAGATAAGTGTTAAACAGTCTGGGTAAGGAAAACCGGAGAGTTGTGATCAGTGCACCTGCACTAATTATGGGGCACTAATTAAATATCTATTTAATTTTTTAGTTTTTATGTTTTGCATTTTGATTTTTCGATAGTGATTTGACAATAGATATGTATGCTTTATGATTTGACGTTTAAGTGTGTTCTCTAGTATTTTCTCATACATTAAAGCTCGAAACCAAACTTTCTCTTTACGTCAGGTCACACAATTACTTTTAACAATGTAAAAATATTGATTGGTATAATATCAACTAATTTAGTACGTCACTTCTTATTTTGTCTTATCCAGACTGGTGATGTATGAATGTTAATACAATATGCCACTTAAAACAAAATGGACGAAACAATATGTTCAGTGTAATAATATTCGCCAATTTTTACAGTGTAGCTACCTAGACGGGGCGTTTAACCTTCCATAGCAGCTGGCCTCACTTCCTTGTAATCAGTTCACGTGTTTAACTTAAGTTGCCAATTTTCACGTAGTTTTACTTAACATTCTAATATTGTAAATCCAAAAAAATACCAAATCATATTCAAATCATAAACCCAAATAATAGAAAAATTTTAAAACTGGCATATCAAGTTAAATACTCGAACTTTTATCATAAAGGTGAGGCCAGAAAAATACGTTAAAGTCTGTGCCAAGACTTTACTCTTTACATAAATATAACACTTTGTTAAATGTACTTTAAACAATAAAAAAGTATTGATTGGTTTAAGATCAACTAATTTGGTATGTCGCTTCTTATTATCTCTTATCGAGACTAGTGATGTATGACCCTTTTCTAAAACTTACCACTTTCATACCAAACTCGGTGTTATAATTGTTATCCCATTCCGTATTAATTCATTTGAAGACAATCTAACTTTGAACTTAATTCATCTCGTATCATTTCTGTTATAACTATAAAACATGTGTCTTAAGCTGTCAACACCATTCTTTTTTACCAGAATGGCTTCGTTCTTTCACTACTTAGAGTAGTTAATTTTGTCATTTGTGATTGAGTGTAACGATGAAATTTGTTCTCGTAGGAATTAGTATAGAAATCAATAGGTCTCAATAGCAGTTATCTTATTCATCACAAAAACAAGTATTGTACAGGCCTGGCGAAAGGATTATGCTCTGCTGGAAGAAAGGTTTTGAGTCGATATGACACTAGAATCCCTCTCTATAGTAGAAACCTGTCGGTTGTTTTAAAATATTGGAGAAAGACCTGGTGCAATAAATTTTTTTTGTCTTGACGGCTTGGACATAATTCCAAAATACCTAGCTTAAATACAAACATATTTAAAGTATTAGTTAATCAAAAAAGACTTGGCGAAAGGATAAGTCAGCTCATCCAGACCCCTTGTTAACAATAACACGACAACTTTTCGGCAGCTTGTATCTATTTTTTGGAACTAGCAATCTATTTATTGGCCACTCGACAGGCTAATTTCGGATCGTTTTGTTAGCTATGTGTTAAACTTTTTGACATGTCTTTACTGTATTGTACAGTACAAAACTGGAAGAAACAATATGCTTACTGCTAGCTATGGACAATATGAATATTGCGAGACTATTTGACAGAGAACAAGCCTAGTGTTTGCATTTCACAAGAGCTGTACTGTACCCAAAGGATTTGAGCAATCATAGGGTTTTTTGCAAGTTTTAGAAATTGAAATCCATTAACTAAAATAGGAAGAATTAACCGTTTGGGATTAAATTTTTAAAAGTATTGAATTGATTAATTAATTCAATCACGTATACAGTCTCTTCCAATTTTTTTCAATATAAATGATACTGCACTTTTATATAAAAACCAATTGTTGTTATTCAACTGTATGAGGTGTTTCAATGCTGTCACTGACCATAAGGGAATATTGCTGGAAATTGACAATTACATTTATCGTCCTAGTGGTGTATAGAGTTGTATTTTTCACAATGGGTATAGTAACAGTACGAAAAGGTTGATGCCCGGGATATCCAAAATGAAAACGTTCATTCATGGTAACACGAAGGTTGTTTTCATTATGGTTTTTAAAAACCACTTCTTTTTCGGAGTAATTTTTAATTCCAGTTTGACCAAACTTATGGATAAGCATCGATAGTGGCATGAAATTCTCTTATAAGTAATCTGAATAACTAGTTAATATTTTATTTGCTTCTTTGCTAGTAAATCTGCAAAACAGAAATAACACTAAATTAAACTAGCGGCTAAGAAGTTTATGAAACAGCATTTTTTTGTGGATAGGTCTTTATTCTTCTAGGGATTCTGTGACCAAGAATTCAAAAGCGCGTTGAGAGATCACAGTGATTATCATTGCTTAGGTTTAAATCCATCCCGCAAAGGTAAATCCTAGTTTGAAATTAACCTTTTAGGGCGTCGGTAGTTTCGGCCACCAAGCCAGCACTGATCATGACCACCTTAATATACTATTATGTAAAGTACTGACGACCCGGGCGTTAAACGTCATCACTTTATTCCTTTAAACTTGTTATGCTTCTGGTTTCTGGGTTTTATACAATTTTATAACAAATTAAATTACCTTTAATATTACATAGACGATTACTATTGCTCTGGTGAAAATTGTTGTAATTAACTGTGAGTTCGAAATTCCTCTCTTATTAAGATATCATTGTGACGTCATGATAATCATTTTCTATATTTGTCCATTGTCGTAATATAAATACCGAGTTATATTTTGCATCAACACTACGGCAAATATTTTTACTTACGGTATTTATTAAAATAGACACTGACTGGTGTTTGAACCTAAACATCTCAAGTTTCATAGGAAGTGGTGTGTAATTTAATAATATGTTGGAAAAATTCACGGAAATTTGGCATAAACAACGTCGTGCATAATTAATGTTTTTGTTGTTTGAAAATTGCTTCAACTCCGTTCAATTTCAGAAAATTTCTAATCAAAAACAAACATACTTATCCATGTTCGAATCAAAATCTATAAGAAAAGTTACAATTTTGAAACTGTTAAGTTAGGTTAAACACATGAAATTAATTCCACCTGAGACGTAAAATCGGGTGATCCATTTTCCTACAATTTCTGGCATCTGAATACAACGTTTATTAAAGATTTCTTGGTGATCGAACTCTAACATTAGACATTAAGCTTTCCTAGTTTTAAAGATTTTGCTCTACTAATATAACTTTAAGAATAATTGTAAATTTGGAGCTTGGTCTATTACACATAACTTAAAACCTTCTAACTTAAATATCTATTTGGCAAATGTAAAATCTCTCAAAACTATTCATGATTTAAAGGTGTAATGTTTAGATTTGCACTATTATAATGTTTTTTATTTAATTATGCTAATGAGATAGTGTCAGAGGTTGCTAGGTATAACTTTAAGAATAATTTTGAAATTAAAGCTAAGTCGTTCACGCATGTTTTGAAGCCTTCTTACTTAAATATATATTTAATTCTCCGTTTAATCTTTCTGTATTATAAGTAAACTTTTACACATAAATTCAGAAATCCATTAAAAGATAAAAACATGTTAACAGCATGTACATCCATGACCCACGCACGATTGTTTTTTTGACATAAAGCCGTTAAGTTGTTTATTCGGCTTGCATAAAAAAGAATTTGAAAAGCTTAACAAATGCAATTTACAAATCCAACATGTATGTTTTCGTCAGCTTTAAAGGAATTAAGATTGAATGATTTTTTGTGGTTTTACATCAAGTTAAGTAAAGATTATTGTACTTATATCGAGAGGGTGTCAGCATCGATTTTCACTTCATCATTTAATCCGATGCCTATCCCACAAAAGGTATGTTTAATTTATGGTTTTATCTTTTTTGGTTACGTTTTCAGTTGTTTTTATTACTGGATGGTTTGTGGTATTGCAATATTTAAAGAGATGAATAACTGAAACAACATTAACCCTTTTATTGCCACATGGAAATGTTTTTTCCTGTACGAACATGCAAACGAAAATATGCGTCTTTTAAAGGCAAACGGACATATGCGTCTGCAACCGGCAGCCTTTCAAACAAACATATGTGTTTTCTACCGAAAGCGCTAAAGGGTCATGTGTGTCATTACCCGCAGTCTTCCAGTCGTAGACATGTTACTTTAACTGACAACCTGCGACAATCTTTCTTATCAATAAAACTGACAATTCGTAGTTATATGATATAAAAATACTTAATATAATCTTTTTGTGAAGTAAACAAAAATACAATTGTTGGCTATTGGGATTAACAACTAACATTAACGAATAATAGCATATGACTACAAAACGCATGTAACATTATATATAACCTTTACCATTGTTGACGCAATATAAATTCGCATCGTGAATTTAAATTTTGCATTACCAACATCAGATTTGGTATCAAGAGAGAATTAAGTACGAGAGTTCAGATATACCAATTATCAAAATTGTGACTGTTGTTAAGTGACATGATGATTATAATTTAAATCAATAACAAATATAAATCTGATTTGATATTTCTGAATGGGAGTGTAGCATTGTCAGATAAAGAAATTACTTACTTCTTAAATAAAAAAATTCTCAATAATACATTTTGACCTTTTTTTTCTTTTTTAGAATTAAACTTTCTTAATATTATTTTAATATGATTAAATTGAGGGGGAAATCCATTTGAAAATGACAATATAAAGTCAGCTCTTTGTCGATATTTCTACTTTACAGCCTTTATCAAGACACTGATAATTTAAAAATCTACTACATTGTTCTTTTTACTTTCACCATCATTTCAGAATCAGTGTCTTGATAAAAGGCTGTAAAGCCAAAATAATGACAAACAGCTAACTTTATAAATTCAATATTTTTTACGATTTTTGAGTGGCAAGCTCTGTGGATGAGCTCTACTAAACGTGTGTAGAAGCAAAGAAATCCTCTAGATTGTTCCATTCTTTCCCGCGAAACCCCTAAAGGTGTCGCCACACTAGTAAAGATATACACCGTCATGCAAAGTATTTCTTAGCTTAATTTTGTAAAATATATTTTGGTCCTATGGGTATCTTTTTAACATACTGAAAACAATTTTGGTTTCATAATTTTGGTCCAAGCACTACTGATTCGGATTTGAATTTCGAAACGGCCGTCCAGTGCTGTAAAATCAAAACTAATATAATATTTAATTAATAGAAACAAATATACCTCCCTAATTTGTACCCGTGTCTTGTCACGAAAAAATTACCATTAGTCATCAAGAAAAAGGAGTAAATTAAACCGATAACTTTATTTGTTAAAGGCACTCTAAGGTCATCCGATTGTATAAAAGACAATAGGTTAGTGTATAAAGTGTGAGTAAATGTGTTTGAAGATAATAAGTTCATTATTTATTCATGTCTCATACACTTACGATGTATCTATAATTTATACTGTTTTATAGTATGTTTGTTAGGAGCGTGTACCTGACCAGTATAGTGGTGGTCTGAGCTAATTATTGCCTGGTTATTTAATTCTGAATTCACATGCGTGACCTCGTGATTTATTTTTTCGCATAATAACTCTATGTCTATGTTTCATTTATCAATAATAAATATATGTATTGCCAACAAACATACCAATCCATGTCCAAATCATAATAAAGCAAACAAATACGTCGTAATTCAATTATTTAAAAACGTGAAATTATATCAATAAAGTGAGACCGGGTGCTAATCGTGCTAACATTTGAGTTTTAAACAGATAATTCCGGGTTCACATGTAGCACCTCATAATTTATTCTCCAGCATATGAAATCCGGCCTTTGTATCTAATTAAATATAATACCAGTTTTAATTTTACAGCACTAGACGGCCGTTTCGGAATACAATTACTTATCAGTAGTGCTTGGACCAAAATTAGTTTGAAGATGTTGAAAAGCTACCCAAAGCACCAACATATATTTTACCAAATTAAGCTAAGGAAATACTTTACAGGAGAGAGTATACCTTACTTTTTTAGCAATTTCAAATTTTAACTTGCAGGTAATTTAGACAATTATATTATATTTCTGACAATAATACGAAATTATTGCCTACTGAGTTTGTGATACCCTCGGGGCACCAGCCACCAGCAGAGATATCGGCTCAGGGGTTTAAATTACATATTATACCATTTTTAATTTTACAGCACTAGACGGCCGTATCTAACATGACTTAAATCAAAAGCATTGAAGTTGCGTACTCTTTCCCTCGGAAATACAATCAAAAAGAGTCGCAGATTGTATTCTACTGCTAAAATTACTACCATTAAAATAAAACATTTTATAAATGTTGCACGAAATATAGTATGGCCTCACAAGGTGTGTTAGAGAGTACCGTAGTAAAACAGCACAGGTATGTTCATATCGCTAGGTTTACTATGGTTGCCTCTCTCCGTATTTTCATGATTCGGACATCAATTAGCATGTTTGAATTTTTTTAACACGTGTCATTTTAAAATAATTTTAAAATAAACGATTTATTTTCTCTTATGCAACAGATACAAATCTTGTTCAGATTTGTTATTTAAGTTTTTTTTCTTTGTGTCTGTAAGGTTGCAGATAGTAGTATGCTGAGATTAAAATGTTGGATCCAAAACAAGATATATTTAAATGTTTGCTTTATTAAATCTGAATAACATTGAAACTAGAAAAAAAGTTATTCTGAAAACAAATATAGAAGCAGAACCATAAAACTTGGTTTCGACCAGCATACACAGCTACTTGGTAGCAATGCCTGTTTATTTTCAATTTGATATGAATTTCCATTAATGTTTTCTCATAAAACAATCTTTTGTTATTTATATGGCTATCCTGGACTATTTGTCTATACACGTTCATTTTACACTAAATATTGTCATATACAAATCACTCATAATATTTACAATTCAGTATTGTTTTGTGCCCATTAAATATTCATCAATTAATTTTGAATCATTGTTGTTAGAATTATACGTTTATAAGAAATAAAATACATCATCGAAAAACTTAGCTGGACATCTTTTTAATTGGTATTTAATGAATATACGTCTTTATATAATGTTTACGGTCCAATTGTTTCAGTAATTACACGTTTGCCTCTCGACAGGAACAGGAAGACAGGCAAATAATATGAAGAATAAATAATACAATGGAGTTGACAAATGATCCGTATCAAAGTTTGTATTCCTGTTGTGTGATGTCATTAGCAATTGTTAACTGTGATTGATATTGTTTTGAAGCTTGCCATTGTTAGCAAATATTAAATTTCTGTGAGCGCCGTTATGAATCAAAATCATGTATCTTTACATCTATCATCGATTACTGATTTATTGATTGAAATGGGGTTAACTTACCTATCAAGGATATTTCATTTGTAGTGAGACTCCACAGGCTATAGGCGAAGTTGTAGAAGTTTTGAGCCTGCTTTCTCGTGTGCTCAGGAGTGTCCTTTAGCGTACATCGATTGCTGTGACACGCTTATTGGTTTTTAAAACTTTGTGACTTTAAGTTCTAAATTCAGAGTGCTTGGCGAAGGATAAAATCTTTGTCGAACCCCGGTCGCAATTCGAACCACTATCTACTACACGCTACGAACCGAACTTCTGTATTTTTCACAACGATTAATGAAAAACAAAATATAGATTCTTTTTTCAGGAAATATAGTAATATAGGAATTTGTATGGTTAACCATTAGAAAATTCTAAAATAAAAATATAAACTGGAAAAATGAGAGGTTTTTTTTGCAAAGTGTGATGCATATTCTTAACCAAACTTGACAAAATACTTAAAAAATAAAAAGAAAAAAAAATTGAATAAATAAGTCGTTTTTTAATTCGTGATACAAATTGCAACTTTGAGTTTCGTACTTGTTAACATTTAATTGAGTTTCGTACTTGTTAACATTTAATTGTACCATTTGAACACTTTCATAGATTTTCAAATGCCATTGTCTTTTCGAAATTAAAGACGTTTTCAAATTGTCTTTAATGACATTAATGGAATGGACAGGTGGAAAGACAATATGAAAGTTGAATTGAGGTCAATTGGATTCTGGTGCATCACAAATTGATTCAAATATAGATGCAAATGGCAAATATAGCAATCATAGGATGGCTGTTTGAAATATTTATAAAACATCTAAGAACTTTCAGTCGTCCCAGAAAGTATAATTCTAAATTGTACATGTATTTAATTTAAAAAAAGATAATGAATATTGTATCGTATATCCAATTGTCTTTTAAAAATGTATCATCGAAGACATTCTTAAATGCAATTTTGTAATTTCTTTTTAAGATACATGAGACACGAACCCTCTCTTTAGCAAAGAATAGATAGATGTATTGTAAAATGTACATGTATTTAAATAACATAAAATAGGAAATATTGCTTTAGTGTGTAAACTCGAGAACCTCATTTTTTTAAAAATTTTGTCGTGAACATACTTTTCAGGAGCACCCGGTCTCACTTCTCTGGTGTCAGCTCACGTGTTTTTCCTCCTTTGCCCATTGTAAAGTTTTTACTTTGCTTTTTAGATTTGAATATGGACCAGCAAGTGGTATTTGTTGATTAATATTATCTCTTTCTTAAGTTTTAAAATTCCTAATAGAACTACCCCATGCTTTGTCGTTCAAAGTATTGCCTGGGGTAGATTTCATAAAATATATTTTAATCCTTCTCTTTGTTTTTATCTTAAAAATGTTTGGATTTCTGCAATGTTGGTCCGAGCACTTCTCATCAGGAATTTTAAAGTATTGCCTAGGGTAGATTTGATAAAATACTTTTTGGTCCTTCCCTTTCTTTTCATCTTAAAAATGTTTAGATTTTTGCAATGTTGGTCCGAGCAATTCTCATCGGGAATTTTAAAGTATTGCCTAGGGTAGATTTGATAAAATACTTTTTGGTCCTTCCCTTTCTTTTCATCTTAAAAATATTTAGATTTTTGCAATGTTGGTCCGAGCAATTCTCATCAGGAATTTTTAAGTATTGCCTAGGGTAAATTTGATAAAATACTTTTTGTTCCTTCCCTTTCTTTTCATCTTAAAAATATTTGGATTCCTGCAATGTTGATCCGAGCACTTCTGATCAGGAATTTTATTCCAAAACGTTCGTTTAGTGCTGCAAAACAGGAATAGTGATTATTGTAATCATGATTGCCAACCTAATCAATATCTTTGTATAATAAGTGAATTGTGAAATGGCCTTATTAGGTCATTATAAAACAATATTTGTGTATATCTGAATAGAATATACATACCATATACAACAATAATACAATTATGACCATACATCATTCCTTTATTATATAATGCTGTGCGTAATTTATTACCACAGACCCTCATTGTGGAATTCGTTGGGGACATTAACTTCGACAGATAAGCATCGGTGTGCCAGATAGCAGATCTGTGTCTGTTTATCATGAACATGTATAATGTCTTCGAGTTGCTTGGAGGCAAACTGATGCTGTTACATCTAACTTTTTAGTAATTAATTTATGGGCAATAAAGGCGAAATATAACATAGTAATATGGTGTCCGACTTTAGGGAGGATTCCCATGTTGATAAGCGTGGTATGATGAACAAAAAAGTGCTTAATAATATTGTCTGATCGTGTTAATGTCTGATACAATTGATGCGGGGTTTAGTCTTAAATTTACTTCGTATTTCGATCAAAAAATATTGTACAAAAATTGAAATTCACATTTTCTGCTTCATTGAATTGCTTAAAGTTTCAAATTCAGGACTATGGCTTTCCATTTGAAACGTTTTTCTTACATTTTGTTATTATATATTGATATTTTGTTAGTCTTAATCTGAAATAATACCCTTCTCTGATATAGTTTTGAGAGAGGTTTTCACGTCATCTGTTGTTCAGTTGTTCCTTTTGACACTTCTGTTTTTTAGACCTGAACACTCATGTTTTAACAAAATGTTCTTAAATGCGTAAATCATACTTACTCCATTGCATTTTGTTTGCTTTGTTTTTATTTTTGTTTATGTTGCTGCTGCTGTTGTTGTTGTTGTTTGTTTTGGTTTTATAATAAACTTACTGTTAAGTGCATTTTGGTGTTATATCAATAGCTTCATATCAGTTCTTTTATTGTTTAAGGTTGAACCCCATACTTGTAAGAGGAAAGATCAAAGTTTACTCATAGTAATTTGATTAACATTAGAGTATAAAAGATTGTTAGTTAACTTGCAAAAGTCAAACTTTTTTTGAGAAGTCTTGCCTCCGATGCAATCTCAAAACAAGCACTATCTATATAACCAAAATGCCCTTAACTAAGGGCGTAAATTATCATCTCTTCATGTTCATTGTCAAGTTAGTTATGGTCAAATAGCAATAACTCAATCATCACAGATTTTCTATTCGAATCCGTAATTACTTAAGGTTCATATTTATACTTATTAGAGGCTAGATAAAAGCATAATTGTACTACACGTGAAATTGCTAAAAGGTTGCTTGCCGAATGTCAGTAGTTTTCCTCGGGAACATCTATTTCCAATACAATCTCAGAACTAACCGCAAATAAGCAAAATGCTTTAAAATAAAAAAAATCATTATTCTACTCTATTCAAATTAGTTTTTTGTGTTATAGTTATCTCATACTTTCCATTACCAAATGCATTTTGGTCATATACCTATAACTCAATCATCACTGTCAATTTCTCTATTCACATCAGCGATTTTTGACGTTGATACTCATACTAGTTCGAGGATAGGTCAAAGTATAATCATAATAGTTTGACTGGTATTAGCGTGAGAAAGTTTGATGGTTTGCTTGTTTTCTCCAATAACTCCTTTTTCCGATACAATCCAGAACTCCCAGAATGGCCATCTCTTATAAGCCACATGTTCTTAACTGATGCGAGGAATAAAATTTCTCCACACTCCCCCACTCCAAATTGTTTTTGGTTTTTTTTTCTTGTCTTTATTTTTTCTTTTTTTTTATTTCGTCGTTATCTTATTATTTTCATTGTCAAGTGCATCTTGGTCAAATACCAATAACTCAATCATCACGGTCAGGTTTTCTATTTGTATCGGCAATTGCTTAAGGTTGATACACATACTAGTCAGATGATAGATCAAAGTATTATAATAATAGTTTGATTGGTATAAGTGTAAGAAATTTTGTTAGTTTGCTTGTCGAATGTTATTGTTTTTCTCCAGGAACTTTTGTTTTCGATTTAATCTCAACATGACCACCTCTATCTAAGTTACATGTTCTTAACTGATGCGTTGAATAGCATATCTTCGCTCTCCTCCGCTCCAAGTTAATTTATTTTTTTATTTATTTTTTTTTTTTCTTGTCTTTATTTTTTCTTTTTTCTTTTTTCGTTACCTGATCATATTCATTGTCAAGTGCAACTGGTCAAATACCAATAACTCAATCATCACGGTCAGTTGCTTGTATTTTATTTGTTTTGTTTGTTACTTTGCATTCAGAAAGTCAGCTGTTTTCTGTGGTTTAATCTACCACCCCATAGTTGACCACCTCAGTATGAGCATGACTAAATCAATCCTATTAATTTTGTTTATTTTAGTTAATGGTAAAGTGTATTTCGGTCATCACGGTCACTTTCTATATTCGAATCGGTGATTGTTAAGAATGACACGCATACTAGTCAGGGGATAGATGAAAGTATAGTCGAAGTAATTTGATTAATATTAAATCTATAGCAGTGACATAAACAAAACTCGACATAAATATTTAAATGATTTACAAGTGTTTAGAGAACTTAATCGTTAATTATACACGATAGTATCGATTATTGATATGAAGCATGCTAAATACAATATATATCCAGTAGTATCATTCATACGACTGTATGACAACAGATATGTTTATCAGAACAACACTGCGATTAAAGGGCTGGAAATAAATTTTTGTTAACATTGCATCTTTTTCACGTTGGTGTCCTTTTAACTTATATACATGTATTCAGAAATTATTTAGATATTTTCGTTACGGGCTGGTCAAATCAATTGTTAGGAATTCGGTCTGATTTACCTGGAACAAAAAGCAATACAAGTAAAATAAGAAGTCTTAACACCGATGTCAGGCACATTTAATAAAATAAATGCCCGAATCACAATCCAGAAGCAAAGTAAAATCTTTGGGTTAGATACGTGAACTTCCACAAGGGAAGTGAGACCGGGTGCTCCAGAAGGGTAAGCACCTCTCCTGTTTAGCTAGCTACACCCACCACGTGTGTAATCAAAATTGTGTAAAAGGAACATGGAACTATGAGACACAGAGACATTAAACTTATCAACAATACTGTGATGAAGGCCATAAATCAGTCTTAAGCTGTATCAAGTTGCCGGCCCATGAATCGTCTAGATTATATTAGTGACTAACTACATCCGTTTCGGAGATTCCAGATATACTAATACATGTATACGTATTAAAGACAATAAAGTGACCGATCATAAGATGTCTATTTATTGGTTGTATTAAGGGTGTTTTACGACCCAAATCAAAAATTTCCACGTATATAGAGTTGGTCAGGTCCGTTCAGGAATGGTGGATAAAAAAAGAAGTTCGCAGAAAAGCATAAACCTTCAGCAGGCAAGCTGACAAATTTCTTCGCACTAGGTTCTGTCTGAATAATATTCGAACCCAAGACCTAGGCGACGGGCGCTTTATGCTACTTGGTCGCCTGAGACCCTAGATGTGTATTTAAGACGTCAATGTCAGCCCAATTAAAACTGATATGATTTTTTTATTGTGATTTCATTAGACTGTATTTGGAACATTGCTGTAGACGTGAGTTCATACAAAGTGTTGACTCTTATGAAAAGTTGTTAAGACATACGTAATTGGAATATTTTATGATGGATTCGTGTTATTATAATCGTATATACTACTGTATTTTAGAAGCTCCAACATAATTCATTGTATTATAAACTTCCGTACATTCCTCAAAAGAAAAAAATACATGTAGGCTAATTAAAAGACATGACACCTGCTGTTCTGTCGTAATTCCGATACTCTTTTTATATTTTATCTATGAAGGAATTGTGACTGAAGGGCTTATATATGCATGATGCATATACGTTTATTTGTTTATTTATTTACTATTTTGTTGTTTTGCATTGATGGTATAACTAAAACGTCATTAATATAAATAAAAAACAGAAATTTAATCTACCAGCTCGGAGAGAAACGATTATAAGGATGTTGCATATGAATTTTGAATGAACGAATTTGATATATTCTTAAATCAACTTTTACACCCAATACTTGTCCATCATTCTGTCACTGCAGTTACTCAAAGCTGATGTCCACTTGTTGATATCGGGAACCTTAGCGTTACGAATGATCTGAAGGTCGCGCTTATTGATAATTGCGTCACTGCTCGTATATCCTTCGGTAGTGTACAAATTTAACGGTTCGCCTGTGCTGTAGGCAGGTACTTCTACTGTCCCTACCACACTACATAAACTGACCATCTCAATAAAGTGAATTAAACGCTGGTGCGTGAGACGACATTACTCTATTTACTAAACCATTCTGTCCAACCTGCCTTACAGACCACCTCTGTATAAGGGTCACCTGTTTATAAAGGTCAGTTAAATTGTATACCAGTGGTTTTTTATTCATATTATTTGAACCTGTATATTAAGGCCACCTGCTCATAAAAGCCACTTTTACTGGTTACATAGGTGGCCTTTATAGACAGGTTTGACTGTATATGGATACTTCCTATCCAATCGGAGGTTGTAATCTATTCTGCTTACATTTATAACAGTGGTTCTGTTCAATAAGTTCATTTTTTCAAAACCTTCCATTTAACAAATTGCATCCATTAGCAAATCCAACGCATTGGATTTCATAGGTAGTGGTCTTAATATACATCATGTGTTTTAACAGTTTTTCAATTAGTTTTTACTAAATCTTGTGTCAGGTTCTCTGTTGTGTTGCTAATTGTCAAATGTCATGACCTTGTTATCCATCTGCAGATTTTTATATTCTATTAAATGTTTCGAAATTGTCACAATGACAAGGGATTAAGTTAGTAATCGAGGTAAGTTTCATGTGACAAGTTTTTAATTTTTCAGTCTGTCATTTACAAAATACATGTAACGAAGCAAAAACAAATTTAAGTATCCATGCTGACATCGATTTGAGCTAGTTTTATTCACCAACTATCTATCCTTTGAATATTGTTGCACTAGGTCGTACTAAAAGCCGATAGCAATGGTGATTAAGACATACTTATACCGAACAATGAACATTATAATAGTTCAAATGAACAAATTAAATCTCGCACGAAAAAAATAACTATCACTCGAAGAATTAAAAATATCCGATTACAAACTGGGACATCCGTGGCTGAATGATTCAAAGCAATGGGTTACGGACCATAGTAGCTCTTACTACTCAGGTTCGTAGATCCTTATGTGAGAGAGATTGTTAAATGGTTTGCTAAATATTTGCGGGTTTTTTTCCCCAGTACTCCGGTTTCCTTCATAATCCCTAAAATGACAGTCTCAATATAAGTGGAAAAATCTTGAAAGGAATGTAAAACACCATCCCTTCGCTTCACTCTATCATGGCCGTAACTAGGGGTTGGTTGTATGTGAGGCAGAAATTTGATGCGCCGTAGGCGCGTTTCTCTAGAGGGGTCCGGGGGCATGCCAAAGTTTAAGCTAGCATCTCCGGATGTATTGGATATGTTCATCTAGTCAGTTGTGGTGAAATTCTTCAATGAGGCACCGAAGTGCCGCCTACTAAAAGTGACTTAACGTCCTCTATAAAAATAAATTCTGTGAATGGTGTAGTTAAACATCATGTGTTGCATTTAAATTTTTCCTTATGACTTTTTTTACATACATAAAGAAAAAAAAATTTTTTTTCAAAGTTTTAGAATATGTAGATAAAAAAGACCAAGCTGAGTTACTTGTTGGTGACAGATATAATTATGCATACTAATATTATTACTACAATAAATGAAAATGTCGACGACTGAAGATTTTCATCTAATAACTACATGACACTAAATCGGACATACTGATCGAGTCGACTAATTTATTCATCAATGTCAAAAGCAAGTGGGATTTTTCTAATTCCAGTACTGTCCCACTTCTTAAGGACTTTTTCAGGACAAACGTTTCCAATAACATCATCACGATGAATAGGCTACAGAACCGAGTTCCAGTCATTGTTGATCTATTCCACACTTTCAGTCGTCTCATGCAGAGAATGATCTCTCGCATGAGCATGAACCTGCAGGGATAGTGAGTAAAAGTTTGACTATAATGTGAATATTCGGAACTGCGTAGCATGCCATAAATTAATTACGTGAAAACCATTTTGTGGCGATAATAAAACGCCTTAAATTGGCTATTCATAATGTGAAAAAACATCTCAAGTTTTTGTACAGCGTGAACAAAGTGAACCTGTACTTTGTCATCGCTTTCTTCCAAGATATCGAGCTTCTTTGCTATGAAATTATAAGATATGAGTACACCTGGAAATAGTGCGCCTGATAAATGAGCGTGAAAGAAGTATATCTGTTTTATCGTGAGATATGTATTCTGAGACGGGTAATGCATTTGGTTACATATGCACATTTGGAATAAATTTTCGGAATACATTTCAGAATCTAGTAAAATATTGCGACGGGATGCATCTAATAATTTCTGCAATATGGCGAACTGATCTCATGTTTACAATAAAAGTAGTTCGAGAAGTTTGCGTCCTACGATGTAAAATCATAACTTTTATGAAATGAACAGCAACGGCAGGTTGTTGAATTAATTCTTCGTGAAATCTACGGAAATTTAAATTTATTTTGAAGGTTATGATAACGTATTTTAATGTTGAGGCAATTGTGTCATATTTTAAAAAGTTTATCGATTAGATTTTACTTTCGTGAAAGGGAGATAATTCGTACAGTGTTGTATGCAAATTTTAAATACAGTCGTTTTACCAGTTCCGAACAGGGTTTCATATAAGCACTGCTGCAGACGTCATCCACAAGCAGAGGAAATAAAATTTATGTGGTGTAATAACACAAATGTTTACTGATTCCAAAATATCGACACCTGTCCTCAAAAACACGTGGTAGTATGTTTTCTTGAAAAAAGCATTTCCGTGATCACGATTTGTTTACATCGTTAAACTAGGTCACCAACAATCTGTCGTACATTTAGGAAGCGGTTGAAGAAACAGCAAATTGAGAAAGTTATTTTGCGATTCCTTTAATTGAACGGGATTGAAATTTTAGATTATTCGGTAGTAAAAATTCGGAACTGGTAAAACAACTAAATGATCCAGTTATGCATACAACCGCTAGAATGTACCCCCTCATAGCGACGGTAGGATCTGCAAAACTCTACTTTCTCTCTATCCGAAATGACAAAACGATCGGGTACAACTTTTTTAAATTTTAATTACCGATTGTCTTTTTCATATATTTATGAAATTAATTTTTTTCTACCATTTAATTCAGCAATACATGGTTTGGTACATAAAAATTTGTTTCTTTTTCCAAAAAAAAAAACCCATTCGTCGGACTATATGCATAGATCAACGACACCCCCCCCCCCCCCCCCGAATTTTTGGTTATATTCTGTCTTGCCACAACACAATTTTCCCAACTACGCTGTACAGCAGCACGACAGTGCTATTTTTTTTATTGTAATTGTCTGTTTCCCATAAAATCTTAAATCGGTTTAAAAAAAAAAAAAAAAAAAAAAAAAAAAAAAAAAAGAATTCTAGGTGAGGCAACTGCCTCACTTGCCTCAATGGTAGTTACGGCCATGCTCTATTCCAGAACTGACTGACTCGACATATAAATAAAAGAATCTTGACTGTGTCGTAAAACTTAATTAATCTACTCCATTCCTTTTCAAACTGTGTTAAAATTGAAAAATGTTAATCGTGTTGTTGATTGTGACACGCATGGAAGATGTAAAAAATAATAAGTGTTGAAAACAATTAAATATTAAGAACAAAATTGACAAAAGAGACTCGCAGTTTATCTGTGCATTGCAATTAATTTTCTTTTCGATTCCTAACGTGTCCAATTTATATGTTCGCTTGAAACGTCCATTAAGTTGGTTATTTAATTCATGAAATAATTGAGAAATTAGCCAAATGAAAAGAAAGAAGAAAAATGTGGGGTTTTTGTAGACTTTTAATTTTGATAAATTATAATTACAAACTCATGTTTTATCTTGTAAACTAAAAACGTTAAATATTTTACTACTTTAAAGGCTCTGACAATTTATTTCATTTGTGTTTACTCTGTTCATGTTGATTGATTGATGTATCAAACACCTGTAGCCGTGGAAGTCCTTGCGTGGTATCATAATTAATCACCTTTGTATACAGAGGACGAAATTCACATTAATTATTGTCAGAGTTCAGATTCGAACATTCCTACTGCCCTGACCCTTCTGCAAAATACTTCATTTAGAACTGGTGACGTCTCGATATAGGCCAAATATTTTTGATTTTGACGAGAACACCGTTTATTAGTTCAACCAATCAGTTTGAGTACTTAATAATATATATAGTTAACAAAACAAAAAAATCAATACAGTTGTGTGTTTCCCGCTGAAATGACCTGGACATGTATCCAAAACCACAAAAAGAAATATTATACCGTTTTCAGATGACCTGATATCTGACCATTAACTAAACCGGAAGTGTTTACGAGATAAATAGAAGATTATATCCTTCCGCTCCATTAAAAGAGTCCCAAGTTAATTATAGTTTAAGTTTCTATCAAAGGATAGTCTCCATTTTAATGTTGCATTATGGGTAACATATATCTGAATAAGACATGTTTTATCATCTGTGCTCGTAAATTTTATGTAACAATTTCTTTTCTACAACTAGTTAATGTAGACGATATAGTATTTCATTTCATTTTTTTTTCTTTCCAAAGAGAATAATATAAATTCGGCTCCAGACCAACTTTTTTAATGTCTAAGAATACGGAGTTTGATGGCCTTTCTATGCCTTCTGTTAGAAGACGTTAGATCAATTCGTAGAATATTGCTCGCTTTCATTTGGTAGGTCGGTTTTCAAAACCCATCAAACTTTTCTAAGACTTGAGAATAGAAAGTGAATGTATTTTCGCCGATCACTCAGCATTTGAAATGAACGTAACGAATCCTTAGGAAGACAAGTGAAAAAAATAATTGTGATACACTAAGGAAGTATCCCTATACATTGTCCTAAGCTCATAGTAAAAGTAAAAATGTTTACCCCTTTTCATTTATTTAGCTCTAACGATATTCTTGAAAAATTTTGACCCCATTTAATCAATCAATCAATCTGTTGAAAGGGGAGTTTTTTGTCGTAAGCCTTGACTGGTGTGCTCGAAATCCCTTCGTTTCGGAGGGAAATAGAAAATATAATGTTCCGTGGTAATCAAAAACAAACATACTAATCCATGTCCGAATCACAATCCGGAAGCAAAGAAAAACTTTGGAACTGACAAGTCAAGTTAGAATTACTCAGAATTTGATCTGATAATGATAACCTTAATTACGCTGTTTTGAATCAACTACTACAACTACTTCTAAATTTTAACTTTAGAATTCGAATTCAAATTTTCAAGCATTTGGATAAAACTTATAAAGGAAATTAGGCGGCAACAGATTTTAGCGAAAAACAGGATAAATGATCTAATTGCTACAGTTAAATGAAGATACAACATCATCAATTGACTCTGCTTAGATAAACTGAAAAATTCTGGTTGGAAAACTTTTGCACTTCAAAGAAAAAAATCAAAAGAAAGATAAAAAATTTGATTTTTACTTAGTTAATACAAATTTAATTTAGCAGTTAAATATGGTTTTTTAAACGGAATTGAGAAATCAGGCAAAGACTGATGAAATCACTCGGTATAAAGAGATTACACAATAAGCATTGGCATTTAGGCATTTTACGCTACATTGGACTTTTTGTTCAAGATATAATGGCTCTTTTGGTTCCAGGCTATGAAAGAAGAATTAAAAGAATAAACGATAACTTACGTCATAATTCCATTATTAATGACGTTATGCCATTTTATGATTCGACAAGATTCATATAAAATTATATATATTCGTTGACGGAATTAAATACTTTTTATCGCAAACCATGTTTCAAAAAACTATTTGCGTATGGAAGCGCTTTCTTTAAACATTCTCTAAGTGAAAAGAAAGGTATATAAAATAGTCGGCCACAATTTGTAATACATTGAACGTATTTATGATACCAGCATATTATCTAACATTAGACTAGTTTTTCTATCTGATTTAATGAAATACAAGTTTTATTGAACACGTATGATACAGGATCTTGTATCACCACAGTGTGGTGATACAACATTGGTGGTGTGGTGATACAACATTGGTGGTGTGGTGATACAACATTGGCGTCATTGGGAAAACATGACTTCAGAACATGTCGTAACATAATACAGTGGTTTTCTGTGGTAAAATGTATTTTTTCACATAAAGTATTGCTTTTTTATTATTTTAAATAACCTAATTGGAAATGTTAGAAAAAATATCATATAACAGTGTGTATGTACAACCGTTCGTATCGGGCCTCGTCCTGTTTTCGTAGCTGTATCACTTCTCGTCGCGCAAGCGCGACTCGTAGTGTTACGACTACGAAAAAAGGACTCAACTGATACTGAGGGATGTACATACACACTGTGTATATGATATGTATATATTCCGAAAAATGACGATGTCCAGAAATGTCCCTAAAATCATAACAAGTAAATTACCACGATGGCTCTATGAAGTTGATACTGGCGTGAGTGTACTGGACATGTGCTGTTAATGTATTTTCTTAGTAAATACAGTCACTCTAAATGTGACCATTAATCATTCTAAGAAGTCAATTACGGGAGACAGTAGCGACTAAATTGGCGGGTTTTAATTTAATTATTTTATCAGTGCTTGTCATACGTTAATGTTGATATATATCTCATGACAGACCAGTAGATATCAACTTGTTATTGTAATCGATATCCGCCCAGACTTGATGACAAGTTGTTGACAAATCAAACAAGCGTCTGAAGAGAGTACCCGTCTACACACGTGATTTTGAGAACCTTAATTACGTCATGAACAGATATGTCACTTGAATATGTCGGCTGGTATTTCATGCCGATGGAACCCATCACTTACAAAGTAGTTTATAATCATCAAGGACAACCAGTCTAAACACGTGGTGTTTGAAAAATGTTAATGGCGTCTTGAACCGCAAAGGAAGTAGATATATCACGTTAAGGTGTAGGTCACATATTATACCAGTTTTAATTTTTACAGCACTAGACGGCCGTTTCGGAATGCAGGTGTAGGCGGATATTTCATGTCGATGGAATCCTATAAATTAGCCTATTTTATGCCACCCATCTATTAAAATCTGACTTAAAGTCTAATTATCACGAAATTCAGCCATTCTTATCATTTTGTTAGGAATAGATATTTAATTTTATGGAATTTTAAGGGTACAAAAATCTTTACCTCCCATGGCGATGCGTTGCACTACTTATTGTCTTCTGTAGCACCCGGCCTCACTTCCCTGGTGAAAAGTCACGTATTTAACCTAACTTGTCAGTTTCAAAGTTTCTACTTTGCTTCTGGGTTGTGATTCGGACATGGATTAGTATGTTTGTTTTTTATTTATTTGGTTGCTCTGTGCAAGAGTGGTTTTAAAGACTCTCAAAGTAAACCTCAAATCGCCGAATTCGATTTCCACATAAATACAAGAGAATGTCAAATGACAATGATACTCTATCAGTTGTTATCCTACAACTACAGCACAGCGACTCTCTCTCTCTCTCTCTCTCTCTCTCTCTCAATGGATCTTCATGTAATCCATTTACCCTTTTTTCAATGGATTGTCTCTCCCCCTCTCTCTCTTCTCTGTCTCTCTATGATTTCTCCCTCACTACCTCTCGCCTCTCTCTCTCTCTCTCTCTCTCTCTCTCTCTCTCTCTCTCTGATGTCTCCCTCCATCTATCTCTTTTCTCTCTCTCAATCTCTCCATCCCTCTCTTTTTCTGATCTTCATGTAATCCATTTATACCAAATATAACCTACAGAATCTTATTATGAAGTTAGAAAATGAACTTATTGTAAGGTTTGTAAATCATATCAACATGGAACAGGCCGTCGTATAATCATTAACCAATCAGATCAAGTATTAGATTATATCTGACATTGTTATTATATAAGATTAGCCCTGATTGGATACCGATATAAAATGATAAATGAAGATCTCCGTTCGATGATGCTTTATTCATTCATTGATCAATAATTAAGTTACAAACACCAGAACCAGTTAACCCAATGTCAAAAAAGCTGCTTAGTAAACCTGCTTAGTAACGCTATACTGGCCAATTTAAGCTTTTTCCGCGCCAATGCATCTTGTGAAAGCGATTGTAAGTTGGTTAAGCGTAACGCTATGTGTTAAAACAGTTTTTTGTATATTTTTGGTTAACTTGTATTGCACGCTTCCCACTACGCCAATGCACCTTGTGGCAGCGATATTAAATACGTTTCGCGCCACATGTTTAGTCAATGATGTTTCTGGCATGTTTTGTTTAGCTTGTATAACAAAGTCACATCTTCTGTGATAATTTTGCATCAAGTTAATACAGAAATACAAAAAGGTCTTTTGTTGGATGACTTTAAAGCCAAGTCGTAAGACATTTTGGAGCTTTTGTTACAATTTATGTAAGCGTTAAGTGGTTCGAACGTGGTTTAAATATCAAAGGGCATCTTTAAACAGGATACGTTTGTCAGAAGCTCTGATTCACATAATGGAAGTCGAACGCGCTCATAAGTTCAGATTTTGGTTTACAATTAAGCAAAGCTTGCATAAATGGTGTTATTAATCATCAAAATAACAGATATCTTGATCGTTAAGTGGTAATATGACGACACTTTATAGTAAACTCTTGAAAGGCGGTGGAGCATATTGTTTCAAACAAATAACTTGAAGTTTTCAACATGCTTCTTTTTTGTTATTTATGAAGAATTTAAAATGCACATCAAGTGTTTAATCCTAAAATCTTTAGTTAGTGTAACATGCACTCTTTCGATGCATTGCTCGTAAACATTTATTCTTTTTTTCCCTTGTCGTTGCTTTTTGTGTCACATTGTTTATAGTGTAATCTTATATTTGTGAAATGGTGTCTTCTGTGTTTTAACGTTTTTTATTTACTTATTTGTATCAATGACACCTGTTATTAAAAAAAACTGTGAATACCATAAAAAGAAGTCCTATAATTGAGTATCATATTTATTTATTTTTCAAAACTTTGGTTTTTACAATTTTGGTCCAAAGCGCTATTAATGAGAAATTGTATTACAAAACGGCCGTCTAGTGTTGTAAAATTAAAACTGGTATAATATATAATTGCCACCTACCAGGTCGAGTAATTTTAACAGTTGAATGGCTCATAGAAAGTTTCCCAAATAATTTTGGAGTTAAAATCAGCGTTACGGCTGTTTTATTGTGTTTCCTTTCTTTATTATGTAATTAGTGTTTTAACTAAACTATGTTTAACATTGAATTCATCACTTTTTCTTGTATTTTGGATTGTTCCGAAACAGCTTGGTGGATCAGCTGTTCCGGGTATTGGATTTTCATGACGAAAATAAAATATCAGATCATAAAAAACTATTTAATTTACCGAAACTGTTATTCTAGATTATTGAAGTAAAACAATTTTGTAAATGCATAACGTTTGTAGTGATATGAGGTGAAAAAACGGGTTTTATAAAATGCATATTTAATACGAACTGTCGCTATATAATTGCCAGTTCTTCAAGTCAGGCTCCCGTAAAATTAAAACTCAATCGTAAGAATGGGAAACTCGGTCGAGATATATGTATAGCAAGTGGAGGAAAAATTGATATCCGTACTGACGGGCAAAGATCAGCTGTTGATTTGACATACATCCCTCAACTTATTGCTAAACTTTCGATAGTTCTGTAGCGTATATTTGCATGTCGAAAAGTGCTGTCACATGGGTGTAGTCAATTCTTATAATTCATAGCTTTTGCAGACAGAATTTATGTTCGCAATGAATACATCTCTTGAAATTCCTTATTTTGAAAACAACTTGCTGACTTTCACATTGGTGTCATCAATTCTAGATCTTGTAAATCATTTTTGCAGACACGGTTTATGTTTGCAATAAATACATCTCTAAGATTCCTTATTTTGAAAAACACATAACGTAAAATGGTTTATGGCATGATTTGGGGGCGTGTATTCATAAAAATTATCGGAAGAGTTTTAAATTTTGCAGTATTTTTGTCTTATATCAGACAATTGCGTGGATATGTAATATTAGACTAGGGTTTATAGAGCTTTAAATCTGCGTAAGACATAAAATATTGAAATATTGTACAGTACAGGTCTATACAAAGTTTAACACTGAGCTAACGAATTAGTGCCTTCTCAGCGGACTATTTCGGTCCCTAGCTAGCTATATCGCGTGAGCTTATTTACAGCAGCTATATTTTGACAGTTTATTTGAAGCTGTTTTCTATATCTCGGCAGCTTTTCGGTCACTAGTAATCCATATCGCGGCAGCCGAGCTTCAACAACTTTTCGCTAGCTGATTGTTAAACTTTTGACAGGTCTGTATTGTACCTACACGCGAGTTGCTCATCATCGTTTAGACGGCAGATTACATAATTAAGGCGATCTCTTAAACCATACTCAAGGAGAGGATTTAAAAATAAAGTTTCTTCTCTGGCGATTAAGAAACATTGCTGTCTCCTGGACGGATTAGGGTTAAACAGTCTAGATTAGGAAATCCGGCTTGTTGTAATCAGTGCACCTGCACCTGTTTAGACTCTAATTAACCATCTAATTCTTGGATCTTGGAAAAGAGTGGATATATTGTAATCCCATTCGGTTTTTAATAATAAAGTCTCGTGTATATTTAAAACTGCTTTATTAGTTATTTATATAAACATGTAATAATCACTTTACTTTTTTAGTCTAGTCATTCCAGCCGAAAAATTACTAAGCCCGGAACTAATTGCAACAGAATTTATTTTTGCATCAGAATATTCCCCAACATGTTTTATATCTTGGAAAAAGTCCCAAGCAATCCAAGTATGGAAAATTGGGAAAATACTTGAACTGTTATGGGTACCCTTCAGCAATACAATTTGATATTTGAACACCTGAATTGTAGGTCAGTACAAATTACCTGTACAAAGAATAGTAAGAGGCCATGTTCAATTATCAAATATTTAATAATTTCAAACAAAATATTAAACCATATACATGTATATAGTCTTTTTATATTCTATTCAAAAAATTCCCTTTTTCTTAATTATATATTGGAAAATTAGATGTCGTATATGCCTACCAGGTCCTCCCAGAATCACGAACAAAACATCAAGTCTAGAATTAATTACTCTTTGTTAATATTTTTATTGCGTAGCACTAGACGGTCGTTTTGGAATAACATTTCACACCAGCAGTAATCGGATCAAAATTGTATAAAATTAATCCAATGTAAATCCCTGGATATATTTGACGTGCCATAGTTCTATGTTCCTTTCACACAATTTTGATTACACACATGGCGGGTGTAGCTAGCGAAACAGGAGGTACTTACCCTTCCAGAGCACCGGTCTCACTTCCCTGGTGGAAGTTCACGTGTCTAACCACATTTGTCAGTTCCAAAGTTTTTACTTCGCTTCTGACATGGAATAGTATGTTTTTTTTATTCCAACAATTACATAATGAATATTAATGGTTAATTATAAGGACACCTTAAAATGTGAAAATAGCAAGTTGCATTCCCAGTTCTAAATTGTATCATTAAATATCTTAAAAAATAGTAAATGAAGCTATCATTCAAAAATTCAATTTTCAGTTGTCAATTTTACTGTTGGAAAAATGACATTGAATTTCGTGTTTGGCATTTATGATCAGTGTAAAAATATTCCTTTAATTAAAATTTAAATTATATCTTTACACCATTGTTTTTTAAAAAAGATCATCCTCCCACAACATTAAACTAAGAAAGTTCAAACTAGAGAATGGCATATTTAATTTACAGAAGACCTGTATTCGAAATAATTCCTGAATCAACTGAATGACGTTAGCAATGGGTGAATTATTGTTTAAAGCCCTGGCCCCGGTTTCACAATCATTCCTTAGTTAAAATTTTCCTTAACTTAAATCTTGTAAATTTATAAATCTTTATAATTTTGTTAATTTTTAAGATATTGAGGAATTTAAGGTGTCATTTTTAAGATAACTTCTATATTAAAATATTTGCATTAAGTTTTGACAAAAATATTTACCAGTAGTTTCAAAAAGAGATTACAAAAATTTGCTAAATTTAAATAATATAAGTTAAGGAAAAACTTAGCTAAGGAATGATTGTGAAACTGGGGCCTGATCAAGTTTCTTTGCCTTTTATAAAAGCTGTTAGTATCAGCACTTGGATGGCGGAAGAAGCTGTACGGATCGGAATATATCATCTATATTTTGGCAAGCGATCTAGCAAACGTTTTCACCTTAAGATAAGCCGAGTGACATTTGCAGCTACACGATTAATAACTGGGCGCATTCTTTAGACAACTCCGCCACCATGGCCCAGAATGGCGTGAACAAGCTTAAGTCCCTAACAAGAAACATTATCCAAGCTATATCTATTTTGTGTCCAGTTGCATTGTTCGAAGATTGGTTAGTTTATCAACATATTTTAATTAGATCAATAATATTATGACAGAATGATTTAGTTTAATAGAATTCGATTCACTTTTAATAGTTTCAATATTAATTCCACATGTACACAAATATTTGAAATCATGTAAAATTCAACTTTGACTTATCAGTTGATTAAACCAATCAAGCTTCTAACAACTGTTCACAGGTTGCTCGACGGATTTAGCATCTCCAATTAGTTTTTGGATCTTTTGGATCACTTGCTTGAAAAGGTCGGGGTGAAATAATTGAATGTGTTTCAAGTAACTGTCAATAATGTATTGATCGTGGGTTCAACCACAAACATGGAAGCATGATATATACCTTGTTTAAAGGCCCTCAAAAAGTTTATGGCCGTCATCACAGTATTGTTGATAAGTTTGATGTTTCTGTGTCCAGGATTGCCTTGGATATATTTGACGTCCCATAGTTTCATGTTCCTTTCACACAATTTTGATTACACGCGTGGCGGGTGTAGCTAGCTAAACAGGAGGTGCTTACCCTTCCGGAGCACCCGGCCTCACTTCCCTGGTGGAAGTTCACGTGTCTAACCTAACTTGTCAGTTCCAAAGTTTTTACTTTGCTTCTGGATTGTGATTCGGACATGGATTAGTATGTTTGTTTTTGATTAAGCTACACAACATGACAGCACAGTTAAAGAACACTTTACACATCATAATAGATGGTTGTCATGACGACCCATATACAAGTGTAAATCCCTTGCCAATAAATCTATTTTTGTTTCAAGACCAATACTTATTTTCTATTTGGTAACTCTTCATAAATTTTTCATACTTCTCAATAAGTGAATTATACCCCAACACCTTGTCGTTAAAGCCGTAAAACTTCTTTTTTATTCCATTTTTTCGCAGTACCGGCGCATTTTTTGGACAGCATTGAGCAATTGGTATAAATTACGGACTTCCGATTGAAGTAAAAATGTTCGATTCTGAGATGAATGAAATTACTTGATCAGACGTTAATGAATTAGTTTGTCACGTGTGTATATGGAACAGTGGGACATAGAGATGATTTTCATTAAGTATTTTGGTTAATTTTGGCAAATTAGATAACTTTGAAAAGTACTTCGATAGAATTATTGTTGAAACGGTATCAGCATTATTGCAGTTATTGGGATAATTAAAGTTATATATACTGCTTGGAATAGAAACAGATCATCTTGCTCTTTTTTTTTTATTGTATTCACAGTAAACGTGTTAATAAGCATCTCCAATAAAACCAGACATAGTCAGCCTTTTAGATGGCTATTAGGGTGCGTAGATGTGAATCCATAAAATACTTTCAGATCTTTTTATTCCTATACTTATTGCAATGAAGAGTCATGAATGAATGAATGAATGAATGAATAAATGAATATGTCCAAACTAAGGAGTTGAGAGTAGCGATGGAGTTTTACATTAATTGCAAGTTAAGATTTTTCACTTCTATCGAAGCAGTCAGTTCTTGGATAGTGGAGGAAACCGGAGTGGTGTATAAAATCATCGAACTTCGGCAAGTGGAATGACGCCTTTTCTCACACTAAGATTTATCCCAGGTGAGATTAGAACCAAGACGGTAAAAATCGCTGTGGTCGGCCGTAAGCGCGCTTTTCAGACCACTTCACCACAGAGGTCCCATTAAAATGCTTGAATCATTTTATTGGTTGATTTTGGGGTGTTTTTTTTGTATTAAATTGGAACAGTTCCCTTAAACCTGTTTTTCAAAAATGATGATATTATTATTATTATTTTGCAAAACAGATAATGACCACGCCTAATGATTTCAGTAAAGAGGGTTATCCATATATTATAAAAAATGATGGCGTGTTTGATATATAATAGAGAATATATCGTATTTAGAGTAATTAGTTCTTGTAGCGCCGACTAATAACATTCTGGGTTTTATGGAAGCTTAACAGTCGGATGGTTAATTTTGATTAATGAAACGTTGATGTGATGAGAATCTTGCGTACTTAATCCGAGTGATACACCTGAGAATGGCTTGGAATTGGCTCGTTATTTTGCTTCTGAGAAGATAATCGGCTTTTACTGAAATATTGTTATGTTTTATATTTTGTATTAATTATATATTATATCTATTATCTCTATAAAGCATAAACAATCTATAATCTGGAAAAATAGGCAAACAACATTGACCTGTCAGCTCGACCTTTAATTTTGATATTTACTATGGACCAGCGAATATACATGTATATTTAGGAAACACAAGTGCATAATGATCAAACGCTACTGCAATTTTAGGAGTAAAAGCCTGTATTTTGAATGTTTTATAAGCTGCTGATCAGAGTATCACCCATGTATTGTGTGGATCCTCTAGTTATATAAAAGGTCAAGCGAACGGTCAAAGGTCAAGCGATTCATTATAAATTTCAAAACAAATGTTAGTGGTATATAAAAAAAAGAGTAATCAAAAAACATATTTTAATGTTTCAATACTATTAAAATTAGGAATAAAAAGATGATGAACGTTTTTAAGAAATTTGATGGAATAGAACTCTATCTTGCTTTGATAGTTGATGGGACTAATTGGATCATATCATAATTCAGATAAACAATGTATAAAACAGTAAACGTTGAAAATTTAACAATAACCTAACGAATCAGAGTCAAATCGACCATTCATCTCGGCACCTCGTTAGCTATATATTAACAGATTTTTAGCATTTGTTATCGATATTTCGGCAGCTTTTTGACCAATACATGTAGCTATCCACACTTATATCACTTGACAGCTGATGCCTTGACTCCTTTTCTTTAGCTCAGTGCTAAATTTTCGACAGGTTTGTAGTGCAGATCAAGCTTTTTTAAGCAGGTGATACGCTCGTGAGAAACTTGCAACAACTTACGTCCAATGGATTATCTGCTTCAATGAAAGAAGTGTATCACCTTTAAGACAATCCAAAAGAAAAAGATTCTAATGTTTAAGTACTCTTAGCTGTTCTATTCTGTAAGCTTTGACGAAAAACTTGGATTGTGTAAAAGCATTAACTTTTATCAAAATTATCTTGATCAAAGTACAGTCAAACCTGTCTTAAAAGCCATCTGGTTTTAAAGCCAAGTAAAATTTTATCCCAATTATTCTTTATATATGTTATTTGAACTTCTATAAAAGTCAACCTGCTAATAATCCCCATTTATACTCGTCCCTTTGGATGGCTTCCATAGAAAGTTTTGACTGCACTGTTATCTAACATTTTGATAGTGTTAATCTCTAATTTGTCGATGGAAACAGAATTCCCATGTCAATAAATATTCTATGCAGTTGTATTCACGCAACACATGTTTACAAGCGGAGTCCGTGACATCCAGCTGGTCGTGAGGATTTTTGATCTCATTTTAATCATTTTACGTACTCGTTTCATAACACTATGCATTTTAGAAAATGTGTTATTTTAGATGAATATTCGGCGCAGCAGCACTGAAAATAAGAATCAATAAACAGTGGATTTATCAACATCTAAAATTGTGCATGTCAAATGCGGGAAACATTGAAGAAGAAGCGGCATACGTGGTGTAGAATAGTGATGAATTCATTACAATAACTGATATAGGAAAAGTGGGACTGATGCACGTTTGTGTTGCTAAAATGTGACATACATTTTGTAGGATTTGCTTTGAAATCAATGGCGTCTTACCTGGTAGTTGGTCAGCTATAACCGTGTTGTTTAGGCTTGTGTCAGTTGAACTATGAGACCTCTTGCGCTTCGAAAACTTGCGCCTTTTGCCCATATATGTAGTTCTAGATGTTTACCATATTAATTTTTTTGTAGTCTGCTATATCATGGCGAAACCAGCAAAAAATAGGGAGATCTCACACGCCGCGTGTGGACATGACACTACCCACAATTCCTATCTGGTAGTTAATAAAGTTTTTACGCGGCGTTGTTGGTTAAAAAGTTCTTTATTTTGATGTTGAGACTTCAGCGTTTATCCTCGTTGGCCAGTCGACTGGAGTTCAATCAAGACTTTTTCACTTTTATTGAGACGGTCAGTTCAAAGATGGTGTATTAAACCAGGTACCAGGAGATAACATATATTCTGTTTGAGAAATGACAAACTTTCTGCAATAACCATGTATTATCAGCCCAAGTGCGATTCGAAACCATTAGGTAAGAGACTCTATGGCACGCCAATTTCACAAAATTTGGAGAAACATAGTTCTGCGATCTTTGTACATGTATGTTGACTTGAATACATCTTTAAAATACATGTATATAGGAAAAGTGAGTTAAGTTGAGTAATGGTGTTTAATGTTCCAGTACAGATTATTTCACTTATATCGAGAGGTTGCCAGCTATAGGCGAAGGTGCAGAAATTGTGCCTTTGCGTTGCACTGATGGCATTATATAGCAGGGTTCTTTATCATGCCAAGCCTACCATGACACGGGGTTTCGTTTATTTTAAGTTCCCATCAGAAAGAACCGTGACTTTCATTTCGTAATGCCGAATGCTTGGCGAAAGAACAGTCACTACCCACTTTTAAGGCTTAGTCAGACCAACCGGGGCGGGGTTCGAACCCACGACCTTCCAATGGCCACTTACGAAGCAAGCACTCTACCAACTGTATATAGGAAAAGTGATATCAACGACAGCAACTACATGAACAGTACAGGCCTGTCGAAAGTTTAACACTTTAGTGCCGAATTAGTACCGAATCGGCAGCTCATCTCGACTGCTCGGCAGTTACATCTCGGCCCCTTGTTGTCTATACTCGGCGCCTTTTCGGCAGCTGCTGTCCACAGCTCGGCAACTTTTCGGCTGCTCGGCTCCTCGGCACCTTTTCGAGTGTTAAACTTTCGACAGGCCTGTACTGTATATATGCAATGGGAAGTTCACATGCTACAGAAAAGAAATAACAAAATTTTTTACTTATCATAAACAATTCTATCTACCCACTTTTCCATCGATTATTGAAGAGTAATTCGTCAAACTTCATATCACTTCTACAAATAATTTCCGTTTTGTGTAGAATATAGTCAATTCACTTCGGCTATTTCCGTAAGAGGGTTGAATTTAATACTTTTTCTACGAAAACAGATAATAGCAATTCTACCATTAAGAATATTAAATCTTTTTAAATGAAGGGTTCTTTGATTTTCCTGTTTATGATGCATATTGGATACATAATGATGTATTATGCAGTCAGTACATTCTAATAAAAAAGAATGCAGAAACGATGACAAAAAATATTCATGTACTTGCCAATGGCAAAGGAATGGCTATATTTCGTGTTGGGTATGGTAGGGAAAAACAACAGTAGCAGGTGTAACCCATTCCCCCCTCATGTCCAACTAGGTGACACCATACCTTATCACATTTACCGAAGAGAATCTAAACCGTGGGACATTGTTGAGAGGCGTGGGCACTTACCATTGCGCTACTTGACCATTTTTCATTTTCAGTAGTGGATATTTTTTGTCAAAACAACCAAAAACTTATCCTTCATTTTCAGTAATATTTATATATATATATATATATATATATATATATATATATATATATATATATATATATATATATATATATATATATTTTAAAACAGCAACCTTTACCTTCAGTGATGGTTTATTAAGAATAATAAATGTTTTTGTGTTTGTGTTGATATTTTTGCATTCTAAAACACTTATTTTAAATTCCATGTTAATACCTTTGAAATCCAATAACCATGTCACTAACCCTGCATTATTATACCCAGTACGTAAAGACGATTCGTATTACAGAAAAATTGGTCTATTAACGTAATGATCACTGCCATTTAATGCCAATTCGTAATAGATGTACTTTTGGAATCCGGAACCGCTTCTAAAAGCAACTTCCGTTATCAAAAAGCCAATTACGCAAAACTAAAACAAAGCTTCATGTTCAATATGTATTTTATACGGAACCCATAAAGTGACATATAAAAAACATAAGTTATTTCGTAATTTCGACATAGAATTTCTTACACTCGAAAATTCGAATCAGCATTCGAATGTTCGTAATACTGTTTTGTATCTTGAAAATATTTTATTTCTTAATTTCGGAATGTTTAATTAATTTATTCGCAAAACTTATTTAGCATTTTTGCAATAGCAGTATCGAACATGTATTTGCGAAGCAGTTTTTCGAAAAAAACATGCATGAAATTCCTTTTTGCGAAATACGAAATAATTATTGCAAATATGCGAAACGCATGGAATTCCTTTTTGCAAATTACGAAATAATTATTGCAAATATGCGAAACGCTATTTTGAAATTGTGGAATAATTTTTATACACATGTCACCTAATGGGCTCCATAATTTGGAGAACAATTTCACGACATTTGATGCTATTATTTTTTCAAATTATTTCAATTGGGTCAATTTTGTAATCTACAAAGTACTCAGAACAAGTTCTTTTGACGCAATGGTTATTACAGTATACAGAATACTTGAACTTCAAACAAGATAAGTGCACATGTACTTAAAAAGTAGATAATAAAATAGACTAGTTTTGAAAAATAAAAACTACTGTTATAGATTTTTATACGCTTGTTTCTAGAAACGTGGCTTGTTGTGTTAAGGCGTTGTTTGTCATTCCGTATGTCCATTCGTATCATGGTCTGTCCGTCCATATGAAAGGATAGAAACTGAAATCGGCTAGTTCTAAGAAGACATTAAATTTTTTTGGCCTCCATTTTAAACACAAAACCCAGAAAACTATCTAAATATTTAGCGAGATGTTTCACAAAAAGACGAGAGGCAGTGATGAAAAACCCCTAACCTGTAAATATTACCAACCAATCCATGTATATATTTATATGTTTATAAATTTATAAATTGGATGTCCATAGAATTAATAGTGACTTATAGGCCTAATGGGCCGGGTGTAATATAATGTATTATTGTTAACGACACCTGTGTTAGATGTTATGCACACGTCACTTTAATAAAAAAAACTTACTCACTTACTTATTTCTGTAAATGACAATATCCTTCTGTTATTTGTAAACCCCTTAAAAATGTTTTGGTTTCACAATTTTGGTCTCAGCACTACCGATGAGGAATTGTATTCCGAAACGGCCGTCTAGTGTTGTAAAATTAAAACTTGAATAGTATGTTATTATGCATTTGGGAGTTTAGAAATCAGTTTCATAGATAGCATTTTAAGATGTAAGATGTATTTATACAGAAAACATAAAATATAATTTACATACACCTGAGAGTTAGGTGACAAAGGTATCGATGGGCGTTATGACCAGCTTTCACTCGCATAACAAATTAACAAAAAATATTCGATGGGATCATGAAAAAATTCTGGACACGACAGGACATGAAATTCGAGAAACATTTACCTGAAATTAAGAACAAAAACTTGAACATTTATTATCAGATAATCTTGAAAGCCGACAACTTATTTCAGCAGGATACTTTGATTAATTCTGAATTTAGACATTTGGTATTTAATCTTTAATTTATGTTCTGAGACATTAAAAGACAATTTTTGTCTTGTAGAGGATTATTGGTTTCAAACATGCACTAGTGTAAGAATATTAGTCTAACAAGTTATCTTAAATCTATAAAGAGGATTGCCGGCGATTGATGATAAAGTGCATTGCTCATGCTATCTAACTATTATTGTCTTTTTTGTGGAGATAACAATACAATCATAGATTTGCTGCGGAAAGAAAGGGTACTTTAGCGATCAGCTGGCGATAGAGGGAGAGAACTATCTCTTCCGAATTCTCAAAGCAACAGCAAAGTCTCCTCAACAAGGTTCAACACTCATCTGTTGTCGCATGCCTATTGTAGGGGTGACTATATCGTGTATGTTTCACAATGTTGCTCGTCGAAGAAATGGTGCCGAAATCGATAACGATGGAACTATCTTCTTCGAATTCTAAAGCAAAATTAATAGCACATATAATCACGCCAACAAAGAGCCATTAAATATTATTGCCTTTTGTCAATGCGACTTTGCTGTCATGGTACTATTGTTGCGGCGTGGAGAAATGAACCCAGTTGATAATGAGGGAACCATCTTTTTCTCAAAGCAAAGATGATTGTTGTCGATGTCGATGAAAAAGCGTATTGCTTACGCTATTTAACTAGTATTGCCTTTTTGTGGAGATAACAATGTTCTCATAGATTTGCTGGGGGAGAAATGGTACCTAAGAGATAGCGAGAGAACTGTTATCAAAGAGCAATAATTGCCTATTATTGCCTTTTGTTGTGGAGATTATGCTCTCATAGATATGTTACGGGAAGAAATGGTGGCCAAGCGGTAGGGAGGGAACTATCACTTTCGAATTTTTTAAAGCATAGTCACCTCAACAAAAAGCAACGGTTACCAATTATTGCCTTTTGTTGTGGAAGTGTTGCTGCTAAAAAAATAATGCCCATTTATAGCGAGGGCATCACCTTCTTTCCAAAGCAAAGAGGACTGTCGTCAAAATGATAAAATGCACTGTTTATGCTTTTTCTAAGACTGATATTTTTTTGATACAGCATAATGTTGACCCTAAGGAAGATTGTTTCGTAAATTAGGCGTATTTTCAATTTTTACATGTGCATATTTTTGTGGGATGGTTGGAGGCTCTCATTGCCTCAGTTAAAATCAAACTCGATGCACATTGTTGTTTGAGACAGCTTGTCAGTTAGCTTATTGTCGGTCGGTAAATTTCTCTTGGCACTCTGGTTTCCTCACCCTCGCATAACTGTCTGCCTCAATATAAGCGAGTTCTGACTGTGGCATTAACCATTACTTCGGTTCAATCCGCCATTCCAAAAATAACACTATTGATATGAATTTAAAAATCTTTACTGGGGTGTAAAGTTTAATTTCTTCATTCCACTCGACTCATGGCAATTGCATTCTAATGAGTTCATTTTTTTTCTATTTTGCAGATCAGATGATTTGGAAATTATAGATGGGAGACAAAAGAGAAGTATCGATGCAATCGACGACATCGACGATATCGATTCTGAGATCCCCGAATCTAGGGCAAAACGAGCATTTGACAAAATTGGATCCGGATTGATGAAACGAGATGCTGACGATTCTTTCGACTCCGTATTGGATAAAGTGGAATATTACATGGCCCAAAAAGCCCTAGATGACCTGCAAAATGTGGAACAAGATAAAGAATTGGAGACAACGGATACAGACAGACTGGAAAAACGACCGTTAGATAGAATAAGTGGATTAATCCGTAAGCGGCCTTTAGATCGCATCAGTGGACTAATTCGTAAGCGGCCTTTAGATAGAATCAGCGGACTTATTCGTAAGCGACCTTTAGACAGAATCAGCGGACTTATTCGTAAGCGGCCTTTAGATAGAATCAGTGGACTAATTCGTAAGCGGCCTTTAGATAGAATCAGTGGACTTATCCGTAAGCGGCCCTTGGACAGAATTAGTGGATTAATACGAAAACGACCATTGGATCGGATTAACGGATTAGTCAAGAGGCCACTTGACAAAATCAATGGATTGATAAAAAGGCCCTTGGATCGAATTAGTGGTCTTATTCGGAAAAGACCATTGGACAGAATCAGTGGACTTATAAAAAGGCCTTTGGACCGAATAAGTGGATTGATCCGAAAAAGACCTCTTGACAGAATCAGCGGTTTGATTAAAAAGCGACCGTTTGAAGAAAATGGAATGGGAGCTGACGAAAATGCAAATGAGGTTTAGAAAATGACCTTTTTTGAAAAGGGTATTTGAAGAAAGTGGAATTTGTCAGTTCCGAGCAGCAAATATTTTTTGGTTGCAATTCTATAATTTTACATATCATTCAATGTTATTTTAAGAAAAAATCCTGTTCACATCATTGCTTTATTTTTTTCGAAGCTATATTTTATTGTATGCACAACGCGAGATTAACAAATTGTCAAACTGAAATTTTATTTTATGTAAATAGTTTCAAATTTCTCTGAATCCATCACAAAAAATACCAAGATTTAAAACTTTTAAAGTGATGATTGTGCGTACGCTGAGCTGAATGAGAGACGTATGTTTGAGAGAGAGAGAGAGAGAGAGAGAGAGAGAGAGAGAGAGAGAGAGAGAGAGAGAGAGAGATGGGGATATATGAAATTGTACATGTACATAGAATTGTTTTGGCTGTTCGAGTGTAGAAGAAGGCGGCTATAACCGTGATATTGGTTATAACATAAGGTCATTTTTTAAATGATAATCAGATATTTTACTTCAAAGCACATTACAGACCTGTCGAAAGTTTAACAACTAAGTTACGAAAACGAGTCGAAACTCGACTGTCGAGCGGCCAAGTATACAGATATCTTTTGACTGCCAAGAGATAGATAGAAGCTGCCGAAACCCCGTCGAAAAGTTGATGAGAGCTACAATAAATAGCAACTATCGAAAAGCTGTAGCGGGATACAGTATGGACCTGTCTAAAGGTTTAACACTCAATTGACAAAATGCTCGACTGCTGAAAGTGGCCGAGGTAAATTTTAACACCGAGCTAACAAAATGCTCGACTGCTAAAAGTGACTTGTAAAGTTTAACACCGAGTTAAAAAAAATGCTTTATTGCTGAAAGTGGCCGAGGTAAAGTTTAACACTGAGTTGACAAAATGCTCGACTGCTGAAAGTGGCCGAGGTAAAGTTTAACACCGAGCTAACAAAAAGCTCGGCTGCTGAAAGTGGCAGATATGTAGAAAGACAGTGATCGAAAAATTGCTGAAAGAAAGGTAAAGTGTACATATTTAGCTAATGAGGGGATGCGCTGAAGAGTTTCCGAATCAGCATTATTCTGTTTGCTTTGTGTAAAACTTTCGACAGGTCTGTACTGCAGTTTACGTACGGCCGAGATGAGCAGCTGCCTATTTGATACTTATTTGCCACAGTAGTGTTAAACTTTCGACAGGCCTGTACTGTACAGTGCCTCACATTTTTTTTATGCTTTTAGGTACAACATGTAGCATATGCAAACTGATCTCGAAAAATATGTCTAATGCGACACAAAATTAATAAATAAATCATGAATGATCTATTAACCCTTTGTAATTCTGCAATTGATATAAAATTGATGGATCGCCGATCACGCCAACAATGTTCCGACAAAGGCCCGGCATGTTGAATTAGACGCAAAAAGAATGTAATCTCGGCCTGAATTGTGCCGTTTAAAGACGTCAATGACACTAATACGTCATTGGTTGCCTTGACTCTGCTTTGGTACTGTGATTGCGGCCAGTGTCGGAATATTGTGGGCGTGGTCGGCGAAACGTCAATTTACACAAAAACAAAACATTTGCGTGGTGGTTTTGGAAATGTGGAAGGTCTATGTCGGTTGATGCAAAACATCGTGAAAGAAGTTAGGTGGTCTGGGGACACCCCCAGAAAAAAATTAATGTAGCTTAAAAATGATGCAGTTTCCTGCAATCATAGCAAAAGAATCAAATTTAAGCGAATAGGTTTATTTTCTTGAGAATGTAATACATCTCTACATCTTAAGAGAGGGTCAAACCCCCTAAACCATCCTCCGGGTCCGCCACTGTATTTGTGAAAATATTAGTTTATCGGTTGGTATCTAGTGCAGCTATGTTTTACAGAACAAAGCGCCTCGATATTTGCGTTACTTATAATAGTAAATTTGACCGTTACGAAATACAAAGGGTTAAAAGCATTATTTCCATGGTAACAGTTTTTAATTCATCAATACTATATTATTGTCAACCGTCTATGCATCATTGTAAAGAATTTTATTGCAAATTAAACAAAATAAAACAACGCCCCTATCACACTTTACTATCGTTTTTATTTTTTAAGTCTTTTAAATTCAAATTCTGATGACGACAATATGTTTTTATGAACAACAATGGGTTCCTATGGACACCAATTGGTACGTAGGGTCAACAATAGGTTGCCATGGGTTCGTAGGCGCATCAATAGAATGTTATGGGCATCAATAGAATGTTATGGGCATCAATAGGTTGTTATGAACAACAATGTGTTAGTATGGACACCAATAGGTATATAAGGTCAACTATCGGTTGTCATGGGTTCGTAAAGGGCACCAATAGGTTGTTATGGGCAGCAATACGTTCCTATTGGCGACAATATATTCCTATGAGCAACGATGTGCTCTTATGGATGTGAGATGAGTAATGGTGTTTAACGTCACATTCAAGAATATATCACTTATATCAAGACTTCGCCAGCTATACACAAAGGTTCATAAATTTAGCCAGTGCGTTGCGCTGATGGCATTTTACAGCCTGGTTCGTTCTTTATCGTGTAATGATTACCATGACACAGGTCGCTTTTCTAAGAATTTCAGTATAGACCTGTCGAAAGTTTAACACTAAGCTAACGCAATGGGTTTCGCCGCTGTACTACGTGATTCCCTCTAACGTTTGTGCGGAACACTTATTTCCAATGGACATAGAATAACATGAGACGACGTTTTCCCGCGAAAACGACTTCATTCCGGGAAACTGTGCATTGACGTTTTCCAAAACGTTCCGCACAAACGTTAAGAGGTATTGATCACATGGTACAGCGGCGAATCCCATTTATCGAAGTTCGGTTGTCGAGTAGACGAAATATGGACAGTAAATGACCAAAAAACTGCAAAGAGAAGACCAGCAGCTACTCGAAATGGTTTTTTCAGAAGTAGCTAACGAAGTGGGGGATAAGCTATTAGACAAGTTTAGTTGAGTAATGGTGTTTAACGTCCCAGTCAAGAATATTTCACTTATATCGAGACGTCGCCAGCTATAGGCGAAGGTGCAGAAATTTTGTCTGTGCGTTGCGCTGATCGCATTATATTATACAGCAGGGTTCTTTAGCGTGCCAAGCCAATTGTGACACGAGACCTCATTTATTTTAGGTTCCCATCCTAAAGAACCGTGACTTTCATTTCGTAATGCCGAGTGCTTGGCGAAAGAACAGTCACTACCCACTTTCAAGTCTTGGGTCAGACCCGGCCGGGGATCGAACCCACGACCTCCCACTTACGGAGCGGACACTCTACCAACTGAGCTACCAATTAAAAATAAAACTAACAGAATAAGTACTGTTTTATGAAAAAATGACAGACCCGCATGCGATTTATGCGTTACCATGAACACGACACGGGCAAAGTCAAGTGGTGTTTAAAACACATATATATATAATATTTATGAAATTTACAATATACATGACCTTATATTACCAGGCAGTATTTATGGTACCCGTATGTATATGGTAGACTGACAAGTGATCAATATTATTGGTCTGCTTGCACTAGTGAATAAAAAACGATGACCAGACACTAGTTTCACAATCATTCCTTACCTAAGATTTTTCTTAACTTAAATTTAGCAAATTTTCTTAATATCTTTTCTGAACTACTGATGAATATTGTTTGTCAAAACTAATGCAAATGTGTTTATCTAGCAGTGATCTTATAAATGACACCATGAAACTTCTGAATATCTTAAAAATTAACAAAATTATTGTGAAAAAAAGATTTGCAATTTTACAAAATTTGGGTTATGGAAATCTTAGCTAAGGAATGATTGTGAAACCCGGACCTGTCCACTGAATCTTTGATTTAAATACCTACTATACATAGACGTGTACATTTATGTATAGGGAACAAAATGATGGCCGCCATTATTACATTTTCAAAGTACACACCTGCAGCGTGTATGTCATAGGAACATGTGGAGGTCGCGGTTAGCCTTCAATAAAGACCCTACAAAGGCTTATTTTCAATCGGACATTTATGTTGCCTTTTACGGGCCTTCATCTGAACCCCCTCTTTCTTCGTAGATTCTTCCCGGCTGTAAAAAAACCTAGCAAAAACTAAGTTTTTCTGTAGTTAAAATTAATTTGAAACCCAAATCAAACATAGTTTTAAAGGAAAATATCTTTTCTATCGATTGACATCATTTATTTCCTCCAACCATGTCAATTTGCCTTAAAAAAATGCCTCGTTAAGCTACTCCCATCAACTTTCAACTTAATTCATAATAAACAGTGATTACTGCGCATGCTCGGTGTGTTATTTAACTTTGAGCGCGGGAAATATTAACGAAACGAAATTACGCAAACGTCTCGTCATTAGTTCGGTAATGCTTATTATAACACGTATAAAGTACACAATTATGTATACATTATACATGCATGATCTCCTTAAGTTTTTATTAAACAATACTGTCATAAACAGTTTCGTTTCTTTCGCATTTTTTTTTCGATCTGTACTATTAGCTCGACCTTTTTCTCGTTCAATGCGCATGTGCAAATTAAATAGTAAATAGTGTCAGGATGAATTCACAAACCAATTACAACAGAGAACTAACAGGATATATTTAAATATGAGGAGGTTACTGGGTTAATAAGAGATCACCGACCGAAAGCTAAGGTACACTAGAAGGGGGTTTTACCGGAATAATTGCGAAAATCTGGAATAATCAGACCAAATCCGGAATAAACCAAATTATCATTTTTCAGATAATTTCTTTACGATCTGATTGGATAATAAGGTCCTTGTAAATACCGATATTACAATTTTACAAGGGTGATAAATAATTTACTCGGGTAATAAATAAAAATTACACGGGTAATAAGAAAGAGTGAATAGAGCGGTAATGGCCGCCACCATACAGTTCAATTGGGCAATAAACAGAGTAAAATTTACGCTTAGTTTGTAAGTATCAATCAAATTGACACATGATGTATATTTTATTGTGTATTATCTTAATATTCTAGTTAAATTTTGCGCTCTCAATTTCCGATATTATCAATAAATTGAACTCGACATCGCTTACTCCTGGTAACCGATACACGGCGAAAGGGAAGTAACTCTCACTAAATTTACATTCTAATTTGAGTCCGACCTGTACATGTGGAGGGCCTCCAAGTGCTTTAAATGCCGGCACCGATGATGGTAGTTGCCATGTGTGGTGACACTTCAACCGAACCAAACTCATCTTGAAAAGCTTGAAAATTGATGTTTAAAGATATTCCATGTCATATTCCTTCAAATTGAATATTGTTTCCACATCCCCAAGTTAAAATCGCCGATAACGGACATGTACATATGCATGCTGATCAATGCAAGTATCACCGATGTAAACAAAATATTAAAAAAAACACTTTGGCAATTGTTTTCATATTATATTTTTAATCATGATTCATTCCATTGTGAAAAAACGAACTTTAAAAAAATTAAATAACACAGCACAAATAATTGATGTGAGACGTTCTGACCCCTGAAACCAGCTGATGGGAGTAAAAGTAGTTCACGGTCGGCGTTGCTATGGTTGCGTTATTTTATTGGAGTATAACATGAAAAACGAGCGCGTACACTTGCACTGTGTTTGTATCACAGCCTGATGTAACAGAATTTAGAAATTAAATTATTCGTTGTTAATTTTTTCATTAAAATTGTTATTTTATGTTCATTGATAAAGAAAACATAAACCTTATTTTACAAATATACGGTTTTCGGGTTTCTTTTTATTGTAATCTTTTTTCATCTACAAAATTTTGAAAAAATAAGTCTGAATAAAATAAATTAATCCGAAATAATCAGGTAAAGTCCGGAATAAACCGGTAAAATCCGGAATAATCAGGCAAAATCCGGAATAATTGGACTATTTGGTTACGGTAAGTTTTCCGTAATCTAAAAATTACGGTAAGTGTCTGATTATTCCGGAAAATGACTCATTATTACGGAAAAAGTCTAATTATTCCGGCAAATGTCCAATTATTACGGGAAATTTTCTAAAAAATAATAATTTGTTAAAAAAAATTTACCGTACTAATTGAACATTTGCCGGAATAATTAGATTTTTATCGTAATAATCAGTCTTTTACCGGAATAATCAGACAAGTAACCGTAATAATCAGACACTTACCGGAATTTTTAGAATCCGTAAAATTTACCGTAAAAATATTCTTATTATTCCGGATTTTGACCAATTATTCCGGATTTTGTCTGAATATTTCGGATTTGGTCTAAAAATTCCGGATTTGATCTAAATATTTCGGATTTTCGCAAAGTGTCTAACTATTCCGGAATTTCGCAATTATTCCGGTAAAACCCCCTTCTAGTGGTATTTATGAATCCAATTAAACAGTTGCAGTTTTTTGCCAGTGGAATTTGATTAATTACGACGCCGATTTCATAATCACTCTGTCGGACAACTTGTTTTCTACGATGATGGCTACGGATAAAAACTGGTCTCTAAAGAGGCAAAAAATGTCCGAATATTGAATATCGCCTCTTTAAGACTAGGGCTGGTCTTGGTCGCGGTGGCCTAATGGATAAGACATCAGTCTACAAAATCCTGGGTCTATCGCCGCCGTGAGTTCGAGTCCCGCTCTAGATCAAAAAAGGACATTTACCATTTTACCTGATCACTTAATAAGCAACACCTGAACTGTTACTTAACATCGCATCGCATCAGTAATTTTCAGCTATTCGCAACGAGAACTACTTTATTAATCTCTATGGATTAATCTATGCACAAGTCCGTGTATGCATGTGAAGTGCGAGTGTGTTGTATGGCTTGCCTTGTACTAGCGCGAAATCAGGGCGAGTTTAAGGTGCTAGCTCACTGTAAGTACGACGCAGACAAGCATACCAGTTATATTATACCGACACTGTGAAAGACCAAAAGAAAAGGCAAGGGAAATTCCACAGGGTACTTTTTGATGCAGATCCTTGATAAGCCCGAGGTTCTTGAATAATCAATTACTTCAAATATCCTGATCACAGTTGGTGATGAAAAGCAACAACCTTCATTATTTAACACTTAAAACAAAGCAATTTGAGTTAATGATCAAGAGGGGCTTACGTCTTCACTTGTATCGAGGCGTCACCAGCTATAGACAAAATTACAGAGATGTTGTTGACCTTATCGTCACGCTCTTTAACGTGCCACGTCTGCCGTGATTTTTTATTTTTGGGTGCGTCTAACGAAGGAACTCTCGATTTATATATAATTAAATGCAGAGTGCTTTTTGAAAAGACAGTCACTTATTTTCAAATCTAAAACTTCCTTAGTGATGGGGGAAGAAATGACTGCACACATTTTAGGATTATTTCACTTGTAACTAAAGCTGTTCTGCAGTTTTGGCATGATGGAAGACTACTATCTTTCGGCAAGCAAACTTAAACTTCCTTAGGTCCACCTAGAACATAACGAACCCAGGCGGCGAAATTAAAATGCGATTGGTAGGTGCTCTTTTTAAATCCAGATGTTTAAAGCACAATTTATAAATGTGGTAGCTCACTATCAGTTGGTAGAGTGGTCGCTCCATATTGGACTTGAAAATGGGTATTGACTGTTCTTTTGCCAAGAACCTGGCATTAAGAAATAAAAGTCACGGTTCTTCCGGATGGGAACTTAAAATAAACGAGGTCCCGTGTCTTGGTAAGCTTGGCACGATAAAGAATTCTACTGTATAAAGCCATCAGCGCAACACATGCAAACTTTCTGCACCTTCGCCTATAGCTGACAACGCCTCGATATAAGTGAAATATTCTTGACTGGGACGTTAAACACCATTACTCATCTCAATCAATTGACGGATCGCCAGCTTACGCACACAATGTTCCAACAAAGGCCGCCATCACGGTACCAAAGCAGCGTCACGGTAACTGATGCTGTACTAGTGTTAGTGACGTCATTATACGGCGCAATTCAGAGTTCTCATTCTTTTTGCGTCATTCAACCATGTCGGGCCTTTGTCGGAACATTGTGGGCGTGGCAGGCGATACGTCAGTTTGACTTATTGGGTTAGTTCGAGGTAAAAACATTAACCAGTTCGCTTAACATTTAATTGGAAAACTTATAATGGACGAGTATATTTATGTACAGGGAACAGATGCATTATGGCAATACTATTTTCCAAAAAATGTAAGTATTAACTGGACCCAGTTTCACAATCATGTTTAAGCTAAGATTTTCCTTAACTTAAATTAAGCAAATTTTGGTTATCTATTTTTGGAACTACTGATGAATATATTTGTCAACTAAATGCAAATGTTTAATTCTAGAAATTAATCTAAAAGTGATCTTAAAGAAAGATATCTTAAATTCCTGAATATCTTACAAATCAACACAATTATAAAGATTTGAAATTTTGCTAGATTTAAGTTAAAGAAAATCTTAGTTAAGATGATAGTGTAAAGTGGGCCCGGATTCTCAATATTTGTTCATCGGCTATAGTCCGTCAGCGATAAACATAGGCGAGTTTATTATTACACCAATAGGTATAAATATAGGCAAACAACATTGACCTGTCCGCTTGACCTTTTATTAGGAATATTCATATAGAAGGATCCATCCAATATATGGGTAGTAGTAGGATTCACTGTTAATAGTATGTACTCAAGGTACATGAAAAGTGTTCGCATTATGTAGACAATAAACCTACGTGATTCCTAAACATAAATGCACTAGTCTACAATAAATATTCAAATCAAAGGTCAAGTGGACAGGTCAAAGTTGTTTGCCTATACCGTGTAATCGTATGCGTATATTCACGCCATCAAGCGTTCTTTTGCCAACTGCACCTTTATATATCCTATCCTAGGCTATCTACATTATATAGACTTCTCCATGTTTTTAAACACTGCCAGAATATCGCTGACGGACTATACTGTCGAAATGCTGTTTTTGAAATTGAAAGTAACAAATGATGGAATCAAATACATTCGAGTTGTTTTTTTTCTATTTTATTCCTTTTTATATTTAAGATATTACATAAAAATAAAACGAAAAATTGACTTCTTCCAATACCAACCACCACGATAATCTGAAATTAAATAAAAATAAAGAAATAAATGTCTGAAACAATTCATGTCTAAATCAAAACTTCGAAGTAAATAAACTTTGAAGATGGCAAATTGGTAAAAACAAAAAACTAAAACTAGGAAGTGAGGCCCGGTGCTCAGAAAGGGCAAGTATCTGTTTAGCTAGCTACCTACACAAATCACCTGTTTAATTCAAAGTACAACAATTAAAAGTAATATAGCAATAGCCAAAACTCCTTCAAATAAGGATGGCATAATAATCAACTGGTTGTGATGCCAGATGGATATCTGGTGGATTGTTTTATTTGCTCAAGACGAAATAGTCTTACAACAGCTCAGTTAACCACTTCAACCACCACAACCGGCGAATAATTCTATTTCAAGTGCACCAAAAACACATCTATTGACAATCTAGATTCAAATATGGTCTCAACTTATAGCGGGAAAAGATAGACTAGGTAATTCTAGTACAAGATCGAATGAAAGGAAATTTACGTCCCAGTGAAGATTTTCACCGATACCAAGACGTTACCAGCTATATGTGTAAAGTGTCAGAACATTTTACCTTAGCAGTTCGCTTAGGGCAATGCACTGGGAGGGGGAGGGTTCTATGACGTGCTACGTTTGCCTGGACAAAGACCAGTTTTTAAGGTTTCTTTGAAATGGCCCTAAGACATTTCTACCTGTCAAATGAACAGTCAATACCCATTTTCAAGTTTTGGTCAGACCCGGTCAGGGTTCGAACTCACGACCTCTCACATACGAAGACAACTGATCACCAAACTCGTGATTATCAAACAATTGGGTATACAAAAATGCTATACTTCATATTTTGCATTACCAGGGCTCCCTGGTCTCGTCGTCAATTAATTCCCCATCTGCAGACGGCAATGCACTTCGTAGATCAAACTCATTCAAGTCGTCTGAAGCAAAATCACTCCTCAAATCCTTGTCGCCGGAAGCGAAGTCGCTCCTCAAATCCATGTCACCGGAAGCAAAGTCGCTATTCAAATCCATGTCACTGGAAGCAAAGTTATTTTCTCGATTTAGAAACTCATAGCTTTTAAAAAATTTCCTTGAAGGCGGTGGAGGAACAGTGTTTGGTTGTCCTGTAATTACAGTGCTTGGCATGACTGAAGGCATATCCGTCGGCGGCATGCCTGAAGGCATATCCGTCGGTGGCATGCTTGAAGGCATATCGGTTGGTGGCATGCTTGAAGGCATATCGGTTGGCGGCATGCTTGAAGGCATATCCGTCGGCGGCATATTGGATGGCATATCCGTTACTGGCATGACAGAGGTGATAATTGTTGGTGGATTGTTTGTTGATGGTGTCATTCCACTGAACCCGAGGTGCTGTAACAAGTTTTGCAGATAATTCACTTGCTCAGAACCTGAAATACAAAATTCAACGTTGGAGTATAGAAGTTGTCCCGATTATTCCAGTTTCAATACTAGTAATATAATGCAGGCCTGTCGAAAGGTAAAACTATGGTAACAAATTACTGTAGACTGTGCAACTATTCATGTAAGTGGACAGCTTTACGGAAGTTGTTTTTGTTTAAACTTGTGGCAGCTTTCTATCACCAGTAACCCACTATACAATATTTATTATTACTAAAACCACGTTTTGCAGAGATTGTGGCCATATTTTACACAAAAAAATCACAAAAAAAAAAAAAAAAAAAAAAAAATTCTAGTTTTATTAGGAAGTGACCTATGTGCAATGTCAGTCTCTGCTCAATATCTTATTTCAAAAAGATGTCGAGATGATGTTTAGTTAGTCAATCGGCATTGACTCCTGTTTGTTGTGTGCAATGTTTAACTTTTCGACAGGTATGATCTGTACGTCTTTAAAGCTAAATGACTAAATGAAAGAAGTCGAGTTAAGTTTTAAAGATGTCCATTTTAGATAGACACTGCATAAAATTATAATATGTATCCAGTGTGTTGTGTTTTTAAAATCAGACATGTCTAAAAATTAAGTCAGGTAAAACCTATGGTTTGGAGTTTTACGCCAAGTTAATATTTCACTTATATATTGACGGCACCAGCTATAGGTAAAGTGACAGAAATTGTTGATTTCTTTGTAATGCACTCGGGGCAATGTAAAGGGAGGTTTTTACAGCGTGTCACGTAGCACTCTAAGGACCAATTTCTAAATGTCGAATGCTTAGCAAAAGTTGCTTTCTATTTTAAATCTTGTCAGACTCGGCATTGGTTCGAAACCCGTGAGGTTCCTACAATATGCAGAGAACACACTACCGACTGAGCTACTATAGTCGAAGTTCTACTGAAATTTTTATTACGTATTATGTTAAAGTGTAAAAATAATGTAAAAAAACGAGAGAGAGAGAGGGAGAGAGAGAGACTTACTTAGAACATCGAACACAAATCCATGGAGGTCATCGTTGTATAACTTAGTTGCTAACAAAGATTCATAATTCATAGCTTTGTCGATCAGGTCTACAACGTAGTTCTTTAAGACATCCAACAATTGTCCAATGACAATTTTTCTCCTTGAATCAGGTAAGAAGTCAAATACTTCGTCAAATATTACTTGTGCTTCTGTTGTCAACACGCCAAGAGCTTGTTCTTCCTGGAATCTGAAGAAGATAATTGCAATTAATAAAATAAAGCGTTACAAAGATTCATAATTCATAGCTTTGTCGATCAGGTCTACAACGTAGTTCTTTAAGACATCCAACAATTGTCCAATGACAATTTTTCTCCTTGAATCAGGTAAGAAGTCAAATACTTCGTCAAATATTACTTGTGCTTCTGTTGTCAACACGCCAAGAGCTTGTTCTTCCTGGAATCTGAAGAAGATAATTGCAATTAATAAAATAAAGCGTTACGTCAAAGCCAGGAATATTTTACTAATACATGTATATCGAGACGGCTCCGTGTATTGATCAAGACAGGTCATATCAACCGTGACACAGAAGGCTTCTTACGAAAAAAATTTTGAATTTATATCTAGTTTTTGCGGAAGATGTCGCTTTCTTCGAGTCTGTTGGAAATAGTTGATGAAAAACATCTAATTTTAATTAATTTGCTTAAGATATTAATATTTCTTGACCCCTGTCTACGACCACTAGAAAGGGGTTTTATCGGAATAGGAAATTCCGGAATAGTTAGATACTTTCCGTAATCTTTGCGAAAATCCGAAATATTTAGATCAAATCCGGAAGAATCAGAAAATCGGGAATAATTGGTCAATATTTTTACGGTAAATTTTACGGATTCTAAAAATTCCGGCGATAGTCAATCTTTTACCTGAATAATCAGACACTCAACGGGATTTAGATAACAAAAAAATTACCGTAAAAAGTCCCAATTATTCCCGATTTTTGCCCTATTATTCCGGATTTAGTCAGATTATTCTGGATTTTCGCAATTATCCCGGTAAAACCCCCTTCTAGTGGACCTTGATCTCTGAATGTCAAAGGTCGGTTTACGATCAGGATGTTCAGGATGCAAAAAATCCTGCATTTTGTCTATAATTGATATTTTTCCAATGCGAAAATGATCTTGATTAAATCGGAGGTCCGTAGAGTAATTTTTACAAAAACCCGTTTGTTCCAAGCGAGATAACTCTTGCAGATTTATTAATTTCAGTTTCGAGGGAGACAGTCCGAGACTTTAAAGTCTTGATCCGAATTAATACCTTAGTACAGAAGGTCGATTAAAATACGCATATGGTGTAATATGTGTGGTTGAAATTTATTGAAGATGTCTCATTGCCTTTGTGAATTTGCCCTCAATTTGTATTTGCCCCGCGAAATAGTTTGGTAAAAATAAAAATGAGGTCTTTGCTCTCTTCTATCTGTGGCTTTGTGTTTGTATATTGACAAAACTACGGTATATCCATAAATAAAGTGCACATAGTTTAATATTTATTTCTATCAATTGAAAACATTTACATTTAACTGTAAAAATTTAAATTGCACTGACCTTACCAAATTATATTTTCAATGACATCCATATTCAGTGCCCCTGTATATAGAACTTTTGAGGAAATTAAATCTAGGTTTGATCACGTTTATACACCAATTGTGCCTCATTTAAAGTTATATCAGGATATATAGGATCAGGTAGGTCATGTTTTCGGGTTTTTCTTATGAATATTCTAATTATGACCACATTTAAAGTTGTCCGCAGTAAGATACGTTTCAAGGGATAATTTTGAAATTGTTGCTCTATATACATAATTAAATTCACTCCTTGATGAATAATTGAAAATACTTTATAGCTGGGTAGATTTCAGGTTTCATAATTTTGGTCCAAGCACTACTGATGAGGAATTCAATTGTATTCCGAAACGGCCGTCTAGTGCTGTGAAATTAAAACTAGTATAATATGCAATTTGATAATTTTTTGCGCGTTTGTTGGAAAGCACGACACCTATCCGTCCAGTTGTCAACAGTATTAATTTTAATTAAAGATATCAAAACACTTGCCTTTTTTGAAATCTCTGCATAGCTGCTGTGTGTATTTTGAAGACTCTTTCTGGAGGGGTACACATGAAAGCACGTATGTGCACCTTTCTCATTTGCATCATAGCTCTGAATAATTTTGTTTCGGGGTCATTCTGATTCTTGAGGAATTTAGGCAAGGTGTACCTGAATCTGCGAAGGAACTTTTCTAATGCTGAAAAACAAAATGAATTTTGATATTTAAATTATTTGACCTGTGAAGAGAAAACCCTATTGTTTAATCAGCCCTCAAAGTGGGTTTCAAAATCAAGAGGCCAGCTGGTTATCAATTGAAATTTTTAGGTGGCCAGTGGAAATTCCGAGTGGCAAGGCAATCTTCTTGCCTTGGGCATCTTTTTAGGTATTGAAAACAAAAAGTGTCCTTTTAAAACTGATCGTTACAATCACTTCCATACAGTGTTATTATAAATAATAATGATGGTGTAAAGTGTCCATTATATTGCCTGAATTGTTAGAAGTACATGTACATGGAAATTTTGTGACGCAGAAATAATATGTTCTCTGGTCACAAAAATTTAAAGTAGACAAGCTGGCCACCATTTAGAAATTTTAAGTCACCAGACGCAATTGCAGGTCGACATGGCCACCATTTTAGTAGACAATATTGAGGGCTGACAATTTACTAGGATTATGCAAAGGGGTCCATAATCAGAATCTTCCATCACAACATCGATGGTTTTGCATTCGGGTAATATGTTAAATAAGAACCACTAATTATGTCTTAATATTGGGTCATTTGGCAAAATAGGGATCACTGGAACCATTGCCCCTTCTAGAAAGACCGTGAAACTGAAACCCTACTAATGGGTCACTTTGATTTTGTCAAACTAATTTCTGATTTTAAGATCCAAATAGGACACAAAAAATGTTAAAAATTAAGCATATAATGGGATGACGGTCCAATGGGCACCGCCAAAAAATGCACCCTGTGCAAGTCCAGCAAATAAACCGCTCAACATTTTTGAAAGAAGTGGATTTCCAAAGATATGGGGTCTAGTAAACGCGATCCGTAACACTTTAAGATATTGGGGTCACATCAGTCAATAGCTTTCTTAAATTTTTCAAAGGGGGGGGGGGGGTTGCAACCCCAGCAACTTCTGCCTTTTTAAAAGGAATATATTTTCACTTTTGTCGACCACGAGTTTATTATCGTCCCAATGGTAGCACACATTGTAAAAAAAATCTTTATGAAAATTAAGTTATAAACTAGAACCGTCTCTGAAAAGCCAAATACCCCTCCCCCCGCCCCAAGCATTTAATGTTTTTCGGCGATTTTTACCTTTATGATATGGCCTTGGTTTAAGGTCATGCCACACCTTTGGACCATGAAGATTATTCAGTTAAAGTCTAATGGCAGTCGTCCAAAGCAGACACGGGATACGTCCAGGACATAATTTTACAAGGACAGACAGACATGGCGATTGCTATATAAACCCCCCTTCAAAGTAATTTGCGGGGGTGGGGTGGGGGGAATAATAATTATTTTTTATACTTACGTAAAAATTCTTTGACTGCAAACTCATCATTGAACTCACGGAAGAGAACGTGATGAAGCCCCCAGACTATACCACTTAGTAATCCTTCCCTCTCCGCGTCTGAACGGAACTGTACGTTTTCCAGGATTCTAGACAAATTCATTCTTAATGTACCATCCTCCATTTTGAACTGACTGGCTAATAGTCTATCAACAACATCTGCAAAAGTTAAAAATTAATTTTTATTAAATAAAATTGTTGAAGTCCAACTTTATACAATTATCAAAATCATGACATTTTTAATAATTTTGTTTACTGCGATATTCCGCATCAGATTACGTCTTTGAATATTTATAACAATAATCTAGCAAGGGGATATGCCATTCTATTTACATTTTGTTTTAAATTTAACATTTTAAAATAATTTTTATATCGCATTATTATAAAACTTGATCAAATTGCTATTATTCTATAATTTTTCTAGTTTTCCAGAGACTAAAGACGCGATTTAGCATATACAGTAAAACCTAGATTCATCGCCACCATTTGTTCAGTCAAATTTTGGCGTTATAAAGGGGTTTGGCAATAAATCGAGGGAGGCCCATAAAGAAAATCATAAACAAAATGGATTTTGGGACTTCAAAATAGTGTGGCGATAAGCGAGGTGGCAAAGTTATCAAGGGGCATTATAACGAGGTTTTACTGTATGTGTATAAAAAGTGGCGATTTAGCATATACATGTATGAAAAGTCAAACTTTTCCACCTTGTATCCAAAACGTAGTCAGGGGACTTTAGTTGCCTCAATGATTTACAAGTATGAATTAAGCAGAATCTTGGTGGATACTGTCTACTTATACCACTTGGCCTCAATTTCAGAATTTATAAATTTGGAAAAAAATCGGCTCTCACTTTGTTCCATCAATGAAATAAACCATCTAAACCTTGATAACGAAAATAGTTCGATGTCCCACCAATGATATAAACCCACATAAAGCTTAACAAAAATACTTTGTCAATACTTACACAGCATGGCTTGTTGCAGTTTAGTGGCAGGACACTCAACCCGCCTGTCTAGTATATGTGCTGCAAGCATTAGAGTGGAGTCTTCAGCCACAATTTTGGGTTCCTCATCAATCGATTCATTCGGAATATGTATTCGATGTAACTCTTTGTTTCATTAACAATGTTTGAATAGTCAATCTGATCTGTAAAAAAAAGAGTTGGACAATTAGGTCATGGTGTTTAACGTCTCAGTCAAGACTATTATTTCACTTATATTGAGACGTCGCCAGCTATAGGCGAAAGTGCAGAAATTTTGTCTTGCGATTTTATTGATCACTATCTACCCAGATCACGGCGACCCGGCAGCCGAGTATTAACTTTTCATTAGCCCATTGTTAAACTTTTGACAGGTCTGTACCGTATGTTTTAGGCTAAAGACGTCACCACAATGGGGTTCGCCGCTGTACCACGCGATACCTTCCAACGTGTCTGCAAAACGCTCGTTTCCAATGGACATGGAATCGCACAATGATGTTTTCTTGTAAAAACAACCTTATTCCGGGAATTTGTGACGTTGACCAAAATGCTCCGCACAAACGTTAAGAGGTATTAACCACGTGGTACAGCGGCGAACCCCAGTCTCGATAAAAGCATTGTTTCGTATTGATTATTGGTGCTATCACCAGTATCGAACACCCCCTGGTCAGTACTTTTTTCTCTCATCGATATCGACCAAGTCACTATATTAAAATCGAGAGTAAGCAATGCATATTGACTGCCGAAACAAATTGTAACAACCACAAGACTTGTAGTAGTAACACAAGTTTTATAATGGATTTACAGTCGGGCCATGTTGAACGTTTTAAAATACGTTAACGAAACTGAATCGGAACCAAGTTGCCAAGCTCTGGGTATCTAATGACTAAATAGCAGCCTAGAGTTATAAATATCTGCCGAAAAGTTGATGAGATCAATCTGCTCCAGTGCCTAGGTTCCGACAAAAAACCCTCGGGGAAAGAGTGGCATTTTGTTGGTTCCTTTGAGGAAGCTAGAAATTTGTATCAGAGCATTCTAGTTTTTAGGCCACATATATTTAAATAATCCTGACTGAGGCATAAATATTTCGAAATTTGAAACTTTTTAAAATAAAATATTGATTTAAATTTGGATTTTATTTTTTTTAATTTATTTTTTTGATAGAATTTTTTTAAAATGATTTGATATGAATCTAAATTTATATTGTCTGTCTAATACAGAGTCTGGTAGGGACGAATTTTAGTGACGTCTAAATGACGTCTCATTAATTGTGTACTTACCTGTGAAGTCTCCCGATGGAAACTGTTTAAAGTAAGCAGGTAAAATTTCCTTTAATATTGGACATGTTCTTCCTAAAAGTGACTTATCACCAGGTTTCGGTCTCTTTCCTTTTCCGGATTTGTTACTTGGTCCCTTTCCTTTTCCAGACTTGTTACTTGGTCCCTTTCCTTTTCCAGACTTGTTACTTGGTCTTTTCCTTCCTCTGCGAGTATGATACAATTCTTCTGTTTCTTGCGATTCTTTAAAGTCCCTATATGCGTAGAGAGGTAACGCTTCTTCTTGTGAAGTACCTTGGGAGGGTGTGGACCTCTGTGTATTATCAGGCCCATTATTATAGGACCCATCGTCGTCATCCGGCCCATCGTTGTCATCGGGCCCATCATTATCATTAGTATCATCATCTGGGGGAACTGGGTTTCCCTGTGAAATAGACCGATATACTGGGGACGGTGATTGGTCTTGTGTATTATCAGGCCCATTATTATAGGACCCATCGTCGTCATCCGGCCCATCGTTGTCATCGGGCCCTTCATTATCATTAGTATCATCATCTGGGGGAACTGGGTTTCCCTGTGAAATGGACCGATATACTGGGGACGGTGATTGGTCTTGTGTATTGTCAGGACTATCATCATCATCATCATCATCATCATCGTCGTCATCATCATCATCACCAGGCCCATCATTGTCATTAGTACTATCTTGCGGTGGAACTGGATTTCCAGTGTCCCCTGGTGGCGAATTATAGTCCCGATAAACAGGAGAAGATACAGGTCCCTGTGTATCATCTGACCCTTCATTGTCATCCGGTTCATCGTCATCGGGTTCCTCGTTGTTATCGGAACCATCATCGTATCCAGGTGAGACTGGTGGTCCATTTGGATCATTTTGCGATTGCTCACGTTTCAGTTCACTAAGTACGGATCTTAGAACCCTCATTTCCTCCGACTCATGGTTTATATTCCTCGCACAGACCAATCCTTCAAAATAAAAATAAAAATGCCCGTTACTTTGTCAATCTTAAAAGAGAAAAACAAAGAGCCACACAGTAAAGTCTGTGATGCTTAAAATTTTCAAAGTGACAAAATATTAGCATCTCAAATGCATTTTCCAATAGTTGTGGGTCAAGGCCAAGCAAAATTGTTCCTGCTAATACTTTTAGTAAAATTAGGCAAGTATGTAGTTTTTAAATAGACCATTTGAGTCAAGGGAGGCAACTTCAATTTGTCGAAATATAAGCTGAGGTAAGGCATAAGAGGCCCATGAGCCTTGACATTTAATCGAATGTTCTATCTTGAACTTTCCTTTTGATTTTTAAATAATTTACAGGGGTTTATCTAGTCTCTCCATTTGAAACACCGCAACTGTAACTGAGTTAATGAAATACTACTTGTCACGAGGACTTACAATAAAGCTACAGTACTACAGTACAGACCTATCGAAAGTTTAACAATGAGGTAACGACAAAAGTCGAAGTTCTGATGCCGAATGGCTGACATGTGAATAGCTTAAGACCGAGAATCTGCTGAGCGATAGATTCCAACTGTTGTCGACGAGAAACATAGATAAGGTAACGATTCGGCAATATTTATTTAGCTTAAGCTTAAGTGATAAACTTTCGACAGGCCTGTTCTGTATTATTGAATTAATGGAGAAACAGACGTTTTAAATGCTGATAATTGATAGGCCCCCCTCTTCAAATTCTACATTTCAGGTCCCAGAGCCAAAGTTTGTTCAAATTGAATAATACTTCTCGGGATTCTCCATTCGAAATATTCATGGTCTAGCAATGGTACATTCTATATCGGGCCCAACTTCAGTTTCCCTATTTGGGGAAGATTTGTGCAAATTTATTGCGATAACAAAATCTAAAGTTCTAAAGCTTGGTACTTCTTATCAATTTTTTATAGGATTCACTATTCCCACTTCATGGTGCCCCTTGTGGGCATATTATTTATGCAAATATAAAAGCACTTTGGTATGATTATTGCCAAATATTACGTTTTACGTCCCAGTCAAAAATAGTTCATATATCGAGACGTCACCAGTAAAATTCAAATTTTGGTCAGACCAGCCCGGGTTCGAACACGACTTTCCACATACGGAGCAAGGGACAAGTCCTCTGGGCTTTCAGTTTGTAAATGTTATTTCGTGATTTTGAAATAGTTATTTTGATTTTTTAAAATGTTTTAGAATTACTATTTCGTACTTTTCACATTAGTACATTACATGATAATTTCATAAATGGTCATTGAATAATTACATAAATAGTTTTGTAGAAATATGTTCTTGACAACGCATAGAAACGGGGGCTACGGAACTATATACTAGGTCAAGTCCCCCATCTACCACCCACCCCGACATCCCTCACATGTGCTACACTTCAAATTCGAATTTAGATTTTACTAAGTGTTAATGAGCTGTAATTACAAAAATGACATGACGATTTTCATTTTTAAATTGTTTCAAATGTAGAGTCAAACCCGTCTATAATTGTCAGTTGCTGAACTAGGACAAAGTGACCACTTTAGACAGGTGACCACTATGGACAGGTTTTCAATGTTACTCGTTATCTCAAATTGTATCAGGTTTCCTGTGCATCTAGCTTATGTCAAGTTAGTATGAATACTAAATACTATTGTTCGTCTTTTATACTTAGAGACAGTCCTTAATTAAAATTGCTATAGTATCATTTGGTGTCTCATAAAATAATCACAACATGTGTTTAAAAACAAAAATACTAACAAGGAAAAATACACGAAAAATGGAAATAATTACATTTATTTCTGTATATAGAGAAAAAAATCAGCAAATTTACAAATATCGCGATTAGACTAAGAACTAAAACGCCCATTAAAAACCCCATGTTCTAAACCTTTGATATTCACGCCTGAATCACGCCTGTGTCATAGACTTAATCAGTTTGTCCACTTTCAAATAATGTGATCCTAATGCTTTTTCACAAATAAAAACACTTCAAAACTACATACTTCAAGTCATCTTAAATATTTCTTCTCCATGATTTTGTCAAAACTGATGCCAATAATAATTGTGATATATACGTTATTTACATTGTAATTGTTGACCTTAGTTGAACCTTTTAATATATGCATATGGGGTTACCTAGGGAACATACTACAGCTGAATTTTAGTGAAAAATATATAATTTTCTCTATGTAGGAGAATAACGGAAAAAGTAAAAATAAAAATAAAAATATTTTTAGATGCGCTTTTTGTTTCCAAAACAAAATATGATTGTTAGGTTTCAAAAATTTAAAAGGTATAAAAATTATTTATGAAAACGACTGTCTCTAAACATTAAAGATGAACAATAGTTCTTGTTATAAATAGAAATCAAGAGATTTGAATGCGATATAAAATATTTATGAACAGTATTGTTTTAAGAAATTGTAAATTATAAGCTTCTGGTTTTATTATATTGATGTTAGATGTTAATGACAACTTGGAAATGTGACCGAACAATATCATGTCAAATTAAGTGCTTAGTGTTATAGAAAGATACAAGATGATTTTTGGGACTTAAATAACGTGACCACTAACACATTAGACAGGTGACCACCATGGGGAGGTGTAATAAATAAACAGGTTTGCCTGCACATGTACAAGTATAATTTTTAAATGGTTTATTACTGTTGAAAATTTATGTTGAATAAAATTAGCTTTCAATGCGTTTACTAAATTTCTGGGACAGTTTTATGGCATCGCCTTGCCATTGAGCGGAATACAGTGACCTTAAGGTCTATTGCGAATAAACAAATTTGTTTTAACTTTCCAGAAATCGCAAAAAATTCCGAATATACGAATAAGTAATGCATGTATTTTGAATTTCGGAATACTAATTCGAAAATTGAAAATACTATTTCCAAAATATGAAATACTCTTTCGAAAATATTAAATCACTTGTCTTGTCAATAATTATTTAATGTTACATTATGAACTCCGGATTAAATTTAATAAATAACTAGAAAAACTAAGCCACAAGCTCACAAAAAATACTCCCCGCTCCCTATCACTATATACCCCCCACTTTTTAAGCGGGGGGTGTATAAATATGCAACGTGTAACACCCAATACACTAGCATTGTCAGCCTTATTTTTTTTAAGTAGACAATTGCAACATTAAGGCAAAATAAAAACAAAGTTTTCGAGCGTCCTACGGTCCATATATCAAGTATAACAAACCCAAGTTTCCCCCCACACCTGCCAGATCCCAGAGTTGGAGATCTTGTGAAAGCGCATGATGTTCGTATAAGTTCCGAAATAACATTGCATTGTCCGGTTGAAATATTAATAAATATTCTTAATTTCTTATACGGGTATCTACTAACAGCACGGGGTTCGCTAGGATGCGCATGCGTAGTTAAATACAAACACAATACACGTGTTTAATATTTCAAATTAATGTTTCCAATGTTGACGAAATACAAAATGTACAAGGTCATAATATTTAAATTAAAGGTCAAGCAAACCTTGTTAAAAGCGATTGGTTCTTAAAATCATACTCCGATCACTCCAGTGTACGAAGTTTTATACAGTACGGTGTACATGGTATAGAAATATCGCAAATTAAAATAGATATGTACATTTTGTAACTATCCTTTTAAAGTGCTCTTAGATAACTTTATTTATCCCAGGGTTCAAACGAAAGGTTACTAAATGTCAAATATATTAGAATAGTGAAAAAAGCACGTGGTTAAAAAAGACCAAATTTTGAGACAGTTTACAGTTTACAATCTAAATAATGATATTTAGGTAGGTTATTTATTCATGAACATTCACAAATATTCCAATACAATGGGTGCCTGTGCAGTAACAACGGTATGCTTCTGATTTGTTTGGGGTTTTGCGTTACAATAGAAAATATTACACTTGTCAAGTTGGAACAAATTTCGACCTCTGCAGTACGGTCAGGGCATGGTGTGCGCAAAGGCGATTTTAACCTGCCACGCCTACTGCGACTTCTGACATTAGTTTTAAAATGTCTCCTCAGAAGGACGCTTTTGTTATCTAAATGTGTTTAGCACACAAGTCAGCATTTCTCAAGCCATGGTTAGACCCGGATGGGGTTCAAACCACGACCTTCAACATACGCTGCGAGCACTCTACCAACCGGCTATAATAGTGGTATTTTAGAAACGAGTACAAAGACACCGCATGTAGGTACAGAAACCAACTATAAAATCATGATAGTCCTTTTTAAATGCTTTAGAATACATGCGTAATTGTGCCATGTGCCAGGGCATGACCGAAAAGGTACAGGTGAGGTCCACCATTAAACACATGCCACGTGGCAAATAATTAACTTCCAAACAAAATATAATTCTGAAAGATGTACAATGTCCGGTATAAATGTACACGTGGCAAATATTGGAAGCTTTGAAGGAGTTTAAAAATTTTTTTAACTTCCAAACAAAATATAATTCTGAAAGATGTACAATGTCCAGTACTGTACATAATTGGAAATATTTAAATAAAATAAGATAAATTAACTTACCGTGTAGTAGAACGAAACTCAAAAACAACCAAACGCCCGTCATCTTACTTCTTAGCAGTAGCCTTCACTGCATCAGACTGCATGTCAGGCCACTGTCGACCGCGTTTTTATAGGAAAGATATCGGACACTGGATTGTGATTGGTCAATTCATCGTTATTCAAAGTCACGACACGTAATGAATGCACGACGATCCTCGTGCTACAACTTCAAAATCCGAAGAACCCAGTTAGTAACCCGTGGAATATATCGGCATACACAAGGTTACATAGAGTTAGTCACCCGTGAAATATCATCTTATTTGTAATACATGCATTAGATAACAATAAGTTACTCACCCGTGATTTATATAAGCATTTTTAAAGGACATACAGAAGATTACATAAAGTTAGTAAAATATCATGACATGCTGTAGATAGCACATTTTGCCACCAGTGAATGACCGACATACTTTTATATATATATATATATATATATATATATTATATATATATATAGAGAGAGAGAGAGAGAGAGAGAGAGAGAGAGAGAGAGAGAGAGAGCATCCAGGGTCAAGCCCCGGTTTTGCAATCATTTATTAAATTTTAGATTTAAATAATTTTGTTAATTACAAGGACATTCAAGAATCTATGGTGTTATTTTGAAGAAATCGTAAAGCTATAGCTAAAAACGGCAGTATTTAGTTTTGTCAAAAATATTCCATTCGTCGTTAAGAAATAAGATTGTCAAAAATTTCTCTATCAAGTTTGATTACTAAGGAAAAATGTATTTAAAATAATTGTGAACTGGGGCTGGGTTGTTAATTCAACCGATGGTTAGTAATAAATGATATGAGGATTAAAAATATTTGATATAAAAAAAACTAGTTTTTACTTTTGCCTGACTTCTTTAATAACCCATTAAATTAAAAGAATTTTTTTCACAGAAATATTAAAACAAGGGTTGATTCAATAATTTTTTTTATTTTTTTTTACTACAGTAATCAAAATTGAGGAGAGGGTACAAATGGGGGTCTTTCCTTGACTTTAAGTTTTAAACAAAAAATTCAGAAATCGTGCCTAAAACACAAGCATACAAATTTGGCTGATCAATTTAAAAAGCTAAATTGAGCTTGTAATATAACCCATGCATTATTTACAACCATTAAAAAGCGACAACATTCAAAGTATATATATAGCCATAGAGCTAATGTGCATGCTATTGGCATTACCGAGGAAAAAAGTAGGGTTCAACAAAAAAAATCACGTTAACAGAGCTCCAGATAAAAGGAGTATCTGTGTAAATACCCTCTAATTTTTTTGAAATGTAAGGGTATCAAAGCCCTTTCAAAATCCTCATTACCCTTTACAATTCTTATAACAGTAGAGCCTTCCATGGGGGTTGAACTCCTGACTCGAGTACCTGTGAAATGCCATTGTCACAATTGAGATGATGTTACTGTATTATTGTTAGAAGTTATACTGCTTTAAAAATTGAAAATACTCTTTAAATTTTTATGGATCAGTGTCGATACTCTTTAGATTTTACAGGATGCCCTTTAGAAAAAAGTAGGGGATAATGACCCTTCATGTCAAATTCCTAACTGGAGCTTTTTGTTAACTTAATCTTTAAATACATTGTATCTTTAATCTATTATGCGACTTGACTTGAGTGAAATAATGAGTTTATACACCCAATTCAAGATCCTTTCCCTTTTATCGAGGCGATCAGTTACGATATAGCAGAGGAAGTCGGAGTGTCAAAACAAAATCATCTACCTTCGACAAGCGAAATCTAAACTTGATACGCTGGAGACAAGCCTAAACAGTAAGAACTGTGTTTTGTAATGGTGTGATTTAGACGGCTGTACAGACAGGTGGGAAGTTTAACACTAAGTCTACGAATAAGTGCCGAATCGGCATTTCATATCTATAGCAATTTCGATTTTTGGGGGGGGGGGGGGGGGTGGGGGGGGGGGGGCGCATGTTATCTATCTTAAGGCAGCTTTTCGGTCACTGACTATCTATTCGCGGCCGCTCAGCAGCCGAACGTTGACTCCTTTTCGTTAGCTCAGTGTTAAACTTTCGACAGGCCTGTACTGCACTTAGCGATCGCGCGATGCCGCAGTGCGTGGTTAATTTAATTCAACTTAGAACCGACATTGGTAGAGTACTCGTTCCGTAAGTGGGAGGTCGTGGGTTCGATCCCCGGCTGGGTCAGACCCAAGACTTGAAAGTGGGTAGTGACTGTTCTTTTGCCAAGCACTCTGCATTACGAAATGAAAGTCACGGTTCTTTCGGATGGGAACTTAAACGAGGTCCCGTGTCACGGTGGACTTAGGACGTTTAAGAACCCTGCTGTATAATGCCATCAGCGCAACGCACAGACAAAATTTCTGCACTTTCGCCTATAGCTGGCGACGTCTCGATATAAGTGAAATATTCTTGACTGGGACGTTAAACACCATTACTCAACTCGACTCAACTCGAGATATTTTGCGACATGGCCATATACAAGTCTCTTCTTGTTTGCCTATGGCTACTTTTTGGATTATGTTTCAACTAAAGGCAACCGCCATGTATGTACATACTGACCGACGTAATATGTAATAAATTAGAACGTCACTCACTTTTTGTTTTTAATTTGAAATATCTGTTACGGTTACTGGTAATTATAACAAAAATTGAAATGACTGAAAATCCGAACCGACGATATGTTGTCATAGTGATTGTTGCCATAGTAAACAAATGCACGTCTAAATACATTTTTTTTTTAATTTTAAACATTTAGTGCAGTTAAGTATTTAACAGGGTGTAACATGTACTCTCTCTCTCTCTCTCTCTCTCTCTCTCTTTAAGATATCGGTATATATTAATTGTTTGTTCGTATTCTCTCTCTCTCGCTTAGATGTCGATATACATTGTTTGTTTGTTTTCTCTCTCTCTCTCTCTCTCTCTCTCTCTCTCTCTCTCTCTCTCTCTCAAATGTCAATATATCTAAACTCTGTTTATCTGTTCTTTCAATTACGCCTTCACAATATTAACTTCAAATTGCTAATTTTATCGAAACTGTCATCTTCTCCGCTGTTCCATAGCCTAAAAATAAAATAAAACACAAATAAACACATAAATAAATAAAAACAATAAAATAAAAAATAATTTGGCGTAGACAATTAAAGTTGAGTAAATTTACTATTTAAATACACAGTACAGGCCTGTCGGAAGTTTAACATTAAGGCATCGGATTATTGCCGAATCGGCAGCTCCACAAAGGTCCGTCGTTGGTTACATCTTGACAGATGTTTGACAGCTGCTTGCTATCTCTCTCTCTCTCTCTCTCTCCTCTCTCTCTCTCTCTCTCTCTCCATCCATCCATCCATCCATCCATCCATCCATCTATCTATCTATCTATATCTATCTATCTATCTATCTATCTATCTATCTATCTATCTATCTATCTACCTATCTATCTATCTATCTATCCATCCAATTCTCCACTCGGTAGCCGAACATCGGCTCTTTTCTGTCCTGTATTTCGGTCATTGGAAATGAATATTTATTTCCTAATTCGAAAATGACCTTGTTAGGACAATGTTGAAGTTTTTAATACCTTCATAAGATTAATTTTTAAAAAATATGAAAAAAAACATACTAAAAAGTATCTGCTAATAAGATTATGTTTTATTAATCTCTAGTTGCCACTATAGACGAAGGTGCAGAAAAATTGCCTTTGCGTTCCCTGATAGCATTATGCTGCAGAGTTCTTTATCGTGCCAAACCATAACACATGTTTATTTTAAGTTTCCATCCAAAAGAACCATGACTTTTATTCCGTAATGCTGAGTGAACAGTCACTACCCACTTTCAAGTTTTAGGTCAGACCCGGTCGGGTTCAAACCCACGACTTCCCACTTACACACTCTAGCTACCACAGTGGTATATTTCCAAAGGATTAATCCAACAAAGGTTTTGTGCACATACCTGCCGCGATGAGAGGGTGTACGAATGTGTAATATGGTTTGCCTCGTATTGGAGGAACCTAAAGAGCTTTGCTCAAGCTTGCCACTTACCAAGTCATATTATATAATTATATCGGTACTGGTTGAACTAGTAAATACCCTGTTGACTGTACAATTGGCATTTCGAAATAAACATGAAAGCCATGGTTCTTTCGTATGGGAACTTAAAACAAACGAGGTCCCGTGTCACGGTAGGCGTGGCACGATAAAGAACCCTGCTGTATAATGTCATCAGCGCAACACACAGGCAAAACTTTTCTGTACCTTATCGTGTCTATACATAAAGCTGGCGACCTCTCGATATAAGTGAAATATTCTTACAATCGACAGATCATCCCTGTCGCCACACATTTTCGTTAGGTGCTATCTCACGATAGTGGCGTTGCTAGTAAAGAATGAATGTGCAAAAGTCACCACATGCGCCATAGGCCAATACACCCTAGGAGTGTCGGGTGCATGCCGCCGATTTTGGTGAGGAGCGGGCATGATAAAAATGTCGCACCTTAGTACGAAAGCTTGTTCATGCCACTTTGTAATCTGATTTTTTTTTCTTAAATTGTAGGTACCATTTTTAAATCGTACCTACGAACTGCAAAATCGTACCTACGATTTGAGAAATTATCAGATTACAAAGTGGCACGAACAAGCTTTCGTAGGGACGGGACGTGGTAGGGGCAGCTGAGAATAATTAAACTTGTAAAGAGATTGAAAATGTTTTTGATATACATTTTGGTGTCCCGTTTCTCAAAGCCCATTATACAGAGGTGTTCTTTTCTCTTATGTTTTAAAACATTTAACTGTAAAATCTCCACATTTTTCATGAAAAAAAAAACATTATATGTAACCACCGAATTATTGGTTCATTTGCACGCTATGCCACTGACAAGCTAGCCATACATCGGGCCCTCGACGGCCTAGCTTTAACTCTTCGACAGGTTAGTACTATCTAAGGGACGTATGAGACACTTCAGACGAATGCCCCTGTCACACATTCACGGATCACCTCGCCGGTACCACTACGGATTAAATTTCACAGATGACCCTAGAAAAGCCAATTTCCGTAGTCCGGCACGGATCCGATACGGACCCACTAGTACGTAGTTAACCGTAACTAACCGTATAAATTCTTGACGAGTTCGGGCTTATTGATAATTAAATTTTGAACATGTTCAAAATAGAAATACAACTACGAATGACTACGTATATGGCACGCCAATTTATGCAAAAATCAGCTAACCCTAGGATAGCTGGCTGCTATCCTATAGATACCAGACCGTAACTCTCGATACCTGCAGGTATTGTGAGTTAAATCAGCTATCGGGATAGCTTTTTGCTATCCCATAGATAGCAGGTGAGAACCCATAGATACCTGAAAAATAACCCCCTATATCTCCTGGTATTCTGAGTTGGAAAGAAGTATTACATTAAAAGCTGGGGTTTTAATAAATTAATAACTTCAAACCCATTTTTGCAACAGAAACCTTAGGATAGCTCAGCTATCTATAGGATCGCAGGCCTGGAAACCCCCAGATAGCCATGACGTATGACTATGGCTACTATACGGAAAGCTACGGGCCACCACAGATTACCACGAATGATGCCGGATCTTATCAGTAGCTAATCCGGCGATGTGATCTGTGAAAGTGTGACTGGGGCATTAATGTTTTACCATCTTCCAACCACTGGCTTCCGGACGAGTTCCGAGAATATATAAACGCTGGTGTATTTGGACTGCTGTCATAGCTACAACTTCCACGTGGTGGATTGACATCGATGACAATCAGCCAACCAGTGTCTTTTGGACATCCGTTGTGAAGTTTGTTGATGTAGAAATGTCTTGCACCGTCACTAAATTAAAAAAGATAAATATTGAAATTTTTAAAAAAATAATTAATTAATTGTATTAATTAACGGATCTTTCTCTATATTTAAAGAGCGGGAAAATTGCCGGAAAAATCGGCCCCAAACGTACGTCAAGTCTCTATCTGTAGACTGAATGGACACTGGAAAACTAGTTGGTCCATCAAAAAACAAACATACTAACCCATGTCCGAATCACAATCCAGAAGCAAAGTAAAAACTTTGGACTGACAAGTTAGGTTAGACACGTAAACTTACACCAGGAAAGTGAGTCCGGGTGCTCCGGAAGGGCAAGAACCTCCGGTTTAGCTAACTACACCCGCCACGTGTGTAATCAAAATCGTGTGAAAGTAACATTTAACTATGGGACGTGAAATATATCCAGGGCAATCCTGGACACAGAGACATCAAACTTATCAACAATACTGTGATTGCGGCCATATAACTTTTTGAGGTCCTTGATAAGCCTAGGCTTGCAATATCCCTGAGCCAACTCTTAAATACAAAAACATCAATAATTTGCCTTTATGTAATATTAAATATGGTCCATTAATATATAAGGTCTCAACACGGGATAATTGATCCTTTATTTTGCACACGGTCTCTCCTTCTAGAATGAATGACGCAATATCCAGTGCCAAAAGTAGCCAAAGACACAATTATCTCCCTTTATACATTTCACTGCAAAAACGTTTTCTGAGACTAAGAACTAAGCACCTGCTCCAAACATAAATAAAATCATTTTCTACGTTAATTTACTGGTTCTATGAAATATCTTTCAAAATTAAAAAATGGACGTTACAAGAAAAATAAATCTACTTTCAACAAATGAAAAAAATCAAACCATTTCTAATTATTTTATACCAGTTTGAGGGGGTATGTAGAAACCAATTGCAACATATCTGACTTTCTGTCTGTCCGTCCGTCTTTCTTTCTGTCTGTTTGTCTGTCAGTGTAAACTCGTCTCCAGACCATATCTCATAATCGCTTTAGACGCCCGTCATAAAACTTCACATGGATAAAATAAAATTCATGGTCCAAAGGTATCTCACGACCTTGAACCAATCCAAGGTCATATCGGAAAGGTCAGGGTTGCGGGAAAACATTTAACCCTTGTAAATGTTGGGGGATATAATATTTGACTCACAAAATAACAAAATAATATTGGAAAATAACACCGTGTTTTTGCAAGACGACAACCAATGAAAATGCTCCAAATTGTGTCACAACGTGAAGTTTGTAATTATTACAAATAGAACACTTATGTATCGTTGTTATTTTTGGAATTTTAGTTAGGAATTTGAGATATTTTGGAATTTTAGTTGGGAATTTGAGATATTTCAATCATTTTTCTCATATTTATTTGGTACAAAAGTATATTAGGCTCATGTATAAATAAAATTAAAAGGTATAATAATGCGCAAAATAAAGGCGTTATAACGCAAAATAAAGGCGTTATAACGCGAATTAAAAGGCGTTATAACGCGAATTAAAACGTCATGATGACGTCATTTTTTGTCTTTTTATGTGTATTAAATAGCCTTATCGCCAGCTGTCACCTGTAAGTGTCTATTAAGTTAACACACAACTGTACATTAACTAACCGAATGAACAGTTAGAATGTACAGCTAGATAAACTTATTGGACAGTTACAGGTCAACTGATTATCTATCCGAAACAGCTAAAGTATCCAATAGCAACAGAAAAACAGAACAGATAACTAAGACGAAAATTGTAATTTTTCACAATTATATATAGCTCATTTCACTTTTTCACATCATACCGAATAATTTAATTCCAGAGGAGTAGACTCCCTTCACAGACTTATTTCACTTAAGGATCAGGATTTACAAATTTAACGGGCTCTTCATTTGAGCTATCCGTTATTTCAGAAACATGAATTCACCGTTTCATTTTGTACTACATGTAGCGTATCTTTTTTACTCCCATATTAGAAGATTCACATTGTAAAACCTTCCTTACATTTATAAAACCAAAAAGCACTTTTGTGTTATGGTCTGCGACATTAGATCCGATGCTCTGTGCCTTGATCACTATTTAATGCCATTTTAAAAATGATCTGAGCAGCAGATTGAATATTTAATCACCTTGTAAATGTGTAACAGGAGGAAGGAAACACCAGAAAAAAACACTTCCCCAACGAGTGCCCCGGCTGAGGATCGAACCCGGCCCTCCCGGGTGAAAAGCGAGCGTTCTACCACAAGGCTAAAAGATCCGAACCAGAAAGTCTGGCAGTAAATCACTCTATTATATCTACTACATGTATATACAACACAACAACACCACGACTAGCTCAGTCCCGCTACATTCCTCCCCTGTTATCTTGAGATTTCCCGCCTTGGAAATCTCACACACAAACCCTCTGTGGGTTTTTTGTTGGGCGCCAATGTAACAGGAGGGCCAGAAAAAAAACACTTCCTCACCGAGTGCGCCGGCTGAGGATCGAACCCGGCCCTCCCGGGTGAAAAGCGAGCGTTCTACCACAAGGCTTAAAGATCCGGACCAGAAAGTCTGGCAGTAAATCACTCTATTATATCTACTACATGTATATACAACACAACAACACCACGACTAGCTCAGTCCCGCTACAAATGCAACTCACGCAAATCATTATTTTACCTCAATCTACTCTATATGACGAATACTCTTCACTAAACACAATGTGAAGTTACCAACCACCCATTAATTATAAGTTGTCAATTGTGATCTCAGTCAGTGACCAAAATCATTTTCACCTACAACAGTTTCTGTCCATTATTTCATGGATGGTGATTTGAAGCTGTTTTTATTTACACAAAGAAGTGCAATGTTTTAAGTTAGAGAGAAACAGTTCATTCTGTGAGAGAAAGAATTAATAGAGGCGCAAAATAAAGGCGTTATGGCGCGAATTAAAAGGCGTTCTAACGCGAAATAAAGGTGTAATAATATACAATTAAAGCATTTCAGTGGGTGCGATATGATGTTTTATCGGCAAAGAAAAGTAATATTGGCTGAGGCCGTAGGCTGAGGTCAATATTACTTTTCTTTGCCGATAAAACATCATATTGCACTCAAAGAAATGCTATAACTGTTTTATTACATGTAAACTATTTTAGAATGAGAAGACAAGTGTTATATTTTAATTATAAATATGTTTTGCCTTTTATGTTCCGACACTGGCCGCCATCACGGTACCAGAGCAGCGTCACGGCAACTAATGACGTACTAGTGTCTGTGACGTAATAAATGGCGCAATTCATTCTTTTTGTGTTCAAATTCAAGTTTCCAACGATGGATTTGATTGGCTTAGTGCAATATGGTGTTTTATCATGTTCCAGGGTGCAATATGATGAAAAACGGCGTTGCGCGTGCAAGTAGATTAACCAATCAAAACAAAGGTCTCAGAGTAAAATCATATCATAATGTAATAACGCGAAATAAAGGCGTAATAATGCGAATTAACCCTCTTGCTGCCACGGAACAGTTCAAATTACGTCAACACTGCGCCTAGATTGTAACGTCATCATTACTGCGTCATCAAAAAATGACCACAGAAAAAAACCAGCACCTGTCTTTATTCAATTTATACACAGTATTTAAAACGTTTATTCTGAAGTTATTATTCGGTCGATTTTGATGAAATTTTCAGTATTACAAGCAGAATTATTTGCAGATCTTTCTCATAAAGTAAATCTTAGGGAATTGTATAATTCCAGCATTAAAAAATGTTGAACATAGAGTTTAATTTTTAATACGCTCTTTCTCGCATCGGCAATTTTTCAGCTGTTCGCGACGAGAAGTATTTTAATGATCTCTATGGATTAATTGATGAACAATTTCGTGTATGCTTGTGAAGTGCGAGTGTGTTGTATGGTCTGCCTTGTACTAGCGCGCACTCGGGGCGACTTTTAAGTTGCTAGATCACCGAGTCAACTGGTACGCCGCCACACTTACCCGTGTAGTGTGAATTTTATCACCACGTGACTTAATTTAGGACACTTTTTATTGCTTTATTTGGAAACACTACTGTTTCCATACCGTGAAACGCTATGACATCATTTTTAAATAATCATTAATTGAAACTTTCTTCACCAAAAATCTCTTTTGAATTTAAGTGTTTTAAATCTTATAGATAGTTTTAAAAAGGCTATACATTAATTTTATTAAAATACATTAGGGGGTACAGGGGCTGTTGTGATGTTTCACCTAGGACTTCGAGTGATCGTCATTCAGGATTTGCATCACTAATCAGACTTATTTTTGTATAATCTACAATATACAATTAAGTGTAAAATCGAGCAGTCAAAAGTTAAGATTAGTAGTTTACATCTAAATTCTCCTTCCTTAGTATGGGGTTTCAACGGAGCCCGTAAGTTGACATGTGTAAAAAAAAAAAGGTTATTTCGTATATTCGAAATAGCATATCGTATATTTGCAATAGTTTTATCGCATTTTTGAAAAAAGTTTTTCGTATTTTCGCTATAGTAATTTCGTATTTTCGAAGAAATAGTATTTTTAATTTCCGAATTACTATTGCGTATATTCGCTATAGTTATTGCGTATTTTCGCAGTAATTATATCGTATTTACGAAATGGTTTGTCGTATATTCGAATTAGTATTTACGGAAGGCCGCTTGTGCAAGGTTGTGAAAATATTTCTGATAGAAAATATTTTATCTTGCGACCGCAAGTTATTATCTTGCGGTGGAACTTAATTATATGCAACTTACTTCTTGTAAGACAAGCAAAGAAAAGCTCGCTACAACCGGTTACCTTTTGAAGTAGATTGGATTATAGTAATGGTGTTTCACGCCGCAGTCAAGATTCTATCACTCATATCAAGGTGGTCATTTTTAGATGGTGGAGGAAACCGGAATATGGAGAAAACCCACCGACCTCGGCGGCAAACGAACGGACAAACTTCCTTATACTAGAATCTGTCCAAGTTGGATCCAAATCTAGGTGATAAGAGGCACCATGATTCGTATGCATGCGTCAAAGTTTACATCAGATGCAGTTACTTGTGGAAGAAAAGTTAGTCACCTCTGGGGAAAAGTTAACTACTAGTAATCAGTTCTTTAAAGAAATAAATGTTTTATAAAAAGACTATTAGATAATCATTTCCAGGTATATCATGTTCAATATATATTTTTCAAATTGTTAATTCGTATTAACAATAAACACTTGGTATTGCAGATAAATTATATACCGACAAGGATACCTGAAGTACGTTACCTATTCAACATTGCATAAGAAACTATATGTATTCCACTCGATTAAATTCTATGCAATGTCATTATCAAGTATGGTCATCCACGGAGCCTAGGAACAAATTGGCTTAAACCATCAATGTAAGTACATGTATCAGCACACGGGATATTTCATATGTTCGGAGAGTAAAGTATTCGAGCATACTGAATCTTTCGAAGTATATATTTTGTAATACTCTGTAAGCAATGTCACTACCAAGTACGGTTATCCCAAGTGCCTCGGAACACATTGGATTAAAGCATAGTGTTACAAAATGATATTTCGAAATTCCCAGCACAGTGCAAGCTTCACTTTGCACAGACACTATACTTTCAGTCTATATGAAATATACTGTATAATGGTATGTGCTTACATTGATGCTTTAAGCCAATGCGTTTCGAGGCACTGGGGGTTACCATACTTGGTAGTGACAATTCATCGTGAAATGTGATAATAATCGTTTGGTTGGATGTTTTACAAATGAAAGGAACCGTGATATTATCGAATGTTGAATAAGTAACGCACTTCAGATATGGTCCCGACAAACACTTTATTATTATGTATTTTGACAAATTGAAACTTGAGAATCGAACCCGAGACCTTTGCCTTCCAATCAGTCATTTAGATACTTTATTTTGTTGATAGAGATCACCATGTACTATACTTGTTGACTTTCTGGATGATTGGTTTGTTTTTATTGATAATCTACTCTTACTCTTAAGTTTTGAAGAAAGACATGTTTTCTGTGTGGGTATAGGCCTACAGCGGAGTTTCGTTTGAGATAAGATGTAATTTTTATAATTCATAAGTCCGTCGGATGTTCAGCTGTCAACAGATTGTGAAATACCTATAGTAGCTCTGAACCATACTTGCACAGACTCACGCACCGCACAAACTAGTATGTGGTTAATAAGATCAATATAAATAGCTGATACGACGTAAAACAACACTTACCCAACCGACTATCTTCTACAAGTAGTCAGTCTGGCCAGTTTTATAATGTTTATCTAGCCGTAAGATAAAATAAAATCCCAGACAGTAAATATCTCATGACCTTGCACTAACGGGCTTCTGTACGCGTAAAATACTTATTCGAATATTTTGCGAAAAAAACAAATAACTATTGCGAATATTCTAAATACTCATTTGAAAATACGATAATTTTAAATGTTCTTTCAGTTTTTGAGCAGTATACCTAGTATTTTTGGTCACCAAGATGTCAAGTAAGTTTTTACCATTCTTTTGTTGATGTTAATGACAAAATAAATAAATAAATAAATTAATTAATTAATTAATTAATTAATTAATTAATTGATTGAGTAATATATAAATAAATAAATAAATAAATAAATAAATAAATAACTTAACAGGGGATATATTTTTGTGGTTCATTGACAGAGATTCATACAGTCCGAGGACGAAGTAAAGGTGACACTATATCCCCCCAATCACTGAAAGACTTTCTTCATCCATTTTTTATCCAACGCAAGTACGCAAAATGATATGACGTCATCAATTCTTCGATGACGTCACCAATGTAACGCTTGATTTCGAGCAAAAATATTCAAATATTACGTTTTTGTTACTTGTTTTCAAAACTGTCCTTTAATCCCTTAAATATAAACAAAATATTGGAAGGTACATGAAACATGTTTTAGAGACCATATATGGTACCTCTGGCAGCGAGCCGATAGAGACCACATATGGTACCTCTGGCAGCAAGAGGGTTAAAAGGCGTTATAACGCGAGATAAAGGTGTAATAACGCGAATTAAAATGCGTTACAACGCGAGATAAAGGTGTAATAACGCGAATTAAAATGCGTTATAACGCGAAATAAAGGCGTAACAACGCAAAATAAAGGCGTAATAACGCAAAATATATTGCGATATAACGCGAACTAAAGGCGTAATATCGCAAATTAAAATGCGTTATAACGCGAAATAAAGGCGTAATAACTCGAATTATTTAGTAGTTCCATACCATAGTGACGTCGTCGTTTTGTGCGTACGGTCGAAATGTCTGATTTGACGTCTTTTTCATCTATGACGTCACGAATGTGTGGTCTTCGGCGCCTGCAGAATTATTGCGAGAACACCGTTATGCTATTATTCAGTAAAATAATTTTCTGCATTCACAAAAGATTAGAATTCATATCAAGTCTGTGCACTATTTTTAAGAAGAAAATGTATAGTGTACATAACGGAAATTAGATAGATCTATACTTTTGAGAGTACTTTTCTAAATAATTGAAAGATTTGAGTACATTGTTTAAATTTTGAAGACGGTATTTTAAATGCCGGTTTATGATTTTTTTTTTTTTTTTTTTCGGTGATTTTAAGTACAAATAGTAGGACACAAACTGACGATTCTTCAATAAACATACGGTAATTTTTCTTGGTGTCAAATCTAGTAGTTTGGCTATGCTCTTGTATTAGCGTTTCATTCAGCGGCCTAGAATCAAGAACGCTTCATCAATGTATACGAATCCCCTTTCCACTTTAACTAAGCTGTGTTGGGTAACGGTTGCTATGGGTTTCTATGGGTGACAGACCATATGATATTTCAATTAATTTTTTTTTTTTTTTGGTTTTTTTGCACAACCAAATAGCCCACAATCAGTGATTTTGTTTATTTTGTTAATACCAAACGAAAAACATTGAGTTCATAAAAGTATACTAGGACATTATTAGTAGCTTCTTACGTAAGGAGTGAGGCTTTTTCCTTGTCTCAGGATTTTGATGCAATTTTATGAAAAAAGTAGCTTGACGACCTCCTATTTTTTGTTTCCGAAAATCAAACTTATATACTCATGTGCAATATATGTGAAAATCAGGGGTCGTATTCGACTTAGTTTTTTAAAAATCTACAAATTAACGAAAGAGTGTTACTTTTAGTTTTCCGGAAATGTAATGTTCTTTCTTGATAGGTGGCGCTGTAGAAAAATACCACGTGACCGGAATAAAAATTCCATTGGTACAAACAATCTCCATAACATAATGGTTAATTTGAATGCAAGACACTTTTGGTTTCTAAGCATGACAAACAAAATATTAAAGCTTATTTGTTGATAACAGTAGTTAAAATTTGATCATTTATGTCGTGAAAATGGCCACCAGGTGGCGCGTCAGAACTTCCTAAGGAAGTCGAATACCTGCCCTGAAATTTTGGCATGTTGGATGGTTTATGCCCATGTACAACATATCAAAATTTCAATATGTGTTTTCAGGCGATTTGTAAAGTATGGAATTACCCTAAAAGGCGGTATAACGCGAAATAAGGCGTTATAACGCGAAATGAAGGCGTAATAACGCGAAATAAAGGCGTTGTAAGCCTTTATTTTTTTTTTATTATAATGCCTTTATTTCGCGTTATTACGCCTTTCGTTCCTCTTAATAATGCCTTACAATTCGTATCATTACGCCTTTTTTAATTTATGAGCCGAATAGGTTTTCGTAATTTGGTAACAGACTAAGGCAAACAAAATCACTTTTAACATACCTGCCATCAAAGTTTATGGAGAAGATATTTAACGTGTCTGATTTCAGACCTGCCCAGGAACTGTTTGTTAGAGTAGCCTGACTGAACCAGTTCAGACTGTTTGTATCTCTCCCGTCAAACATCATATAGACCACTCTGTGATTCCCTTCTGTATATAACTCTACCTTAACCTGCACAAAATACAAAAAAATGAATTTCTTAATCAAACAACAGGCATATCAGTCTATATAAAAACACAATCTAAAAACCCAAATAAAAATTGTATCCAATCCTCAAACCAAAAGGCACAATAAAAACTAGAAAATTAAGTGAGTGGCAAGAAAAATTGATGCATCAATTTCCGCAATAACATAGTCAAACACAACAATACCGGTCCATGTTCAATTTGTATTTTCAAGAAAGCAGTCAAAGCATCGAACACTGGCAAATTAATTTGTATATATACATTAATTTTCACCAGGGAAAGGAAAGTGAGACCGTGTGCTCCGGAAGGTTAAACACATCATGTCTTAGTAGCTACATGTACATCCGTCATGTGTAAAGCCTTGAAGACTGGCAAATTTATTTGTATATATACATTAATTTTCACCAGGGAAAGGAAAGTGAGACCGTGTGCTCCGGAAGGTTAAACACATCATGTCTTAGTAGCTACATGTACATCCGTCATGTATAAAGCCTTGAAGACTGGCAAATTTAGTTGTATACGTGAATTTCCACCAGCGACAGGGAAGTGAGACCATGTGTTCCAGAAGGTTAAGCACCTGCTTTCTTACTAGCTACATATACATCCGCCGTGTGTAAAATCAAAATTTAGAATGAAAGGGACAGTGTTTATAATCAAAGCACCGATGGTGCTGACTGAACAGGGAAATTGGATCTTGATCCTACTATAAATAAACTGCATTGTTTATAAAAAACAAACATACTAATCCGAGTCGGAATCACAATCCAGAAGCAAAGTAAAAACTTTGGAACTGGCAAGTTAGGTTAGACTCGTGAAATCTACCAGGGAAGTGAGACCGGGTGCTCCGGAAGGGTAAGCACTTCCTGTTAAGCTAGCTACACCCGTAAAGCTATGTAACGTCACATGATAACGATATGATACTTATTAATCAAAATGCGATATTTTGAATTATTTTAAATTGATTTATTGGAAAAAACATGAGCATAGACTCTTTCCAATATAAGCCACAGACTATAGATCGGTCGATGTTGGTGCACTCACCCTACAAACCTACCCGAATTCACTTCATGTTTGTCATCAGTGGCCAAGTGGTCTAAAGCGGTGGATAGCTTACGGATCATGTCTGGTTTCGAATACCATCTTTGCCGACCCTACTGTGAGAAAGTTTGTAAATTTGCTTGCCAAAAGTAGATAGTTTTTCCAGGTATTTTCGTTTCCTCCGCCATGCCAGAATGATGGTCTCAATACAGGTGATGTCCCGATCGGGTCTGACCCAAGACTTGAAAGTGGGTAGTGACTGTTCTTTCGCCAAGCACTTAGCATTACGAAATGAAAGTCACGGTTCTTTCGAGTGGGAACTTAATATTAACAAGGTCCCGTGTCACGGTGGGCTTGGAACGATAAAGAACCTTGCTGTATAATGCAAAATAACTGTACCTTCGCCTATAGCTGGCGACGTCTCGATGTAAGTGAACCATTATTGACGGGGAAGTCATTACTCAACGCAACTCAACTCCTAACAGGTGATGTTTTTTCATTGCGGTGTAAAACCTACGTACGATGTCCTTAAAGCGACATTGAAATACATATAATTATTATATATTTGCGTTTAAATGCAAAAATATTTAAATTCACATTACCTCACTCCAACCAATTCATCTTTTCACTTCTGATTCTTAAACATACCTCGGATATTTGAAGATCCTCCCACCTGTCAATCATCCCGCTTCTGTACTGACTTAAACATACCTCGGATATTTGTAACTCCTCCCACCTGTCAATCATCCCGCTTCTGTAGTTACTTATACATACCTCGGATATTTGTAACTCCTCCCACCTGTCAATCAACCCACTTCTGTAGTGACTTGTACATGTTGCGTCATAGGGATCAAGGCAGTAACTTGCGATTGACGGTACACCAGTCCAAGCATCGGCAACATCGACCCCATTACCGGCCACTCCCTTGAACACCATTATCCAGCCGTCTAAAAAAAGATTATTGACGTCATTACCGACCGAATATTGCGTCAGTGCGTCTAATGTGCACCGCTAAACTTCATAAGCACTTGAACTCCATTGGAAGCTGTAAAAACGCTCATCAAAAGGATATTCAGAATGAACCTAGTTCTGAAGTGCAAACAAAATCTTTGGACAAAGCACGGGTATCAAAAGGAAACAGAGAACAGAAAATGGATCGCAAAAATGATACTTTCCGGGAAGCTTAGCCAAAATGAATTAAGGAAATACAATGTATAAACGTAAATGAAAGTAAAGACTTTTCTAACTCTATAAACATACGATAAAATAGTCAATTCAACGTTTAATGGAAAAATCAGGCAATTTAGTTTTTAAAAATAGAAAAACGAAATACACGGATAACCGGCCATACTCAATTACAAATAAAATGAACATTTACTTTAAACAAAATTTTTCAAAATAAGTGTCGGAATATTCAACGTTGCAATACCATCGGAAACAAATTGAGAACCAATGTGTCAAAATGTATATATTTATTACAATTATTATTATTGCATTAATTTTTGCCATTTTGGAATAAAATTCATTGTCAGTAATGCTCGAAAATTGAAAATTGATTTTTCTTAAATGTTGAAATGAGAAAAACAGAAAGACTAAAATTTATATTACCAAATTCATATAAGGCAATGATGTAAACTTATTTATTTTCGCGGTGTACAGTTTTTCGCTTATTTTATCGGATTGTTTGTTTTTGCGCGAAAATAAATACCGAGATGCGTTGTGTGTTATAGTGTGTATTTAAAAAAGCGAACATTTTACTACGCTGATATGTATATAAATTTTATGTATCTCGAAAATAAATACGCAAAATTATATACGTTCACAGAACTTTGAACAATTAAGCATATATTTATCTCTAATGGGAAATTTAAATTCAAGAAGCAGACAAGCATATGGTTTTATCAACAATATTTATCAGATAATACTTTATGTATGTGTGGCTTCCTTGGTTACCAGTATATTCTCGGGGATAACTTTAGTTTTAAACAATATTTTATTCTCAAAAAAAAAGCAATATACAGCATATAATTCAACATATAGAAATGGATCCAGGAACAAGCCGAAAAAGGCTTATATTTACCCGTTTCCATAGCAACTAAGAATTTCAAAGTTGAATGACCAAGACATGGGAAAATATAGTGGTGAAGCCAGGTATAATCGTTACACGCAAAATGCTGAATATAAGCAACAGTATATGTACATGAATAAACAACTAAGAAGTTTATTTATGTAATTATTTTTAATTTATTCATTTATTTTTTATTATTATTATTATTATTATTTTTTTTTTTTTTTGAAATTTGATAAATTCTTCAACTTTAACTATTTATATACCTTAAAACACAAATATTCTTTGTTGATGAAATTTCGCTCTTTTCGCGGGTAACATAATATCACGAAATCATTAATGTCAACGTATTTTTTTTACCAAGGCCCCAAATGACATTAAATGTTCACAAACCAGTTTCTCAAATTTTTCTAACAGCGAATTTTTATAAATCAGAAAACATCGAAAATTTATCTTTGCTTCTACAGTATTCACAATTTATAAATATCTAAAATGATTACCTACCCTTCATATCTGCCTTTTTATACCAGCTGTCCCAGTCATCACTGATTTGAAAACTTATGTCTCCATTCTGCGAAAACCGACAAATTCGACATGTTTTATTGACGTTGTTATAACTAACAATGTCGCATTTTGCCGAAACCACACACAACACACAACATTCGTTGGCTCCTGTAGGTCTTTGAATCACTAATTCTGCGATACAATTATCAACCAAATGTCCGCTGAATTGGTGAAATATATTTCCTGTCGTGCATAAGCACGTGTTAAAATTAAATACAGTGTTAAAGCTTATTCTGTATAAATAAATTGAAATTAGTGAGAAAACGCTACTACACCTCATTTTGAGTCTTTGGTTGTTAATGACGCTAGAACGTTTATTGTCTGATATAAACCATCTTATTATTCAATAAATCAATTTAAAATGAAATTGTGATTTTGTACATGTTTTAATTAAGGTTGAAAGCGGGTAATGATTTTTGTATTCAAGAGCTTCGTTAAGTGAAAATGATGTGGATTCAAATTGGAGTATAAATTCGCGTCGAAGACATGCTGGGGGCTAGTGGCACGCTCCTCTTTAAACTTAAAATATTGATGTCAAATCCTGCAATCAAGTGACATTTTTTTAATAAAACTGGGGGAATCTGAAGTTATGTGGAGCTACGCGCCTGGCATATGTCTCTTGTTTCTTGCAAATTAGGATGGAAAGAAAGTGAATTTATTTTGCACTACATTAAATTTGATAGCGAATCGATGTTTCGAACAAAAGTTGCAATAGAGAGGGAAACAGGAACATCTGAGAAAAATCGACATTAAGCAGGTCAATATGATTTTCTCCCATACTTCACTAATTTATTCCGTTGGTTGCTAGGTGTAAGATATCTCTGTTTTACACCCCCCCCCCCCCCTGTGTAAGACAAGCTACACGCGCTGTGACGTCACAAGATAATCATATGCAGAAATTGACATTGTGTCATTGCGCATAGCCATGTGGGTTTGTTTACGTCGAGAAATTTTAAAATACTTACAGATTTAATACATGCTGTGTGAGAAAAGGAAATTTTAACCCTCGGTCTAATATTTTTAAGTACAGAACGAGCTTTAGACCTCGGGTTAAGACTTCTCTATCTCACACAACAGGTAGTAATAGATTTTATTATTCCCGAAGGGATCTGAAAGGATTGTTATATGTCCGGCAGTGCTTTTGGAATCTTTTAGTTTGTTCCAAACTGTCTTATTATTCAATAAATCAATTTTAAATGGAACGGCTGATTTTGTAAATATTGAAGATGTTTGAAATTAAGATCGAAAAAAAGTGTCGCACGATTGAAAAGGATTTAAAATTACGAAATAATAATTTGAAAATAAAAAATTACCATTGTGAAAATAAAACAATCACTTTTTAGAATAAACTATTCCAAAATTAGGAGATGACACTAATTCTTCAGCTCAGTGTTACAACTTTCGAGAGGTATGTACTCGACAAATAAATGGCTTCTACTGTATTTCCATAAATTGAGTGCACATGGTTTTTATTATTTATTTCTTTTATTTGAAAGTGTTTTCATTAAATTATCAATAAAATGCATTTAAAATGCACTGACCTAACCAAATTATATTTTTAAAATAAAACATTATTGTTCAGTTCTCCTGTACATAGAGAAATTTTGAGAAAATTTTGGAAATTTGATCAAGTTTATACCCCAATTGGGCCTCATTCAAAGTAACATCAGGGCATTTAGGGTCAGTTAGTTCAGTGTTGTTCGGATTTTCCAGGTGTGATCATTTTGAATATTCCAATTATGACATAACGTTTATAGTTGTTCTAAGTAAGAAGGTACAGAAGGGATAATTTTGACATAATCATATTTGTTGTTTTGTTAAAAAGTTCAAAAATGGCTCTAAGTACAGAATTAAGTTCACTTTTTCATGATTGAAAAATATTTTTTCCTATTAGGTCAGTTTATGTTGTACATGTATCAAGTTTTGACAATTTTTTGTGAGTTTGTTTAAAATACGACTTGATTCTCTCATTTTCCATGTGTACTGAATTAGTGGAAATACAGTACATGTCTCATCTAGTAATTTAGAATGTCATAGAAAACCATAAATACTAGGAATAACGTAATTTTCAAATATTTTGTTGACTCAAAGATATTGCAAGCCTAGGATTATCAAGGCCCTCAAACAGCTTTATGGCCGTCATCACAGTATTGTTGATAAGTTTGATGTCTCTGTGTCCAGGATTGCCCTGGATATATTTGACGTCTCATAGTTCCATGTTCCTGTCACACAATTTTGATTACACACGTGAAGGGTGTAGCTAGCTAGACAGGGGGTGCTTACCCTTCCGGAGCACCCGACCTCACTTCTCTGGCGGAAGCTCACGTGTCTAACCTAACTTGTCAGTTCCAAAGTTTTTACTTTGCTTCTGGATTGTGATTCGGACATGAATAAGTAAATTTGTTTTTGATTTCACTGAAATGTAAAACACGCTACATGTATTTTCTCAAAGATTGCTTAATTTATTTGTGATTTTACATCCAAGTCGCGAATATTTCACTTATATCTATACATCACCAGCTGTTGGTGAAGTGGCAGGAAAATTGGCATTTTAGATGTTTTTAAGGTGCTACAACTATAGTGCCATGTGGTTTCGGATTAAAGACCGCTTCGGAAAGAAACCACTGTGGTAGATCAGTTGGTAGAGTGCTCGTTCCGTAAGTGGGAGGTCGTGGGTTCGAATCCAAGCCGCGTCTGACCCAAGACTTAAAAGTGGGTAGCGAGTGTTCTTTCGCCAAGCACTCGGCATTACGAAATGAAAGTCACGGTTCTTTCGGATGGGAACTTAAAATAAACGAGGATCCCGTGTCTTGGTAGGCTTGGCACGATAAAGAACCCTGCTGTATAATGCCATCAGCGCAACGCACAGGCAAAATTTCTGCAACTTCGCCTATAGCTGACGACGTCTCGATATAAGTGAAATATTCTTGACTGGGACGTTAAACACCATTACTCAACTCAACTCTATGCTGTATACACGCCCTTGTTCAGGTATTCGTGAGGAGACAAGTTCACGTGGTGCACGAAGTTGAACAAATGCAATATCGCCATACAATCTCATTCGTTTACCCCGTGGTATAATTAGAGTCGGGTTCTATTATTAAGAATTAAACGATTGATGGTAATAATGTATATGTATGTCAACAACATATTACCTAAAAACCGACAAATAATTAAAATAATGATTTTTTTAAAGTAGTTTATTTTTAAAATTGATATTTGTTAAGATTAGTAAAAAACGACTTCTATTGTTTAAGTATTCATAAAACTTCATCAAACAATCTTTTTAAAGAGGATAGCGTCCGATTTCTTGAACACAGAAAATCCCCATCATCTCTGATATTGTTCACGTTTAAATTACGGTACAGACCTGTCAAAAGTTTAACATGGAACAAACGAAATGGAATCGAAACCCGGCTGCCGAGTTGCGTAGATTTGGATAATAGTTGCCGAAAAGCTGCCTAAAGATAAAAGACGTTGCTATGAAAACGTGCACCCGGCGCTACAAAAAGGGCATCGTATACAAAAGTACATGTCGCCACAAAAAGGAATTGGTAGGTTAAGGTATACATGACGCCAAAAACAAAGGTGTCTGTACACAAAGGTACACATTACGCCACAAAACGTTGCTCCTGAGTCAACAAAAAAGTGTTAGTATACAAAGGTTCACCTGACGCCACAAACAGAAGTTGATAGGCAAAGGTACTCCTGACGCCACAAAAAGGCGTTGATATGTAAAGGCACATCTGACGCCACAAACAGAAGTTGATAGGCAAAGGTGCACCTGACGCCACAAAAAAGCGTTGGTATGTAAAGGCACATCTGACGCCACAAACAGAAGTTGATAGGCAAAGGTGCACCTGACGCCACAAACATGAGTTGATAGGCAAATGTACATCTGACGCCATAAATATGCGTCGGTATGCAAAGGTACACATGACGCCACAGAAATGCGTTGTTTCCGACACCACAAAACTTTGATAATAATGCATACAGTACAGGCATGTCAAAAGTGTAACACTAAGCCTAATCGGCGACACATCTTGAATCCTCCCTGCTTTCTATCTCGAAGCATTTTTCCGACCCTAGCTATCCATATTTCAGACACTCAACAGCAGATCGTCGATTAAGAATTTAACTACTGAACGAAATGAAGAAATTTTAATACAGTTCAAAATATATCTATTTAACAAAAAGGTTCTTATATACTTCGCCTTAACATAGACTTGGTTTGTACATATATATGTACACTTAGTCTTATGTATATCATAACAAGTTTTTGATGGGCAATCACGTTTTCTTTTTTCTTTTTTTTTTTATTAGTTTGTTAGTAATTTAATAATTAACCTACTTACTTATAACTTCTGTATTTTTCCTAGTTACGGCCATTATATTCTGAATTACTGTGGAATAATCTTTATTGTTTCACTATTAATTTCACTTTATTAATTCACACGAATTAATTGGTTTGGGGTTGGCAGTTGACAATACAGGTTGTTTTACATTATGTTGTACAGTTGTTCTGGAGACGGTTGAAATAAGCTAGTGCTTATTCCAGAATCCAGTTTAAAGTTTGTTTTGTGTTGTATTATTTGTATTTAATGATGAATAAATATTGCTTATACTAGATCGTCGACTCCTTTTGTTAGTGCAACAGACCTTAAATTTACACAAACACGTGCGGAGACAAGTTCATGTGGTGCACGAACTTGTACAAGTGAAATATCGTCATGCGTAGTCATTCGTTTATCCCGTGGCCTAATTAGAGTCTGTTTCTGTTTTACTTAAAAATTGATGTTAATAATGCATATGAATGTCAACAACACATCACTTAAAACGCTTAATCATTAAAGTAATGATTATGTCAAAGAAATCTTGAATCAAAAAATGATTTTTATTAAGCTAGTTTCAAAAACGGCTCCTATTGTTTCAGTATTCAAGAACCTTCATCAAACAATCTTTCTAAAGAAGATAGCGTCCGATTTCTTGAACACAGAAAATTCCCATCATCTTTTAATATTGTTCGAATTTACAGTACAGACCTGTCGAAAGTTTAACACGTATCAGACTAAATGAAATCGAAGTTTGGCTGTCGAGTTGCGGAGATATAGTTAGCTAGTGGCAGAAAAGATGCAATGAGATAAATACCAGCTGCCAAAAAGCTGTCAAGATATTGGTAACCATGGACAGAGATGAGCTTCCGATCCATCCCTTATTCAATAGGTTAGTGTTAAACTTCTGTCAGGCATGTGCGTGTATATGCCGATCATCTTTAAATGATTTTTCCCATAAAAATAAAAGATTATCCCCTTCTATAAATCGACCTAGTTAAAGAGTTTGATATCGAACACCTCTCGGTGATTGTTACTATGTAGGTAAATATTTTACTTAATTCACACGCTCCAAACACGTGTATATATGACTTCGAAAGTTTAATACTCAGCCAACGAAAAAGCACCAAAGCTAGACTATAAATATGATTTTAAATAGCGAATGACAAAAAAAAAAAAAAAATAAAAAAAAAAAAAATAAAAAAAACACCGCCAAGCAAAAGGTAGCAGATGTCAAGATATAGCTAACGATGGATCGAGATAATCTGCCGATTCGCCACTTACTTTTTTGTTAGCATAGTGTGATATATACGCAAACCTATTAAGATCATGAATAGGAAAATTAAAACGCGTAATAACGCGAAATAAAGACGTTGTAATGCGAAATAAAGGCGTAATAATCAAAATTAAAAGGCGTAATAACCCAAATTGAAAGGCGTGATAACCCAAATTGAAAGGTGTAATAACGTGAAAATAAGACGTTGTAATGCGAAAGAAAGGCGTAATATAGCAAATTGAAAGGTGTAATAAAGCAAGTTGAAAGTCGTTATAACACCTTTCATTTCGCGCTATTACGCCTTTCAGTTCGCGTTGTAATACCCTTTATACGCATTATAACGCCTTTCATTTCGCGTTATTACGCCTTTCAATTTTTTGTTATTCATGAAACTAATCGGCTTTCGTACATATACAATTTTTCAATTTAATCATAAAATACATTTAAAAAAAGTATATGACAATAGTGTAAAATTTTTGACAGGTCTGTATTGTACATACCGACCATCTTTAAATAATTATTAAAAAATAATATCCTACCGACCTTGTTAAAGGAAGTTTGATGTCGAAATATTTTACTCAATTCTCACGCCTCAGACACTTAAATAAGAACCGGAAGTCACTCTCCATTCCCGTTTAGCCAATCAATCCGTTATAACAATGCGTCTATACGTCGTATCCAATACAGGATGTCGTCTTTGTAATGCTGTTTTCTTTCTTGTTGTACCTTCATTCTTAGGTCCGTTTAAATATATTGTTTTAAAAGAGACAATTTGCTTTAAAAATATAGGTTGAATTAAAAGGAACGAAAATATTTTTTTTTCCTTTTTGTTTGGGAAAAATTAAGATTTGATATTTTGCAGGTTGCAATTTGCTTTAAAAATATAAGTTGAATTAAAAGAAACGAAAATATTTTTTTTTCCTTTTTGTTGGGGAAAAATTAAAGATTTGACATTTTGCAAGTTGCATGATAACTTTTCGCTTCTCGCGTTGTATTGGTACACCGGTTAATTACTAGTTCTTTATTATTTTTTATAACCAAAGAAACAAAAATTAAAACATTTCCTTTCTTGTAACTAAACTTATAGTTTTCGACAATAAATCAGCTTAATTTTACAACTTTATTCATTTTTTACAAACGTTGTCTCAGGAAAATCTACAACATTTGATGGCAGCAACAAGTTACCAATATGAAGTCCTTGAAAACTGAGAAAAGGACAGACTGGCGACTGCGCTGTTGACCTTGGGTGGACTCCTGTTGGTAGATTTTCTTGGTTTTGGCATAAAGAAAATAAAAAAAAACATACTAAGGAATGTCCGAATCACAATCCAGAAGCAGAGTAAAATCTTTAGCTGACAAATCAGGTTAGACACGTGAACTTCCACCAGGAAAGTGAGACTGGGTGCCCCGGAGGGGCAAGCACCCCTGTTTAGTAAGCTACACCCACCACATGTGTTATCAAAATTGTGTGAAAGGAACATGGAACATCAAATATATCAAGGGCAATCCTGGACACAGAGACATCAAACTTATCAACAATACTGTGATAACGGACATAAAACATTTTGAGGGCCTTGGCTTGCAAAATCCCTGAGTCAACAATTTATTTGCAAGCAGCCTGTTTCGTTGTTTAAAGTTACTGTAGTTGGAACAAGCTCAAGAAAAGTCCTACAATTGACTATGTAATAAAATCGAACACGCATGTCCTTATGTTTTGTCACGTATGGTCTGTAGAGCACAAAGAAGGATTTTAAATTAATAGAAATGCAAATTCTGAAAACATGACAGTTTCATTTACTATGTCTTTGCGTATATCTATGTATTGTAACTAATATAGAGTGTCTTAGCTTTTTGCGTGATGTTTGCGCTAATATGCGCCCAATACAATCTGCTATGAAACATTTCTTTAGTTTAAGATCTAGATGAACCGCGATATCGTATCCTAAGTTATTTTACACCGAATTAAATGTCCACGATCTTGGATCACGTCGGTATGGTAACGGTGCTCTGTTAGGGCCAAGAATACCATACGTCAGCCTATCTGGTCAATGTTTTTTTTTACCTTTATTCTCACCAGGTGGCGTATAAATGTTAACCCAGGAAAAATAACGTAAGAAGTGACATCAAAAATATCATTTTATACGCCATAACTTGGTTCGAAAACAACAGAAGTTGTCAGTTCACTTGCCTTAGTTTTTTCTGCCATTACTCTACCCGGTACGTGAGTCTGCGGTGGCCTAATGGATAAGACGTCAGTCTACAAATCCAGGGTCTCTCACCGCCGTGAGTTCGAGCCCCGCTCAGACCACATGTGGGAAAGTGAATTTTCCTTGCCGTTGGCCTTTACTGAATCACCTGGTATCAGTATAATGTGACTGGGGGAGTAATACGCTTGTCTGCGGCGTACTGACTCGGTGAGCTAGCACCTTAAAGTCGCCCTGAGCGCGCTGGAACACGGCATTCGCATACCATACGTTACACTCGCGCATCATATACACGAACTTGTTCGTAGATTAGTTCATAGAGATTAATAAAATAGTTTTCGTTGCTTATATCTGAAAAATTACTGGTGCGACGTTAAACAACATTCAACCAACCAACCAACCATATCTACCCGTTACGTCTTGATGAATACCTAACATACTGTACACATCTGTCGAAAGTTTAACATTGAGCTGGTGAATTACTGTCGTGTCGAGCCAGCAGCTCATCTCGGTTCCTCTTTACCTATATATATACCTCGGTAGTTTTACGACAGCTGTTGCCTATATCTCTGCAGCTTTTCGATCGCCAGTAACAGTACAGACCTGCCGAAAGTTTAACATTGAGCTGATGTATTACTGTCGTGTCGAGCCAGCAGCTCATCTCGGTTCCTCTTTACCTATATATATACCTCGGTAGTTTTACGACAGCTGTTGCCTATATCTCTGCAGCTTTTCGATCGCCAGTAACAGTACAGACCTGTAGAAAGTTTAACATTGAGCTAACGAAAATGAGTCAAAACTCGGCGAAGATATGACCGAGACATTTGTATCTAGTTGTCATAAAGCTGTCAATCGATAGATATGAGCTACCGAAAGTTGCCAAGATATAGCTAACGAGGAACCGGGCTAAGCTGGCACTAATTTGTCAGCTTTGTTTAAACCGTCGACAGGCCTGTACCTACATGTATATATTGTCCTCTCAAACGCCAACAAAGCTTGAATTTTTTTCTGACTCAGTGTTAACCTTTTGACGTGTCTGTACTGTAAATAAATATCAAGATATACTAGATGTTTTATCGATATTTAAGTCCTATATTTTCAGATAACATTTAAAACAAATTATCTACTCGTGTCTCTATCAGAATATACAGTACAGATATTGACCTGTCGAAAGTTTAACAGTGAGCTAACGAGAAGAAGTCAAAGCTTGGCTGTCGGGCTTGTGGCCAAAAAAAAAAAGTTGTCGCGAAATGGATAACACAGTATCCGAAAACATATCGATACACAGTCATCTAGGGACCCAAATTAGCTGCTGATGTGGCACTAATTAGTTAGCTTAGTGTTAAACTTTCTACAGGTCTGTACTGTACGGTAAAGGCATGACGAAAATTTCACACTCGGCTGAAAAAATGTTATGTTTTGTCGGCTATAGAGAGATTGAGGTTCGATTAGCAATGAGGTCGAATAAAAATGTTGTGCACTGTAAAAGGTTAAAAAAGTGAATACCCCAAAATGAACGGGGATATAGATGAGAGTACGACTTAATACTTTTTTCTGAATGATATTTAATTTAATTCAGACCCGTATATCATATAGTACAATATGTTCATGTCCAAAGGTTAACAATAAGCTAGCAAATTAGTACCGACATGTCACTTCACTTTGTCCTTTCGTTAGCTATATGGCGACAGGTGTGCTATCTGATTCTTACGTCAATATCTTTCCATATATCTGCTACTCGGTAGCTGTGCTTTGATCTTTTGACTCCTTTTTGTAATATTGGAGTTAAATTTTCGACATGTCTGTACTGTAGTCTAGAGGCAAGATGGCTGAATCAAAAAATGAATACAAGGTTGAATACAATTTTCTCGGAAAGTCCGGGATGAAAGTATCTAACATATGTCTTGGAACAATGACATTTGGAAAGTCTGAGGTAAGAGTCCGGAGAAAGAGAGAGAGAGAGAGAGAGATGGGGGGGGGGGGAGATTTAACGATGACACAACAATAACAACCGTCAGATTGGTACAGGCCTGCCGAAATTTCAAGACACTGCATACAAAAAGGAAGCGAAGCTTGAATGTCGTGTGACCCGAAATATGGATAGTTATTGGACAAAAGATTCTCAGATATATTTGTTGTCGAACTAAAGCGCGGCCGAGCGGAGTTGCCGATTCGGCACTTATTCGATAGCTCAGTGTTGAACATTTGACAGGCGTGTACTCTAATCGCTAAATTACATCTTTCTTGTCCGACTCAAAATTTTATACAGTTGTTAACCTGGTATCCGTATCATAGGTACTATTTATAAGATGGTACATTTTTCGACAATTGCTGTCACGGGGATAAGCACTGGGTACTTCAAGCGTACTATTTTGTACGACCTTTCTGGTCTTGAATCGGTCAACCATAGCTTTTTATGCAATATGATGGGACGTGAGTCAGAATTCGATTTCCTTTTTTTTCGGTTTAGTTTCGCAAGGATATTGCCAGCCTAGACTTAACAAGACTTCCAAAAGTCTCATAGTTCCATGTCACTTTCATTCTCAATTTTGATTATATACGTCGCGGAGCTAGCTAAACAGGAGGTGCTTACCATGCCGGAGCACCCGGCCTCACTTCCCTGATGGATGTTTAAATGTTTAAGTTATTCTGTATGTAACGCCTATTTTCATTGCCTGACGTGTCAAATCACTACAAAACGCATGTGACGTCATTACCTTGTCGGGATTCCAGCGAGTCCAGCATGTCTGTTTTTTATTGAAAATTCAAATTTTTTATTTTGTTACGGAGAAGTTCCTTTGTTTTCTGTTTTTTTAGAAAAGTAAAAATTTGACCATTATCTATATATTTTTACAATGAAATCTCCTAGATTCTTTTTTTTTTTAACTTGACAACTTAGAATTCATCTAGAGGTAAGGTAAAGGTAAATGCGTCTTCATGCAGAGCTTGTTTAACATCTACATCTTATGGTTTCAGACAAGTCCGGCGCCCACACAAGCGGACGAGGAGCTCTCATGTAAAATAATGGACAGATACGTAGAGATGGGAGGGAACTTTATTGATACGGCGAATGTGTATAACAAAGGAAAATCTGAAGAAATCATCGGAAACTGGCTACAAAAGTTTGTACTCTCTCTCTCTCTCTCTCTCTCTCTCGCTCTCTGTTTGTGTGTATGCTTATTCTGGACCAATCATCGGGAACTTACTACAAGTGTGTGTGTGTGTGTGTGTGTGGGGGGGGGGGTGGATGTGTGTATGTTGGGGCAAATCTGAACAAAACATCAAAAACTAGTTACAAATGTTGGATGTCGTTTGTACTGATACACTATTGTAGCAACACTCAATCAAGATTAATGAATTAATAAAATAAGTTTTATAATGAAAATAATATAAAAGTTCCCCTAAGATTGAATTTCAGCGAGAAAAAATCGTAGTGTGTAGACGTTTGTCATTTCGTATGGCGGGTTTCCTTCGGGATTCCGGTTTTCTCTGGCATCACGCGGTATTCAGTTGAATTGAAAGATAGGCCATTTATATTGACTATATATAGACCATTCTAATACAGTTCAATTATACAGAAAACTATTTTATTATTTCAGTCAAAAAAGAGATGATATTGTTGTTGCTTCCAAACTGTATTTTCCTACAGGACCAAAACCAAACCAATGTGGTTTAAGCCGACGTAATATCATTAAAAGTTGTGAAGAAAGTCTAGAACGTTTGAAGACAGATTATATAGATTTATATCAGGTACATAAACTATTACTGATGACATCATGCATTTTTGTTTTTTCCTCAAAAAAATGTTATTAATTTTTTTCTAAACTTAAATCTGGAAGATTTGAAACATGAATAATTTCCTTAGTTTTTAATATTTAGGAAAAACATGCTTTCATGGTTCAAAACATTGCATCTCGTTGTCTTAACTAAACACGGATGTTCATTTACTAGTAGTTTATTTTCTGTTTTCGCGCGGAAAAAAGTTAAAACAAAATAATAAACGACGATCATTTTTGTATCACAAATATGCAAAAACAAGACCCATCCCTCTTCTATAGAAAAAGGTAATTTTAATTTCACAGATTAAGTACCACCAGTATGTTTCTTACTTTCATGGTATACGTAAGAAAATTAGAGAACACCCGAAAGGAGTGGGGACATTGTTGTAGTAGTGTTTATCTGTGCAAATGGTGACCATCAAAGAATGATTATCTCGCCAGCACAAATTTGTCAAAATTGCAACACATTTTCGCCACAGATCACTAAATTCTGGTACCAAACCAAACAGTAAGGCTCGGGACAAGGAAAAACCGTTTCGCTATTGCTTCCGAACGGGGTCGAACCCACAGTGATGAGACGCTTTAGTTTTGAAGTCATTAACCATTCGGTCAAAAACAAAGTAATACTATATGTTTGAACTGCAGCATATAAAACCTCGATAATTTTGCTATCTCGCTTTTCGTCACGTGCACAATCTTCCATTTTCCTCCGTTTTTTTTCCCTCATTTTATCGTCAGACCCCTTTATAAAGCAAAGATTTGACATATCAAATCGGCCTGCGCATTCCCCCACAAGCCACATGTAGCGTTAAACTACGACAATTGCCATCAGATTTAACTGTGGCTCTGATTCGAGGTTTTAGTGTAGTAATCAATTTCAGATCCACCTTTGGGATCCAGCCACGCCTATTAAGGAAACCTTTGGGACCCTTAACGATCTCGTAAGATGTGGTAAGGTGAGGTATATCGGCGTCAGTAATGTTACTGGATGGCAACTACAGAAAATTGTCGACAAAATTGAGGTCATGGGTTTGAATCATGTCATAAGTTTACAGGTAACATATACTCTTTACTTTATAAAAAGTAATACTAGTAATTATGCAATAAGTTGTGATTTTGTGTTTACCTTTCCAGAGCACCCGGTCTCACTTCCCTGGTTGAAGTTAACTTAACTTGCCGGTTTTTTTTATTTCACTGGTATTATAATATACATGTATTTTACAATATGACTGTATGTCTCTTCCATGAAACATACAGAAGCAATTGTATTGCAATTCCCGTTGAAAGACAATTTTGGTCATAACCCTGGATATGTATCAATTTTCAAGCAATATTACGTCATGTCTTACACAGGGGGTCATGTGGTCATGTGAGATGATTTCAAAACCCTATATCACACAAGCAGGTATGGAAGAAATAGCGCCAAGGGTTGAAACAAATATGGGTACAAAATATTTATTAAAAAAAATGTAAATGTAAACATTTATGCTCATGACATTTCAATGTGGTTTCGCCCTTCATCGAATTTGGCACGCGCCACACTATCTTGCATTACCCACTGAAATACCATGATCATAATGCCATTTCGTAATTGAACATTGACCGGTATGTTTGTCTTTGATTGTACTTAGTTTCCTCAAGTATTTTTCGTAGTTTAATGTAGCGCGTGATTTATCCCCCTCAACGTTTGGCCATCGGCTATACTGTAAACGTATTTAATTTTGCTTGTATTTATTTTCGCTATATAGGGAATTTAGACATATCCACCTAGTTAAATTTTCACGTTTTTTTTTTTAAAAATATGCACTAAAACGCAATAAGCATAATATAATTTTCGCTAGGTATTAATTCTCGCAAAAAACAAACGACCACGAAATAAGCCAAAACTAATACATCGCGAAAATAAATACGTGTACAATATATACAATTTATTTTTTTTCCTAACAGCAACAATATAGTTTATTGTGTAGACATTCTGAGATGGAGGAATTTCAGGTTTGTGCAAATGAAGGAATTGGTATAATTCCTTGGAGTCCATTAAAAGGGTAATTTATATAAATTTATTTTAATGTAACAAAAAAAAAAAGTAATGCAATTGTCAACCGAAGGTCAGTGGATTTCTAAGAACACTCTGGTTTCCTCCAACATCTCAGAAATGACCGCCTGGTTATAAATAAAAATTATGACTTGGGCGAAAAATAATCCTCTCTATCATTTCAGCAATATACATAAATGTAGAAATTAAACTATATTTTTTTTTATTAAAGTAACTTGCTGACAGGAGAGTTCGCACAAGAAGAAAATGTCTTTAAGCTAGGTTAAAGGTGGCGTAAATGAGCTTAAAGATAACTATGTCTTTAATCTACCTTTAAGCCACCTTTAAGCACATATTTTGCATCTTTCAGCTAGACTTAAAAGTGCTTAAAGTTGCGATTCTGTCTTGCGCCGACCGTGGTGAAAAACTTTACACAGAAAACTTCAGTTTCCTCCACCATCCTTGCACTGAGCGCCTCGATATAAGTGAAAGAATCATAACTGGAGAGTAAACCATCATTACACCACTTCACACATTAATGCCAAAATTAAACTGTTGTTCATTTTAGTGGCTTACTGTCTTGGAGGAAAACTTAACATCAAGTACTCCGGTTTCCTTCATCATCATTGAACTAACCACATAAGGGTAAAAAATCATTACTCCCCTCCACTCCACTCCACTCCACTTATAAAAGCAAAAATTATAATTTTATTACGTTTGATTATACACCTTCATTAGATGTTTAAGTTCTTTAAGATATAGGAGACTGGTTAATATTAGAGATATTTTCTAGTTCCAGATTCTTATCAATTTATTATTTGTAATCTTGTTATATGCATCATATTTAATTTAATCAAATAAATATTGTCTATAAATTAAATACGTGTATATTTTTTCATTTAAGCGGCTTACTGACAGGGAAATTCAGTCGTGGTGAAAAACTAAACGCAGAGAATTCCCGAGTAGGCTATGTGTCTAAAGACGAATCTAAAGCTGTACAATGTGCGCCTGCGTGGAGTAAATACTCTGATAACGAGGCTTATTGGAAACTGATAGAATTGATGAGGCAAATTGGCAAAAATCATGGTAATACTGTTGCTTATGATATTAGAATTTCTGGAAAGTTTGTTGCATGTACATTACGTCATTGTGCATGTCACAATTTTTGTCAGGACCAGTTTTCGTTTACCGTCAATCAAATACATGTATTGATGAAACAGGAATGACCAATGGGAGGTGTAGTTATACCCCCGCAAACTAGTTTGAGGGAGGAGGTATGTAGGAATTACCATGTCTGTCTGTCTGTCTGTCAATCGCTCTGTCCGTTCGTGTACAATCGGGTCCGGACCATATCTCATAGCTGCTTTGGAGGACTGTCATAAAACTTCACATGTATAATCTTCATGGTCTAAAGGCGTGCCATGACCTTGCACCAAGGTCATATGGGAAAGGTCATGGGAAAACATTAAATGTTAGGGGCGGGGGTATTTGGCTCTCAAGAGACAGTTCTAGTTTTCCCTGTTTCCGATCAATGATTTTTATATCGGTTATGGCTCTTTTAGTGTTTTAATAAATCCATGTCGTAAATATCTCTACGCGGGAGTGATCTTGCTTTAGCTAAGATCTCTTGTTATTTTAGGAAAGACAGTTGCCCAAATTGCTTTAAGATGGTTACTTCAGAAGACTATAGTTTCATCTGTTATCATTGGTACCACCTCCATACAACAGTTGGAGGACAACCTTGGAGCAGCCACGGGCTGGAACATCACCCTGGAAGAGGTACATAGATTAGGAAATGATGTTTATAAAAAAATGTCCATATCACAACCTCAAAAGCAATTTAGGAGAAAAATCACTATCGCGAAATAACTTTCAATTTAAAATTGTCCCAAACATGAGAACATGAATACAGTACAGCTGTTTCGAAAGTTCAACACTAAGCTAATTCTATGCAGTGCCGAATCAGCGACTGAATATAATTATTGACAATAGAGTTGAGTAATGGTGTTTATATCGAGAAGTCGCCAGCTATAGCCAAAGGTATGCCTGTGCGTTGCGCTAATGGCATTATACAGCAGGGTTCTTTATCGGGCCCCACCTGCCATGGCACGGGACCTCGTATATTTCAAGTTCCCATCCAAAAGAGCCGTGACTTTCATTTCGTAAAGCAGAGTACTTGGTGAAAGAACAGTCACTACCCACTTTCGAGTCTTGGCTCAGACCCGGACGGGGATCGTTCAAACGACCTGCCACTTACGACTTACGGAGCGAGCACTCTGCCAACTGAGCTACCGCAGTGGTTCGTTCGGCTATAGAGTGTATGAATAGCTAGTCACCAAAACAAAAAAAACTACCAAAAAGCTTTCGAGGTATAATTAACGAGGGGCTGAAATGATCTACTGTTTCGGCATTAATAAGTTTGATTGTTGCATTTTGTTTTATTTCAGATGGAGCAGTTAGATGAGCTATCACAACCAGAGATACCGTATCCGTATGAAACTGTCTGGCGTCTTGGAAAGCAAAGAAATAACAGTTTTATACCAAGTTATTTTGTCCAGAATCGCCTTATCTAGGGAGGAACTTTCATAATTAAAAGTAGATTCGTTTTAATCAAGTTTATTGCACATACCTAATTATATATATATAATTGTTAAGAATATGAGTGTGCATTATACCACTAAGTTATGCATAGGTATAAAATTAAATTCCAAAATAAAATGAATTGGGGGATTGTTTGAATGTCTGTACGTATTACCGATATTGGGCAATAACAACATTTACATTGGATCAATACACAGAAGTAAAAATTGAATTAAACAAATTCGTTCTTGTTTCGGCGAAAAATTTTTAATTGCATTTGTTTTTGAGCGAATAAGTTATGTTAATTGTACACGACTTTCAAGGACAAGTGATTAGTTGTTTATTATCACATGTATTATTACTGTAGATTGGAAAATTGTCGCGATCATTTTATTTTGGCGTAAAATCACGAGTAAAACGAGTCACGAAAATAAAAGTTTCGCGAAAAATAAGCAGTAAATAAAATGTTAACTACAAAGTCGCGATCACGCGAAAATTAAAAGACGCGAATAAATATTAAAGTTCGTTCACGCGAAAATAAGATGACGCGAAAATTTCCAAATCTACAGTATTATTATTATTATTATTCATTCACTAGGCGTCATATTTTTATAATTAATAGTTCATGACATTTTTGCGCTGATTATGTGGAGGAGTGTGAGTGATGTGGAATAATTGCGTTTTATGTTCTGTAGCAACTCCTAATGAGGACGACTGGCCGTCGAAATCACAACACTTAATGAAGTTTGTACAGATACTTAACTAGAACGTCTAAGGGGTTCGTTGGGGGTATATTTAGTGTTCTTGCTAGAATGGGACATGTGGTCATTGGAAAATATTTTTCTCGTCTTTCAATTGATAAAATATTGTTAAGTCACCCCAAATATATATGTTTGGGTGACTTGTTGATTTACCCTTTTTGAGATAACACGTTATAAAATAGAACGTCCTATAGGGGGGCTCCTTGGGGATATTTTGTGTTTATTCTAGCAAAATACATTGGGTCATGTCTAAACTAGAACGTCTATGGGGTTTGATTTGGGGTATTCAGTTTTCATTCTAGCTAGAAGGGATCATGTCATTGAACAAAATTCGTCTTTCAATTGAAACAATGTTGTTGATGATTTTTAGAAACGATAATATGCTTTAAACTAGAACGTCCTGGAGAGAAGGGTGGGGTCCTTTAGGATATTCTGTGTTTTTGTTCTAGTAAAAGACATGGGGTCATGATATGGATGATAACAGATGTTTAAACTAGAACGTCTATGGGGTTTTCGTGGGGATACTCCGTTTTCATTATAGCTAGTAGGGGCCATTTGGTCATTAAAAAATCTCCCATCTCCCATTTTCTCACCGATAAAGTTTTGTAATGGATGATAACATGTTTTAAACTAGAACGTCTAGGAGGTTCGTTTGGGGTATTCATGCTCGGAGGGGCCTAGTGGTCATTAATCTTTTATTTTGCCAAATGCTCGCATTGTAAAGAAGTTAGTGGACCGTGTTAATCATTATATGAATACAACATTATTGATGTGATGCTGTTTAAGAAAAACTTTGTTTCTTTGTTTAAAAAAAGACCCCTCGGGAGGCCTAGTTTGAACATTGGGGTATTATATAATTTAGTACGAGAAAGAGGTTCAATGAGGTTCGCACTTTAAGGATATATTTAAACAGATGGAATATAGTCTCCTCGGGCATTTTTCGTGTTGTAATGTTATTTAATATTACATCAGCATACATCAGCTATTGTGCATGATTGTTATACCCCCCCCGCTTAAAAAGTGGGGGTTATATAGTGATAGGGGTGTCCGTCCGTGTGTCCGTCCGTCTTTCCGTTACACCTTAGGGTACCTATCTCTTATCCGCAACTCCTCCTAAACCCTTCAATGGATTTTGATGAAACTTTCACACAATCTTTGTGATATAATGCAGATGTGCACCTCCTATTTAAAAATTTGATCCGATGGATTTTTTTATGTCGGGGAGCGGGGGTATTTTTTGTGAGCTATGGCTCACAGTTTTTCTAGTTGTTGCTGTAATGTTGTTTAACGTTTCATCAGCAATTTTTCAGCTATTTTGAATCATTGTTGTTGCTGTAATGTTGTTAAATATTTCATCAGACCCGGTCGGTGTTCGAAGCCACGACCAAGTTAGCGACTCGAAACCCCTACAGAGCGAGCACTCTACTGCACTGAGGCACTGCAGTGGTTTTCTGCATATTTGAAACGATTGTTGTTGTTGTAATGTTGTTTAACGTCGCAGCGAAAAAAAGTTTCAGCTATTTCAAACGACTGTTGTTGTTTTAATGTTGTTTAACTTCGCATCGGAAAAAAGTTTCAGCTATTTCAAACGACTGTTGTTGTTTAAATGTTGTTTAACTTCGCATCGGAAAGATTCAGCTATTTTAAAAGATTGTTGCTGTAATGTTGTTTAACTTAGCATCGAAAAAGTTCAGCTATTAATCTGAGAACATGTACGTATATGTGCGAGATATGCGAGTGAGTATATTATCCGTCTTTTACTATCACATACGTAGGGCAAAGTTAATGTGTTAACTCACAGAGTCAGTATGTCGCAGACAATGACAACACTCCCCATGTTACATTATACTGACATTAGGCGCAGCAGTTCTTCATATTAGGTACGAGATAAAGAAACAATATCGCATTAAAAAATTAATTAAAAAACAAAGAGCAAAAACAGTCAGTTATGTTGCCATACATGTATTGTTTGATTGGTCAGAATATTTGCATGGTCATACTGATGTTCTTACTGATACCGGAACCCGGTTTTACAATCATTCCTTAACAAAGAATTTCCTTAACTCAAATCTTGCAAATTTTAAGATGTACGTAATAATCTTCTTCATTTTTAAGATATACTAGGAATTTTAGGAGCTATTTTAAAGAACACATCATGCTAAAAACATTCGTATTAATTTTGTAAAAACAGTTTTTTTCTCATTTTTAAAAAAAAATAAATTGTGAAATGTGAGTTAAGGAGCGATTGTGGAAGTGGGGCCAGAGGCCTTATAAATAAATGCTCATGTCTCATGCTACATGTATTTTTTTGGATTTTGTTTTTATTATCAATATATTTATATTAAGCTATTTCCCGCCTCACCTCCGTTAACACAGTTGACGAAAAAGTGGGACGGGGTTTAAAATTATAAAATAAAAACATTATATATACAAATTTTCGTAGTACATTCATTCATTCATTCATTCATTCATTTATTTATTTCCTCTATAAAAGAATACTACACCTGTATAATACCAAACGTCAAAAGTTTAACACAAGAACAACTAAATAAATAAATGGTACAAAGGGAATTTCGTTGTTTTTAATAGATAAACAGTTTAAATTCAAGAGATTTAAAAAGAAAAATCTACTATATAATCATACTTCACATGGCAGTTAAAAAACCGGTACCATGCTGTTCACCTTATGTTTTCTTGAATTTTAAATTCAACAGATTTTAAAAAATAAATCTACAGTAACTATATGATCATACTCCACATGGCAGTTAAAAAACCGGTACCATGCTGTTCACCTTATGTTTTCTTGAATGTTCTAAGACAGACAATATTTTGAAAATTATTGAAGGAAACGACAGCTAATTTTGGATTTATCAGTGAAAATTTTATAAAAAATGTTCGAGAAATAAACTTTAATGGAATGTTTTACAAATACATGGTTTTATTTGAAATAAAGAAGGATTTTACAAAGTGACCGAATACTTTTTGCATTTCTCTGTCCCTGTCACAGGGTAATTGTAATTTGAAAGCTAACCAAGTTTTTGTTGTTTAGATAACCCCATCCCTCCCTGTCCTGTATGCTTCTGTTAACAAATTTTTACTCAAAAAGCATGCGTCGCCCGCCCTAACCGTTAACAAGAGGGTTGAGGTATAAGCATATATGAACGGCCCCCAATTTCGCAATCATTTCTAAAGGAATATTTTCCTTAACTTAAATCAAGCAACTTTTGGTAAAGTTTTTTTTTTCGGAACTTCAAATCAATATTTTTTACTTTAAATACAAAATCTTATTGTTTTTCAAGATCTTCAAATTGACAATTAAATTCCAGAAAATCTTGAAAATAATTTTTTTGAAGATTTAGAATTTAAGATAAGAAAAATCTTAGTTAAGAAATAGTTGTGTAACCGGGGCCTGTTAGTTATGTTTTATTTATTCATGTATAGTGGAACAACAATGACCTGTCAACTTGACCTTAATTTAGAATGTTTATTATGAAAGAGTGTTTTTATGTCTCATAAACAAATTCATCTTAATGGAAAACACAAAAAGCGAATACATGTATTTTGTGTGTATTAACTGTGAATCCTAATGGACCGTTGTAGTAGCTCAGCTGGTAGAGTGCTCGCTCCTTAAGTGGAAGGTCGTGGTTCGAACCCCGGCCGGGTCTGACCCAAGACTTAAAAGTTGGTAGTGACTGTTCTTTCGCCAAGCACGAGGCATTACGAAATGAAAGTCACGGTTCTTTCGGATGGGAACTGAAAATAAACGAGGACCCGTGTCTTGGTAGGCTTTGCACTATATAGAAGCCTGCTGTATAATGCCATCAGAGCAACGCAAAGTCAAAATTTCTGCACATTCGCCTATACCTGGCGACGTCTCGATATAAGTGAAATATTCTTGACTGGGACGTTAAACACCATTGCTCACTTACCCACTGAATCCTAATGCTATATAGCTACCCATGTATTGGGCGATTCATCATTATATCGGAATATTGCTAATAAAAGGTCAAGCTGACAGGTCAATATTTCATCTATATATATATAGTCGTGACATGGTGAGATAACATACCTGGGTGTGTATATATAGCACGCAAGTTAAAGCTTACTTGGCTTAAAGTGTGATAAACTAGGACGCGACCATACTAAGACGATCATGGCAGGAGCTAGCAGTGAAAGTAAAGTGGACTATAATTTCCTTGGGAAATCCGGTCTGAAGATTTCCAACATATGTCTGGGAACTATGACGTTTGGGATTCCGGAAAGCGGTCCTAATGTAAGTACAGAAAGTTGTCCCAGCTTTGTGTTTGACCTGGCCATGTGACATATAATTTGAATATCCATTGTGTAACTTGTATTCATTGGCTACATGTTGATATACAAGTATAAATGATAGTAATGCCAGGTATCGGGTGTTTATGGTAATGAAAAATCGTGACTTTCATTTCGTAATCCCGGGTGCTTGGCGAAAGAAGAATCACCGCCCACTTTCAAGTCTTGGGTCAGACCTGATCGGGGATACAACCCACGACCTCCCACTGAGCGAGCACTCAAGGTACCAACTGAGCTACGGCAGTCGTCTAATGTCAGCCAGATCACACTAGGCTATCCCGATTTGACCATGACTGACATTATTACACGTGTGTCTGCAGTACATACTTTGGCGACTTTTAGGTGCTAGCTCACCAAAGCAGTTGCAGAAGTTGCTGCCACACTAGTCCATTATGAAGACACCGGGCAAGTCATCAGCAATGTGAAATTAGGTACATTGTAACTTGCTTAAGATCACAATACGCCCCGTCGGGATTCGAATCCACGACCTCTTAAATTATGGAATTATATGATCGAATAATATAATAAACAATTCCATGTACTCGGCAATTGATTTATGCTGTGGACTTTCAAATATCCACAGTTTTGACTTTTCGTTATCTCCTCGTTAAACTTCGGACAGGTCTGTATTTTAACTGTAAAGGGAAGCCCATTGTTAACGAACAATGCATGGTTTTCACATTTGTTCCACGATACACCTTCTAACGTCTGTGAGGAACATTCCCTTCCATTGAATCACTACGGTAGCTCAGTTGGTAGAGTGCTCGCTCCGTAAGTGGGAGGTCGTGGGTTCGAACCCCGGCCGGGTCTGACCCAAGACTTGAAAGTGGGTAGTGACTGTTCTTTAGCCATGCACTCGGCATTACGAAATGAAAGTCACCGTTCTTTTAGAATGGAAACTTAAAACAAACGAGGTCCCGTGTCACGGTGGGTTGGCACGCTAAAGAACCCTGCTGTGTAATGCCATCAGCGCAACGCACAGCACTTTCGCCTATAGCTGGCGACGTCTCAATATAAGTGAAATATTCTTGACTGGAATGTTAAACACCATTACTCAACCCAACTCACCTTTCCATTGAATTTGGAACCGCGTAAAATGACTTTTCTTTTTTTATTAAAACAGCGTTGTTCCGGGAATGTATGTCATTGATGTTTTCAAAGCGTTTGGTACGAATGTTAACATGTACCAAGCTCCGAACAGCGGCCAACATTCGTATCTCTTTTATGACATACGGAGCTAGGAGGTGGGCGCTGTTTCGGAGCTTGAATATGTACATGTATTGATCACGTGGTACAGCGACAAACCCCATTCAAAATGTATTTGTATTTATAAAAGTTGTTTTGTCTTTCTTATTTTAGTTACTGAAAGGTCCGACACAAGCCAATGAGGAACTGTCTCACAAAATAATGAACAAGTATGTTGAACTCGGAGGCAACTTTCTGGATACAGCCAACATATACTCCCAAGGACTATCCGAAAAAATCATCGGAAACTGGCTACAAACGTACGTTATATATTTTAACGCGGTTTTTTCTCCACAAAATCATGGGTCAAACATGTATATTTTGCAGTTTTAGGTCTGGTTTCAAAAAAAAAATTAAATAAATAAATAAATAAATAAATATATTCACAACAGCGCTGACAGTGTCTTCTAGTTGAATTGAAAGACAACGTTGGGATTTCGGCAATAGGTTATGACGTCATTAAAACGTTTTGTAACCATATGGCATCGTTGGTTGATACTAATTTTTAATTTCAATGTCAATAGTTGCATTTTTGTTACTTCACAAAAAGTAACTTTAGTATTTTTTAGAATTGAAAGTTAATAATAGCTCGAATTGTTATGTTAATTAATATGACAATACATTTATATTTCAGTCAGAAAAGAGATGATATTGTAGTTGCAACTAAAGTCCGTGGCATCACGGGAATGAAACCAAACGAATCCGGCCTCAGCAGACGACATATCATGAAGAGTTGTGAAGACAGTTTAGAACGTCTGCAAACTGATTACATAGACTTGTACCAGGTAATTGTAAATGGTGTTTTATATCAAGCTTTTGTATGTTAAGAGCAGATTAATACTGTCAAGTCAAGATTCTTTCGATAATATTGCTAATATCGAGATGGTCATTTCTTAGATGGTTGAGGGAATCGGAGTACCAAGAGAGAAGCATCAGCCTTCGCATACGAACAGACCATTTCCCCGCATTTTTTTCCCCGCTTATCTACTCAACATGCCACAAAACGGGTGTTCGTAAACTGGTTGAGTAAGCTATACTCTTAGACGCAAGCTTTAGAGCTTTTAGCTGCCGAAGGCCCCAACCCCTCCCGCCCAATTTATTTATCGGGTAGAAATCATATATTGACGACAAATTACAAAGTTCTGGTTAAGGATAACGGATTCTGACAATGAAAGTCACAGTCATCCGCAAGATCTTCCAATATTACACTCATATATTAAAAAAAAAGCAGTGGGGTGGCCGAAAACTTGCTGAACATGCAAAACATACATAACCCAAGTCGAACAACGTATATACAGATAGATATAAACGTAGTGTTAAAATCGGTGAGTTAAGAAGAGCGGAGTTATTGTGTTTTACACTCTAGTCAAGATTCTTTCACTTATATCGAGACGACAAGGAAACTAACAAATGTTCTCCTATTATAGGATTTGTGCCGAGAGGAATACAAACCTATTTTATTTCCATAAAATTCTGGAAATTTGATCAAGTTTATACACCAATTGGGCCTCATTCAAAGTTACATCAGGGCATGTATGGTCAGGTAGGTCATTGTTGTTCGGTTTTTTTTCCAGATGTGATTATGATGAATATAACAATTATGGCATAACGGTTATAGTTTTTTTTTTCAAAGAAAAAAGGTACAAAAAAGTTGATTTTGACATAGTCATATTTGTTGTTTTGTAAAAAGGTCAAAAATTGCTCTATGTACAGAATTAATTTAACTTTTTCATGAATGAAAAATATTTTTTCCTATTAGGTCAGTATATTTTGTATTAAGTTTTGACAATGTTTTTGTAAGTTTGTTGAAAAATACGACTTTATTCTTGCATTTCCCATGTGCACTGAATTTGTGGAAATACAGTAGTCGAAGAGAGGCTCTGTTATCAGTAAGCGTGCTGTGGATCACTCGGGCACCGATACACTTCAAAATCGATCGCGTAAATAAAACCCGTAGTATTCTAATTCAAACATGTTCTTATTCATTTCAGACGCACATGTGGGACGCGGCAACGCCGATTGAAGAGACGTATAACGCCCTTAACGATCTCGTCAGATGTGGCAAAGTGAGATACGTCGGCGTCAGTAATGTTACTGGATGGCAACTACAGAAAATTGTCGAAAGGATGAAAGTCATGGGACTGAATCCGGCCATTAGTTTACAGGTAACACATTCCACAATCACACCGATCTCTCCGCTTGATCTTTCTTTAATTTATATAATTAAATGTTTTTATAGTCCAGGCAACATTAACTAATCCGCTTGACCTTTCCTCAATTGACGTATCGCCGGCCACGCCCACAATGTTTCGACAAAGGCCTCCATCGCGCTACCAAAGCGTGTAATTCATGGCCTTTGTCGGAACATTTTGGGCGTGGCCGGCGATCCATTAATTGAAATATTAATTTACGTCCAAGGTTGCTTCTATTCAGGTAACATTGGTAGATATTTCGCCTATATTAATGAAAAACGCTTATAATTTCAAACCCATATAACCCATCGATAAAACTCCACTAGAAAATAAACATCGTCTCACTTTCGATAAAATGGAGTGGAGTAATGATGGTTCGCGCCGCAGTCGTGATATTTGGTAAAATATAGAACTTGTCAATTTTGGAATTGTGGAAGAAACCAGGGTACCCGTAGAAAACACCCGATCTCATGATGATCGATCAAACCAAGCGAACTGACAAACTTTCTGGAACTACGTATGACCGAATGGGATTCGTACTGTACCTATGCGATGAGAGGCATCGTTCTTCGTAAACGCGCGCTTCCTACTACTCGAACACAGAGGCCCCGCCCGAATCTCAGTATTTAATTTTGTAAATATCGAAGTTACACACTTTTTTGCACTAGGATATGTACCAGAATGGAATTCGTACCTATGCGACATGAGAGGCTCTGTGCTTCGTAAGCCGGCTCTTTACACTTCTCGAACACGGAGGCCCAGTATAAATATCAAACATGGATTCTTGTTTTGACTTATTTCGTCAGTGTCGAACGTTTTGACTTTGCTTTTGTGATAGCGGTTTGGACTTTGACTGTTATGAATGTTGTTGATGTATTGTCAATTAGACTTTATCAGCTACATATCTATATTTTCATTTTCAGCAACAATACAGCTTGTTATGTCGACATTCAGAATTTGAGGAGTTCCAGGTCTGTTTGAATGAAGGGATTGGTGTTATACCCTGGAGTCCCCTTAAAGGGTAAGACGTTTCAGTAATCACCTCCGTCGGTAGTTTGAATTTGTTCCAACTTGAACATATATCCGGTCATATCTCACAGAAGAGGAATAGTTTACAAACTTTCATATTTCAGTTAACTTCACCATGATTGATTTCTTGATTGATTGATTGATTGATTTACTTACATCCAAGTAAGGAATAGTCTACCAATACCAGGATGTCGCCAGCTGTGGATGAATTGGCAGTCCCAGGCATTTTATCCTAGCAGCGCGCTCAGTGCAGTATAAACTAGAAAAACTGTGAGCTACAAGCTCACAAAAAATACCCCTGCTCCCAAAAATCCATCGGATCAAATTTTTAAATAGGAGGTGCACATCTACATTATATCACAAAGATTGTGTGAAAGTTTCATGAAAATCCATTGAAGGAAGAGTTGCGGATAAGAGATAGGTACCCTAAGGTGTAACCTAAGGACGGACGGACACCCCTATCACTACATACCCCTACTTTTTAAGCGGGGGTATAAAAACGGTCTTCAGAATGCCATGTAAACGTACTGTGACGCTTCACCCGATGAAGTTAACGGGTTTAACCTAATGTGCCAATTTTCAAACCTTTATTTTGCTTTTGGATTGTGATTTAAACATAGTAATTTTTAGAACATTTATTATTTATTGTGTATTAATTGTATTTGTTTTGTTTTAAAGTGGTTTATTGACCGGGAAATTTAAACGTGGTGAAAAATTGGACACAGAAAAAAGTCGGATAGGATTTGTGTCTAAGGACGAAAAACAGGCAATGCAAGCTGCTCCGGCCTGGAGTCAATATGCTGAAGATGAATCCTACTGGAAACTTATAGAACAAATGGGTGAAATTGCCAAGAACCATGGTAAAGTTTACTTATTTTTTATATTTTTATTATTTTTAATGACACATAACATGCTATAATCATACAACAAAAAGATCATGGTATACAAATACTAACAGAAAGACAAATAAAGACATTTCTTAACACAGTTACATGTTTTATATACTAGTATAAAGGGAGATAATTCACATATTTTGGGTGTTTATCAGGTTATATTAATTAATTCCACACATGTTTATGATAGAAATAATGCCATCTACATATCTAATGGTAGTCTTAAATAGAAATAATGCCATCTACATATCTAATGGTAGTCTTAAATATTTATAATGTAAAAATTAAAATTGGATACACAAATGGTTAATTCCTTAACGTTTACTTATGATACAATAAAATCTCGTAATAATGTACCTCGTTTTTTAATTCCAAAAATCTATTTCTCTATGCATCTCTTCATGTCTTGATAAACGTGACTCGAGTTTTTACCAAACCTCTTTATCAACCCTCAAAACAGGTTTCAAAACCAAGCGGCCAGCTGACAACCAATTAAATGTTTTAGGTGGCCAGTGGAAATTCCAAGTGGCCAGGCAATATTTTCTTGTAAATGAGGGGAAATAAAGCATCTTTTTGGAAACAAAAGTGCACTTTGCTAAAATTGACAATCACTTACATAAATCAGTGTTATTAATAACAATATTGATGATGTAAAGTGTTCATTATATTACCTGAATTGGTAACAGTATCATGAAAGGTTTGTGACGCAGATACGACATCTGCTCTCTGATCACAAAAGTTTGAACTTTAACCGAACAAGCTGACCAGTATTTACTAATTTTAAGTCGCCAGACACAATTCCAAGTCGATTTGACCGCAATTTTATTTGACAATATTGAAGATTGTTTATAGCATAAATTTAAAAACTAAATATTGATTATAAATCGATGTTTGACTCCAGATTAACCCAGGTTACATATTTGTATTATTTGTGTTATAATTCAATTTTAATACTATCCAGTGTTGTAGTTTTTTTTATATCTATGATCCCATAGACAGAATTTTTTGAAGCATGCCGGAACTACTTTTTTTTATTTCTCCGATGACATCATTGACGTATTGTTTACATGACGTAATATTGGGCAGAAAATGTTCATGCAAGGCTAGCTCCCGGCGGTTGCAATCGGCAATCAACTGTGTTCCGCTTTTAGATTAATGGGCCATTTTTGGTTTTAAAAAATGCGCTGGTTTTTTTGTTTCATGTGTATAATTTAATAAAAGATTACATGAATGTTATGAATATTGAACTTATTTTTGAATTTAATTATAAGGAATGATTGTAATTTTTTTTCTATCTATGGGGTCATAGATGAAATTATTTGGTGCACGCGGCATAAAACCGCGAATACAATCATTCCTTAATTGTTTTATTAAATAAGGTATTCAAAACGCGTCCATTAATGTTTTTTTGGGGTTTTGTTTAGGCTTTACCAAGTTTTAATCTGTAGACATTGTCGGAGATATTTCTTTTGAGATTACTAAGAATTTAATAAAGCAATGCTTTAAAGTTGCAATTCTGTCTTCCGGCTTTATATTTGCTACTTAAATATGTGTCGTATTTCTATTTTTAATGTAAAACGGTAGTTTTAACTAATTAAGGATTGCATTGCCCTGGATATATTTGACGTCCCGTAGTTCCATGTTCCTTTTACACAATTTTGATTACACACGTGGCGGGTGTAGCTAGCTAAACATGAGTGCTTACCCTTCCGGAGCACACAGCCTCACTTCCCTAGTGGAAGTTCACGTGTGTAACCTGACTTGTCAGTTCCAAAGTTTTTACTTTGCTTCTAGATTGTGATTTGGATATGAATAAGTATGTTTGTTTTTTTATTAGATAAAGAACAAGGTACGGGTCATGCAAAAAGGAATTTGTATGAAACCCCTGTATAACATTCAACATCGAGTTTAAAAAGGTATTGTCTAGTAATTTTTTTTTTTTTTTTTTTTTTTTGCTTCAGGTAAAACCATTCCACAAGTTGCATTAAGATGGTTAGTTCAGAAAAACATAGTTTCGTCTGTAATTATCGGAGCGACATCTGTTGCGCAGGTGGAGAACAACATGGGAGCTAGTTCCGGTTGGAGCATTACACTCGATGAGGTAAAACAAAATTGAAATAATTCAGAATAATACATGGTAAAATCCATATCATATACCATATCAGACCTGAGAGCTTTAGCTCGAGGCCTCATATTGGTCAAGGTCTATGATATGGATTTCACCATGTATTATTCTGTTGATCATAAAGTTAAAATTTTCACCATTTAAAACAAATGCATGCATAACAGGGGTGTGATATTCGAAGCCTGATTAGTTTAATGAATTTATTAGTCAAAATATAAATATTGGATAATTTGAAGTCTGCTGTGAAATTAATGTTGAAAATGTCGCGTGTTAATAGAATCTCAACAAATTTAAGAACATGGCTATACATCTATGGATTTGATGATGATATGGTGATTTTAAATGATCTTTTAAATCTGTGTTTATCACTGACTAAGTTAATCAAGCTTCGAACAAGTGGGTCCTGACATTTGTCAAAAATATCACATAAAATATAACTTGGCGGCATTTATACTATTTAGACTATTTTAAATGCATCCCTCAAAATACACATGTAATTCCATTCGCATAATAATCCTCCTCAGGCTAACCTTTATAAGGCGTAAGGATGCGATCGGAGTATTTTTTTAACTTGTATAGTGATTAGATCTATTTGTTCTAAGTAGCCGGTCTGATACCGATATCAGACCGTTGATATGGCTTTTCCGACTGGGCACGTGCAGTCGGTGATATGGATAACGTCATTTTAGCCATATCAAAGCGTATTTTTTTTACAAAGTATATGTTAAAATGTTTTGTTCCACTTAGACGTCAACGGTAGAATTAAAACAAAACCATTAAAGAACATGGATCATCAGTATGTGTTTTAATTTGTTTGATATTTGGAAACCAGTAGGAGGAAATTAATATTAAAGAGGGCGGGGGTGTCGTTGGGGGCGGGGGGTGTCGTTGGGGGGCGGGGGTGTCGTTGGGGGCGGGGGCGGGGCGGGGGCTCCAAAATCTCGGGTTTATCCTATAAATAAAAAAAAAGAAATTTTATACCAAAAAATTATCTTTAAATTCGCGTCAATGGAAATGATTTTATTTTATTTTTTATTTTAATTTTACAGATGACACAGCTGGACGAACTAACAAAACCTGAGATGACGTATCCATATGACATGGTGTACAAATATAACGCCAGTAGAAGTAACAACTTGTTTTATCAACCTCCGGTCGTTCAAAATAAACTTTAATCTAAGATGACGAACATAATTTACAGGCCCGTCGAAAGTTGAACACTTACCTAATGAAAAAGAACCGATTCGATACTCCATTCTTGCCCATTTTTACCAATATTGCAACAACATGTTTTATTAACCACCAGTCGTTAAAATAGACTTTAATCGCCATTCTAAGATCAGACTATTGTCGCTCACTAGCTACTGTCACTCGAGACCACTGCGCGCGGTAGCTCAGTTGGTAGAGTGCTCGCTCCGTAAGTGGAAGGTCGTGGGTTCGAACCCCAGCTGGGTTTGACCCAAGACTTGAAAGTGGGTAGCGACTGTTCTTTCGCCAAGCACTCAGCATTACGAAATGAAAGTCACGGTTCTTTCGGATGGAAACTTAAAATAAACGAGGTCCCGTGTCACGGTGGGCTTGGCACGCTAAAGATAATGTCATAAGCGCAACGCACAAGCAACATTTCTGCACCTTCGCCTATAGCTGGCGACGTCTCGATATAAGTGAAATATTCTTGACTGGGACGTTAAACACCATTACTCAACTCAACTTCTGTCACTCGATAGTCAAGATTCAACTCTTTTACGTTAGCTCAGTGTTAAACTTTTGACAGGTCTGTACTGTATGTAACCGGAATAATGTAGAAAATCTGTTGGATTTGTAAGAGTTTAATTTTTAAAAGTTGAAGACAGAAACACGGTTCTAGTTTAAAACGCAACATCAATGCTACGCAAATTAGTCTCAAACAACGGAAGCGACAGACAAGAAAGTTAAAAAAAAATACACATTGTACATAAAAAAAACAAGTGTACACTGTCATCCATAAAATATTTTTCAAGTTTATATTTGTCTTATGTTAACATAGAAAAAAAGTAAAAAAAAAAATCTTTGAATGCTAAATATGGATTTGTTTTTTATATACTAGACTATATTTATTAATACTATAGTGTATGTGGTACTTTTTTTACTTGTAAGGTCTAGGGGAGATAATTTATCTGGCCTAAGATAAATTGTCTCCCTTACACCTGATACTACGATACATTGTAAAATCCTTTATTTAACAACTCAAAAACTGTCCTATTGTTACTCCTGTTGGTGAAACCACGGGCCCTAACCCTGGCATATGCTTCCCTTAATTCAGATCTTGGACAATAAAAATATTAATTACAAAAAAAAAGAAAGTTCAAGATGTCACGAAATCTCCGGAAATCAAGAAAGTTCCGGAATTTCATAATTGGCACTCCATTTTGATCGGTGACTACATATACAGTAGGTATGGTCACGCACACGTGGTTTTGTCATCACACTTCATATATTGCATTTGAGATCGGACTTTGCAATTACAGCTTTATATTATATTAACAATTTAGAAATATATAATAAAACCTAGTTTTAATTTAAAAATTTAGTTTTTAGTTGAAAGTGGCACGTAGTTTACTTTGCATTAGTGAGATACCAAGTGCTACGGAAGCGCAGAGGGTAGAATGCTCATTCTATATATATGAAATCCTTGCCAGGTATGATCAAGAGTTGGTAATTATGGCTCTTTCAAACTAACTATATATATAGGAATGACCATTAAAATAATTCAGTTGGTCTTGTTTGATTGGGCATACGGACAAAATAATCCTACAAACACAACTAGACTACCCTAGCGTAGGGCATGTGACACGTTTAAAACATCATGATTACAACATGGAATGTACATTTACAATACAGACCTGTTGAATTTTTAACACTTAGCTAATGAAAAATGAGTTGTAGCTCGGCTGTGAAGTGAAGTGGCCGGGTTATGGAAAAACCCTGTGGCCATGACCCAAGAGCTGTTGAGAGATAGACAATAGCTACCAATCAAAAACAAACATACTACTAGTAATCCATGTCCGAATCACAATCCAGAAGCAAAGTAAAAACTTTGGAACTGACAAGTTAGGTTAGACATGTGAACTTCCACCAGGGAAGTGAGGCCGGGTGCTCCGGAAGGGTAATCACCTCCTGTTTAGCTAGCTACCAAGATATAGCTAACGAAGGTTAACTGTCGATTAAGCTCTATTTAGTCGACAGGTCTGTACTGTATGGACTCGCAATTGAATTAATAACAATATTTTTAATAATTTTTAATTTTATACGTTAAAATCTTATTAAAACTTCATTTACTGCGATTATTTATTCTTCTATTTTCGACTTAAGCTGTTGTTTTTACTTTCGGCTTTGAGCGCATGCTTAACAATTTTCTCCATCGGTTTCTTCATGCTATCATTGATGTTCATGTTTAAAAATAATTTTTCTAAATTTCCTTCCTCTCGGGGTGTATTGGATGGTGTTTTCGGAAATCCTTTGGATTTTTCATCGCCTTTTCCTTTACCTACTGCAAGTATCAAGTTCAATATGGCTTTGACTTCTATAATCTCGTCATTCAAGATTTCAAAATCATGGAGTACGGATATGAACCGTTGTTCACAATCTTTATTTTCTTTTAATTGTGTCCACAAATCGGACAAGGAGACGACGTATATCCCTGATTCTTTCATCTTGTCTAAGACTAGATGTAGAAAAAGGTTGGCGTAATTATAAAGTTCACTCGAGCGACTGTCGGACGGATTTGTCAGTAACTGCATCCATCTAACATTTCGTGTATCTCGCTTAGCACCCTACAATAGAATGATTAAAATCATTAAAATGTTAACATCACCAATAACATGAATCAAATACAAATCCTGATACAACAATCCCATAAACAAAGAGAAGACTTTGAAAATTCACACGTTGGAAGTGACACCAGGTGCTCCAAAAACCATACAAATGGGGTTCGTCGCTGTTTCACGTGATGCCCTCCAACATTTATGCGGAACATTTATTTCGAATGGATATGAAATTTCATAATATGACGTTTCCCGTAAAAACGACATTTTACTAACGTTTCCCAAAACTTAAGAGATATTGAATATGTGGTACAGCGGCAAACCCTATTAACACTTAGAGTGCCTTTGGGCCGATTTGGGCCGATTGTTATGTACGTTCAATGCCAGCGTATACGTTTGTTCATGAACCTAATGTTTTATCTTTTATTATTCTTGCTTTAGTCAAGGTGCAATGTACTCCGCGTATGGACCTTGTTGGAAGATCGGTCTAAAATTAAAGTTACGGATTGTATCGCCTCTCACTGCCATAAGTGGTGGACCATTTTGTTTCCGAGAGAACGTTTGAATTTCTCGGAACTCCGGTTTCCTCCACACTTCGATATCTGACTGCTTCGACATAAATGAACGAATCTTAACTGGGGCATCATTGCTCCAATATTCGTCTCTCGACATAGCATAGTATTGATTTCTCACTATAGGTTCGGTGGTTGGGGGTTTGGAGACTAGGTGGTCAAGTGGTCTAAAGCATGTGCTAACGGATCATAGCCCCTCTCTCTATCCTTGTACTATAGTGCGAGAAATTTTACAGTCCACTTGCTATAAGGTTTTCTCCGAGTACTTCGGTTTCCTCCACTATCCATGAACTGACTGCCTCGATATAAGTGAAGAAATTTCGGTTGCTGATAACGCGTTTTCTACTCTCTCCATAGATCTAAGTTTTTCTTTTGTTATGATAAGTCATACATACGTGAAAGATGCAGCTCTGCGTCAACTCGTCAATCGCTGAAGCTCGTTCACTCAAAATTTTGAATTGTTCCTCAATTACTGACGCTCGTCTTTCCAAATCCGACAGCTTACTACAGATATCGAGAGTAGCAATCGACATATTCCGACTTGAACCTACACTTTCATAACTGCCGGTTACGTTGGATGCCATCTTATTGTAATTTGTGTTCAGAATTTTGCTTGTAAACACCAGGTTGTCTAGAAACAGACCCGATGACGTCATAGATGATTTGACGTCACAATCAACTCTTATGTAAAATAATTACACATTGCGTTCGTTAATCCATACCATTGTGACGTTATCGTTGTGTGCGTACTTTCACAAAACTCTGATTTGATGGCCCTTTTACTTATGACGTCACAAAAGTGTGGTCTTCAGCGCCGACATAGGTATGGCGGGAATGTAGGTAAACAATAATGTTACAATGAATCCAAACATATTTCAATTTATGGGATACCATTTCGAAGGGATTAAAATACAACTGAATAAAAATAAGGTACTCCCTATTAGAAACATTTCTAAAGAATTGGAAAGATTTAAAGCACACCGTTAAAATATAAGGTGGTATGTCTTAAACAGATTGCGTGAAATTCGGTGAATTTTGATATGAATATTCTGATTTTTTAAGCAAACTTGTGTTTCTTCAGGCGCATACTGTCATAAAGATGTATGTTTGTAGTTTGAATAAACCACAACGATAGCTCAGTTGATAAAGTGCTTGCTCCGTAAGTGAAAATTTTGGGTACGAATCCCCAACCGGTTCTGACCCAAGACTTGAGAGTGGTTAATGACTGTTCTTTCGCCAAACACTTGGCATTACGAAATGAAAGTCACAGTTCTTTCGGAACTTAAAATAAACGAGGTCCCGTGTCACGTTGGAGTTGAGTTGAGTAATCTTGTTTAAATAACGTCCCAGTCAAGAATATTTCACTTATATCGAGACGTCGCTAGCTATAGACGAAGGTGCCTATAGCCTTTACGTTGCGCTGATGGCATTATACAGCAGGGTTCTTTAGCGTGCCAAGCCCGCCGTGACACGGGACCTCGTTTATTTTAAGTTCCCATCCGAAAGAACCGTGACTTTCATTTCGTAATGCTGAGTGCTTGGCGAAAGAATAGTCACTACCCACTTTCAAGTCTTGGGTCAGACCCGGCCGGGGATCGAACCCACGACCTCCCACTTACGGAGCGAATATAACGAAAATTTTCTACCGCGAATTTAAAGCAAAATAAACTGATATACCTGTATTTTTGCAATTTGATGAACAATGAAAAAATATACCGGTAATTATTCTTTAAATACATGTAAGTTGGAGTAGAAGGCGTAAGCTGGCAGTTGTGGACTTAACAAGTTAAACAGGTTGGTTGGTTGGATGTTGCTTAAAGTCGCATAAGCTATTCGTGACGAGAACTATTTATTAATCTCTATGGATTAATATATACACAAGTTCGTGTATGCATGAAAGTGTGAGTTTGTTGTATAATCTGCCTTGTGCCAGCGCGCACTCGAAGCGACTTTAAGGTGCTAGCTCACAGAGCCAGTATGGCGCAGACAAGCACATTAATCCCTCAGTTACATTATACTGACGCCGGGTGAACCAGTAAAGGCCAACGGCAAGAAAAATTTACTTTCCCACATGTGGTCTGAGCCGGGCTCGAACTCACAGGGGTGAAATACCCTGGATTTGTAGACTGACATCTTATCCATTAGGCCACCGTGGCCTCTGGTGGAGAAATGGAGTTATATGTCCCAGTCAACATTCTCTAACTTACAAACAGGAGGTGCTTACCCTTCTGGGGCACCCGGTCTCACTTCCCTGGTGGAAGTTCATGTGTCTAAACTAACTTGTCAGTTCCAAAGTTTTTACTTTGCTTCTGGATTGTGAAGGGTAAGCGCCTTCTGTTTAGCTAGCTACACCCGCCACGTGTGTAATCAAAATTGTGTGAAAGGAACATGGAACTATGAGACGTCAAAAATATCCAGGGCAATCCTGGACACAGAGACATCAAACTTGTCAACAATACTGTGATGACGGCCATAAAACTTTTTGAGGGCCTTGATTAGCCTAGGCTTGCAATATCCCTGAGTCAACATTATATTTGCAAGCAGCCTGCTTCGTTGTACAAAGTCCCCGTAGTAATAACTGATTCTTTCTTCTGGCTTCATGTAATTGAGTATATTTCAGATTAATTTGCTTCGCACGACCGAGGAAAGTAGAACACTATAAAATACCATTTCAAGATAGTTCAAAGATGAAATTTATGACGTTTGTCAAACGGAATTTCCTTAAGGATTTACGATTTATAATGGAAAACTAAGCGCAAAATTGATTGGTCGTTACATAACCACGTGATCAATACTCGTAAAGTTCTTTGATATTTTGATCATTTCGCCGCATTCCAAAAGTGCGTTAATTGCTTAAGGTATTGATGACCTACTATTAAGACATTAAACATAAACTAAGAAATTTCGACCTACAGTAAAGGCATGCCAAAAGTTAAACACTAAGTTGACGAAGAAGTCGGCAATCGACAACTCATATCGTTCCCTCGTCTTGGTCCCTCGTTAGCCATATCTAGCCAGCATTTCGACAGCTTCCATATATCTCTTTTGTCACAAGCTATCGATATGGCTACCATTTGACAGCCAAGTTTCTACGCATTTTCATTGTTAGACATTCGACATGTCTGTATTGTATGAAGACATTAAACATGAAATGCGTTATCTTGACCTTAAAAGGAACAATGTTGGCAAGAGGGTCTATTGTTAAATAAAAACGAAAACCGTCTCTTTTGTGGCGGCATAAACAGCAAACTGAAATATTCACTGTGGCGGCAAAACGGCAGATTGAAATATTTACTGTGGTGGCATAAACAGCAGACAGAAATATTCACTGTGGCGGCATAAACAGCAGACTGAAATATTCACTGTGGCGGCATAAACAGCAGACTGAAATATTCACTGTGGCGGCATAAACAGCAGACTGAAATATTCAATTATTTTACGAATTTTCTAGGAGCTGATAAAGTATGGATTTTTATCCTAGGAGTGTTATATTTGTGTTGATAATATTTTCGATAGGCAAAATTTCGCCGAAATTGTACAACAGGCTTGATGGTTATAAAATGATTGACACGAGGTTGATGATAAACATTTTAGTTACTTCTGAAAGGACAAAATGTTGTATGCATTGTACAACTGTACCAGAGTGTATGTCGGTCAGTTATAACAAACATAACGGTACATGTATTCTAAGTAGTGCGCCAAAACAAGAGGAAAGTTTATTTGAAAGACACGCAAACTGGGAAGTCTGGTACCAAACGAATGGTAAGTTTTTTTTTTATACAGCGGCCTGGTTTTTTTTTTTTTTTTTTTTTTTTTTTTACGCAACGGGGCGTACTCTGAAAAACGTTCATCCGTCCACTCGTCCATCGCGGTACTTGCGTTCGTAATAGTTTTCCGGTTTACTTCTCCAACGCCGTTGAACAAATTACACACGTGGCGGATGTAGTTAGCTAAACAGGAGGTGCTCTTTCGGAGCACCCGGTCTCACTTCCCTGGTGGAAGTTCACGTATCTAACCTAACTTGTCAGTTCCAAAGTTTTTACTTTGCTTCTGGATTGTGATTCGGACATGGATTAGTATGTTTGTTTTTTATTAAACTTGATATATATATATTATATGTTTACCAGGATATGTCATTGTGTTTCTTAGAAGATGATGTTGATCTGTGACATTGGCAGACCTAGAGAAGGGTTCCTGAAGTTAAACCCCTCTTTATTTTTTGTCCATGTCTATGTGTGCCATATCATATATGTGTGTCAGATTTCTAGTATCACAAGATTTAAAGATTAAAAAAATTCTGGAGGAGCAAGCCCCCATACCAAAAATAGGATTTAAAGATTGTTAATTGCCAAACACATGTTGTAGCAAATTATATCCCCATTTTTTTTTTTTTTTTTTTGTTTTTTGTTTTTTTTTTTTGAATTTTTTAAAATGAAACAGCTTGTGCGGGTGAGTCAAAAAGTCGTTTTCCGCATTCAAATTTAATTACTAGATGCATTGAGATCCATGTAGTCTGGAGTGCGAAAGGGCATGCTTTCCTGCTATTTATTTATTTATTTATTTAACTCTACAAGTCAAACATGTGTTCTTTCAAGATTTCCATTTCTCTCTACATCAGCAGATGAGTGGATGTTGGTATTTCGTGGAAAGGCGGGAAACGGAAAGAGCATGGAAGAATCCTGGAAAGGAAATTCAGTTAGTAACTGCTTAACGGAGTATGGGTCAACATGCACCGACCATTACAGAAGTGACGTCTTAGATCTATGGGAGGATCTTAACATACAAGAAGTAGGTATCAGTCGAATCAATCTGCTTACAGGTGACGTATCGCTGGCCACGCCCACGATGTTCCGACAAAAGCGCGACATGCCTGAATTAAACGCAAAAAGAATGAAAACTCGGCCTGATTTGTACCGTGATGGCGGTCAGTGTCGGAACATTGTGAGCGTGGTCTGCAAAACGTTCATTAAATTGCTGACTCGGAGAATATTGTAACTCAAGGCTTATCTAGGGTATCAAAAACGTTTTATGGTCGTCATCACATATTGTTGATAAGCATGATGTCTGTATAAGAATTACCCTGACGTCCCATAGTTCCATGTTATATGCTCTCGTGCTATTTCCTTTAATTTTCAATTTTGATTTCACGTGTGAATTCAGCTAAATAGGAGGTCCTTACCCTTCCGGAACACCCGGTCTCACTTCCCTTGTTGAAGGTCACGTGTTAAATTTGCCAGTCTCTAAGTTTTTACTTTGATATTGTAATATGTAGACAGAGTTTGTTTGTTTATCCAGTGAAAATAGTGAAATGTATTGTCTTGTTCCGAGTTATATTAAAGAGGGGGTTGTCTAAAGCATGCATTTACGGCTCATAATTTTTTTATCGACTATAATCAAAATCCACTGTATTCAACTTTAGCAGAACAACCAAGTTTGTTCATAATGATATATATAAGGATAAGTTGGTTGGTTGGTTGGTTGAATGTTGCTTAACGTCACATCAGCAATTTTCCAGCTATTCGCGACGAGAACTTTTTAAATAATCTCTATGGATTAATCTATGAACAATTTTTGTATGGATGGGAAGTGTGAGTGTGTGTTATGGTCTGCCTTGTACTAGTGCACACTCAGGGCGACTTTACCGTGCTAGCTCACAGAGTCAGTACGCCGCAGACAAGCGTACCACTCCCCCAGTCCATACTGATACCAGGTGAATCAGTAAAGGCCAACGGCAAGGAAAATTCACTTTTCCACATGTGGTCCGAGCGGGACTCGAACTCACAGCGGCGAGAGACCCTTTATTTGAAGACTAACGTCTTATCCATTAGGCCACCGCGCCCTCTATAAGGATAAATAATACTGTACAGTTGTTTAATTCTGCGGGGATAAAATTCCGCGGTTTAGACACTGGAACTTATTCAGATGTATAAAATTCCGCGGTGCTGTGACCAGTGTTAAGAAGCTTCTGTACATATTAAGTCTAAATTTAATTGACGCTACATGAAAATATGTATTTAATTTCGCGCTATTAGATCAAACCACGAATATAGCGAAATTAGATCCCGGTCCATCGCAGGGTTAACCTCCAGCATTTTGCTGGTACTCATTTATTTTTCAGCTGAGTGAACTGGAACAACATGAAATTAAGTGTCTTGCTCAAGGACACAACACATCGCCCGGTCCAGGGATCGAACCCACGACCTTCGAATCATGAGTCCAACGCCTTAAAACAACTATACAGTAACAATAAATAAAGTAAATGTTTTTTTCATTTAAGGTTAAAGTAGAAATCTACAAGAACAATCAGAAAGTTGCTTTTTTACGATTTAATGGCGTCAGCACAGACAAGATGAGTTGGTTTAGCAACAGTAATCTGATAACAAGTACCTGGCCATCAGTTACACCGACCACTCGATATAACTATTTCAGCATTAATGGGTAAGTGTATGCTCTTGGGTTCTTGAGTCTGTGCTTACGGTTCATCGTGTCTCGCATCAGCTAGTATGATACCGGGTGTTTCTAGTACGAGCGAAGCCGGAATGCGTGATATCATACTAGCATGTAGTGACCCTTAAACAATGTCATTTCGTAAGTGATACAGTACACAGGGGCCAGTTTCATAATAAAATTTAAGAATACCCATAAGTATATAAAAAAGAGTAAAGGGGAACAACGAATCAGATCTTTGACTTGTAGGTGCTCCGACAAAATTCTACATTACTTTTTTAATTTGCGTCCGATCATCGTTATCTTGGTGTCATTTTGTTCCCAGATAAATATGCTTTAAATTAAAATTAATTTTTTGGACATAACTTAGAAATTTCATAAAATGTTCACACAGAAAACACAGAAAAATGTTGTAATTTTGCCCGATGTAGCTAAGCCCGTCGACACAAATTAAAAATGTAATGTAGAATTTTGTCGAAGCACCTACAAGTCAAAAAGTTCCCCTTTACTCTTTTTATATACTTAGGGGTATTTTTTAAATTTTATTATGAAACTGGCCCCTGTGATGCAGTACGAAAACCTTGGCTGTCGATTAGATTACCAGAGGTATAAATAGCTATAGATCGAAATGTTGCCCATCTGCCAAAAATGTCTCGAGATAAACAACGAGAGGGCGAGATGAACGGTCGATTCTATTCTCAATTCCTTAGCTAAGTGTTGATCTACATGTGTTGACGACGTCTGTACTGTTTTAATGATGTCATAGGAAGTGAGAACCGAGATAGGAGTCTTTTGTCTGTGTTATTTTATACAACGATTTCAAAAAAAAAAGGTTTCAAAAAACTCAAATTTCTTTTCAAATTTTTTGTTTTAAATCTGTGTTGTTTTATACAACTATTTCGAAAAAAAATCACAAATTTATTTAAAAAACTGTTGTTTTAAATAGGGACAGACGCAACAGCAGAAGATTCTTCATTAACCATAAATACTATGGGTGCCAAATTGATTATGGCTGGTTGGTTGTCATTGACGCCATATCCGGTGTCAAAAGGAATTGTCACATCGATAAACAAACACCTTATCCCTCCATTCTTTATTCAACAAATCTTGACGGAACAACATGGAACGTTAAAAGAGGTTAGCTTTTCATTTTGTTTTCAATTTCAATGAATTACATAGCATTAAATCAAAACAAAACATATCAATCCATGTCCAAAGCACAGTCCTAAATCAAAGTCCTAGGGCACAAATATTAAATGCTAGTCTAGTGCCCATAGCAACATAATAAAGTATTTTTATAGCTACAACTATAATTGTCAACCTTCAAAGAAATTTCTCGCATAGCGATTGGTTAACTTGCCTGGGTACATAGAACTTTGTCACCCTTCAAAGAAATTTCTCTCATAGCGATTGGTTAACTTGCCGGGGTACATGGAACTATGTTCGGATATCTGCCAGGGTACATGAACGCACGCGATGTTAAGCGGTAAAAGGAAAGTAACTAGTACATCTGTGATGCGGTAAACATACATAGCGACAACGTACGCAAGTCACACAAAATACGAAACGGAAGTTAAAAAGATCCAACTGGTAACGCTATGAAGGGTGACACAAACGTTATACTGTATAACTTATATTATTATTTTTCATAAGACACAACTTTTGTTTTCAATTTTTAAATTTGTCAGATATGACAGGGGCGGATCTAGGATTTTTTGAAAGGGGGCGTTGAGAACTATCCAGGATTTTTAAAGAGGGGGGGGGGGGGGTTGAGAACTATACACGATTTTTTGAAAGGGGGGGGGGGTGTGAGAATTATATCAATGCCAGGTGCGAGCGCCGAATGCGCGAGCTTCCAGAGACGATGGGTCTAGGGCAGAGCCCCGATGGGGGCCAAGAAAATAATTTTGAACAGTCAATATCTCACTCTTTCTCTCTTTAAATTTTTCAAAGGGGGAGGGGGTTGCAACCCTCGCAACCCCTCCCCTAACTCCGCCACTGTATAAGTCAATGAAAATCTTATTAAAGGAATGATTTTGAAAACGGGATCTGGGCTTTTAGGTGTAAATAGGGTCTATATGCGGGCACATTAGGAGCGAGTATCCAAAATGTAATTAAAACTTTTTTGCCAAAATTTAGTTCCAAAAATGCATTTTTGAATGTGTTTTCAGCAATTTTAGTATGGACAAAATCATACATTACTTTTTTATTCATTTTTAACCATTTAGAAATACGCAATAATCCCTTTCTGGTGTAAGTAACACAATTTTGGCAGAGGTAAATTTTAGTTTAGTAAAAATTGTGAAACTGGGACCTGGCCTAGCGGGAAAATTTCACGGTTATAAAAATGCATTTCTCAATAGGTATTTTATTTAGTAGTTGATTTTCATTAATAACAGGACAGGCTCTAGTACATGTAAGTTACAGCCCTCAAAATGTGCTTTAAAATCAAGTTGCCAGCTGGCCACCAATTTAAATTGTAAGGTGACCAATGGAAATTCAAAGTGGCCAGGCAAACTTTTTTTTTGCAAATGAAGGTAAATCAAGGTATCTTTTAGGTATGGAAAACAAAAGTGGACACACTTTTTTAAAACTGACGAACAATCACTTACACACATTGATCAGTGTTATAAATAACAATAATTGACTTATGTCCATCTCTCCTTGTGGAAAATTGGGCAAGATATGTTTCTCCTCCAAGAATCTCTGTTGGCAGCTATTTTAGCAGCTTCACTCCATGTCCAAAGTTCAAAATCCGATAAATAACAATAACGATGATGTAATATATGTTCTCTGGTCACAAAAGTTATAATTGAAAGTGGACAAGCTGGTCACGATTTACAAAGTTTAGGTCGCTAGACACAATTCCAGGTCGATTTGGCCACCATTTTAGTTGGCAAAATTGAGGGCTGAGTTAACCGCAAAAAACAAAAAAAAAAACAAAACCCATTTAAAAGGAAGAGAAACACAAAATTTCGATAGTTCGATTAATTACACGTAACTCATTCAAACTTATATATACTTTAAATTTTGATATGAATTTTGTGAGTTTATATTTTTCAGAATATGGAAAAGCAGATAGCTTGAATATCTACATAAAGCGGACCTAATCAACATTCTGACAAAGAACCACTATAGACAGAGAATTGCTTGTCTTTGGCGGGAACAACCAAACACAATCAAATGTGTTTTGAACCGAAACATCAATTAATTAATCACAATAATTTTGGGAGATTTTTTTCAAATACAGGATGTCAGATAGCATGGAGATATACATTAAACGGACTTTAGCAATGTTCTGACAAAAACTATCGATAAAGGCGGCTCAATAACATACTTTATATTAATTGTCACAAACACAATCAGAATTGTATTGAACAGAAGCATCAATTAATTAATCACATTAATTTTGTGAGTTTTTTTTTCTTTATGATATGGAATGGCAGATATTCTGACAGCAACCAATATTGACATGACGAGTTAGGCAGAGAAACATTTTATAATTGATAATTTTAACTTATAGGCAAAATATACGGAATTGCTAGTCTTTGTGGGATATAAATTTGGACCACTGATAGCATACTATGTTATGACAGTCAAATTTATTCGACGATGGTTAAAACACTTTTGTGAAAAAGTTAGACGTTTTTTTTTTGTTGTTTGAATATATAACTTTTGAGTAAGCAACTGCGTATAATACGGGCTTGTTCTACGAAGGGACAAATGTTTAGTTATGATTTGACTTCTATGGCATACAACACATGCAGACCTGTCTGAAGATTTACACTTAGCAATCGCTAGTTAGTGACAGTTCGTCAGCTCACATCGGCTTTTCATTTGCTGTTATTCAGCAGGTTTTTGGCAGCTACAGTCTATATAACGGCAGCTTTTAGTCAATAGAATCCTACATCTTAGCCAATCGACAACCGAGTACCTACTCCTTTTATTTAGCTTAGTATTAAACCTTCGACATGTCTGCAATATACACCGTTTTACCAGAGATGTCTCTGGTTTTGTTATTATAAAGAGTAGTGGCATTAAAGTCTAAGCTTACTAACAAATCGGAGTGGATTTTATGAAAGTTCTGATAAAAACGTGAATCTCATTTCATGGTGGAAAACCACAAATCCGTAATTAGTACATCACATGTCAAGTTGTTGCATAATCATTGGATAACTACATAGATACTATTTTATGTAGAATTCATCTGTCCTTGACAACGCATAGCAACTGGACTAAACTTTGTTTTTTTGGATGATGCGTGAAAACAAATTTATGTTGAGATTTATTGTCGTTTTAATGTGTTTTATTTATTTATTTATTTATTTATTTATTTATTTATTTATTTATTTATAACAGTTGATGTTGAATAAAACTATTAGTTAATTTGAAAATTAATTCAAAGAAAGTGATGTAATGTACTAAATTTGTTATGGACCTCTCCTTCTGGAACAGTTTTCCTAAAGTGTTGCCTGGAAAGGTATAGTGACCTCGCCTATCGGTCCGGGCACTATACATGTACCTATCCAGAGAACACTAAAGGAGAACATTTCCCTCGCGGAGGTCCAAAATAGATTAGTAGAATCAATGGTCGAGGGTTTAAGACAGTGACAGAAATATTAGCCTGAAGTTGGGTCCTTAAGATGCAAGTTCTGTAAGTTTTGACATCTTTGTATGCCTAACACTGTCAATTTATTGGTATGTCATCGAATATGAACACTCCAAATAAAAGGTCAAGCTGACAGGTCAGCCATGTTGCTATAAAGTACAAAAAGAAATTTATGTTCTAAATATCTGTTTTGTTACATTTATCACGTGACATTTTAATGTATCACGTGTTTTCAGTTACACATACTACTAGTAACTCTGTTAATAGAGCGTTTGCTTCATATGTAGGGATCGAGGGTTCAAACCGCGACCGAGGTCTGACCAATACTTGAAAATAAGTAGTGAGTGTTCTTTCACCAAGCACTCGGTATTTAAAGATGAAAGTAACGGGGTTCTTCGGAAGTGCTCTAACCATAGATGTCCCGCGTCAACAAAAGATTGGTGCAATAAGGAACCCTCCAAATGCCAACTAAAAAGGTCAACATTTCTATTATTTTCACAAATAGCTCGTGGCGTTTCGATATAAGTGAAATGTCTTCGCCTGGGACTCAAAACCTTATTATAATCAATTCAATCAAATTGTTATTAGTTTTACAGCATTTATACCAACATAAATATACAATTAACAGATTTTGCCCGTGACTGCAAACGGAATGCAACTAAACGTATCTGATGTGCATCTGATGAAAACAAATGCGTATTCAATGTCCCATGCAATATTTTATTATTGGGATATTGCCAGCCTAGGCTTATTTAGGCCCTCAAAAAGTTTTATGGCCGTCATCACAGTATTGTTGATAAGTTTGATGTCTTTGTGTCCAGGATTGCCCAGGATATATTTGACGTCTTATAGTTCCATGTTCCCTTTTCACAATTTTGATAACACACGTGGCGGGTGTAGCTAGCTAAACAGGAGGTGCTTACCCTTCCGGAGCACCCGGCCTCACTTCCCTGGTGGAAGTTCACGTGTCTAACCTAACTTGTCAGTTCCAAAGTTTTTACTTTGATTATGGATTGTGATTCGGAAATGGATTAGTATGTTTGTTTTTGATTATGTTATATTATGGGGTTATTGAACTGATATTGTGAAATGTTGCATTATACCGAATTGGATCGACATATTTTCACCAGTTTGCCAGATCAATAACATTTTTATTATAGAGCAAAAATATTTTAAAAATGTCAATCCTGAATATTATAAATATTTAGCAAGTTTTTCGTATGAAGGATATAAGAACTAGTGCACCTGTAATAATTTTGTATTTTCTTCTTTTATTATTATTACAATAATAATAATAATAATAATAATTATTATTATTATTATTATTATTATTATTAATATAAACATTCGTATATATTTAAGTTTCTGGTATGTAGTAGACAGTTTATTTTTAAAGATACAGAAAAGTTCCAGAATCCTACATTTACAATACCTATTGAATTCCTATGGTGAATTCATTGTAGAAAATCTAGGACATTCGGCAATGACCCACGCTTTTTCACATACATTGTGCGTATGAATACATCTGTGCAAAACCCAGTCTGACAAAACATCGCGCATTGATGTTATAAATAACCTGTCATCTATACAATCGGGATTGTTAACAAATTCAACTTTCAATAGTTTTAATTTGACAATAAATATGAATTTGTCAATTCGAATAAAAAGAAATATTCTTTGTTTTCAGCGTACTATTTTTTAACCCGCCTATTACGTCACATCATCAATAAGTAGGCGGCAATTATCTTGAAGTCAATTCTTAAATCAATTTTTATTTGTTATTTTCGACTGCCATGATGATTCAAACATCAGTGTCAAAGTGTCCATTATGAAAACATGAATTCGGAAAAGCCGGACTGGAACAAAATTTGCGTTAAATTGTCGATAGATATATTTGTAGGCTAACATCTCTGTATTTAATGTTTATTTTTTTTAAGCTAAATAATAATTTTACCCTTTTTTTGCCTTTCTGATTGCCTGATAACGAGACTATATCGACGTGTCCACCCCAGAAAAACCAACGCATTTAATATGCATGCGCCTAAGAACGCATTCAAAATTATGCGACATGCGAAATAGCATTACAGACTTCCATCTTAAAAAGATAGAAATATCATTTAATACATATGATGCGTTTTAAACACAAAAGTGTTACGTTTACCATATCTGTTGTTACAGAAATTAATGTTTTTGTTTAAATGTTGGAATCAGATTTATTTATTTATTTATTTATTTTTTTACGTTTTTTATTTATAATTTATTTATTTATTTATTTATTTATTTATTTATTTATATTTTTTGTAAATATAAACGCACTTACCAAAAGGTAAAGGTTTTGTATTTCTGTAAAGATGATTGAATTCAAACTTCAATTTTGATATTATGAATCAATTATGACTTTTGATTTAATAAACATAAGTATTTATTAATATCTACATCCTCTGTGATTATCGTATTTTTGCGGAGGATAAATCCTTATGTCTACCTCAACCAAAGTCAATGATTACATAATATATCACATAACCCTCCTGTTTATTGATGGAATAAAACGATGCAATTTTTTTCGTATTACATAGGTACCCATGTAATATTATACAATTATAGCATTTCAGTGAGTGCGAGGCACGCCAAGGCTCGTGGCATATGTAATTATTAAACTCGTTTAATAAATTTCATATTAAACCCCTACTTGTCTAAGATCCTCTATATATTACAGTACAGACCTGTCGAAAGTGTAACACTTAACCAATGACTTAATGCCGAAACGGCAGCTCATCTCAGTCCAATGTTACCCTTATCGCAGCGGCTGTTTTGAGAAATGCTTTCTTTTTCTCAAGCAGTTTTTCGCCTAGACGCTATCAATATCCCGACAGCTGAAATGCGACTCTTTTCGTTAGCTCAATGTTAAACATTTGATAGGCTGCTAGTGGTCTATGTATATCTATGGTCTGCCTTGTACTAGCGCGCACTCAGGGCGACTTTACCGTGCTAGCTCACAGAGTCAGTACGCCGCAGACAAGCGTACCACTCCCCCAGTCCATTATACTGATACCAGGTGAATCAGTAAAGGCCAACGGTAAGGAAAATTCACTTTCCCACATGTGGTCCGAGCGGGACTCGAACTCACAGCGGTGAGAGACCCTGGATTTGAAGACTGACGTCTTATCCATTATGCCACCGCGCCCTCAAACAAACATTTGATAGGTCCGCACTGTTCATATATCTAACCACTACGGTAGCTCAGTTGGTGTTGGAGTGCTTGCTCCGTAAGTGAGAGGTCGAGGGTTTGATCCCCAGCCGGGCCTTACCCAAGACTTGAAAGTGGGAAGTGACTGTTGTTTGCCAAGCACTCGGCATTACGAAATGAAAGTCACGGTTCTTTCGGATGGGAACTTAAAAATAAAGGAGGTCCTGTGTCATGGTGGGCTTGGCACGCTAAATAATTCTGCTGTTTAATACCATCAGCGCAATGCACAGGCAAAAATTTTGCACATTCGTTCGCCTATAGCTGGCGACGTCTCGATATAAGTGAAATATTCTTGACTGGGACGTTAAACACTATTACTCAACTCAGCTGTTCTGTATATCTAACATTTAAAGATGTATGCAAAATAACCATGGATATAATTTTTTCATTCTCAATTTGGATTACACATACGTCGGGTGTAGCTAGCTAAACGGGAGGGCCTTACCCTTCTGGAACACCTGGCCTCACTACCCTGATGGAAGTCCACGTGTTTTACTTTATTTGCCAGTGTCAAAGTTTTTACTTTGCTTTAGAATTGCGATTTGGACATAAATTATTATGTTTGTTAATATGAGGTCCTGTGTTCAGTCACTTGATTACACATACGTCGGGTGTAGCTAGCTAAACCTGGAACACCTGGCCTCACTACCCTGGTGGAAGTTTACGTGTTTAACATCGTTTGCCAGTTTCGAATTTTTTACTTTAATTTAGAATTGCGATTTGGACATAAATTGTTACGTTTGTTAACATATGAGGTCCTGTGTTCAGTCATAATTATAATTTATGCGATTTTTTTGCAATTTTGTTCCAAAATTTACATTTATTTGCTGTATATGAAAAAAAATTCACAAGGAAAAATAATCGCGATTTCCACCGTGATTCTTGTACTGGAAATATATTTTTTTTAGCGAAAATTTCTTATTTACCTTGGTACACTTTCCCTACAGTCCGCACAATTTTCCTGCCGCTAATGTTTCTTCTTATACAGTATATAGATTCTACATTGTACTCCACGAAAAGTAACATTCTCAAAGCAACAGTTTTATAATATTTGGATTTCCACAATTTTGGTCCGAACACTAATGAGGAGTTTTTTATGTCGCCCCTAACAACTTTGTTGGGGTGACTATTCCTGTTTCATACATCTGTGTGTTGTGTATGTATTATGGATGCATGTTTGTCGGACTGCTCTAGCTGATCCATCTCTCTTGCTAACATGTTGTGTGCCAGTAAATGTATGTTGGTACCTGGTATGTGGACTTGAATGCCTTTAATGGGCAGTACACGGCGATTCCGAGGTTTGTGTATTGGTCAAGCAATTATTTGATTATTCATCGATGTTTTTACTTTCCTTTACTGAACAATATGACCAAGAGTGTTTATGCATAAACAGCAGGGGTAATTCACTACAGGGCATCTTAATCGACAGATGTTATAAATAGACACACTGCCTTTAATATATAGTAATCAATACATCAGTAGATAACACAACTTCATAATATTTGAGAAATGACCAATACAACAATATTTGTTTTTATAAAGGCATGTATATTGTTACAAATTACAGCCATTTTATTGACATTCTTAAAACAATAGCTATATAAATGCATTATGTTCTAATGTTTGCGAAAAACGACATGGAGAATAAATATGCTTCGACATCTATCTTTTCCAAAAGCATGAAAAGGTTGTGATGATTTTATCAATACCAATTTGGCAAAACAAATATAAATTAGTTATTCTTTTGTATATTCAGTAAGGTCACGCCAAATTAATTTGTTATTTGTCGTAACAGTCTGCCTATAAAATTAAGAATGAAGAAAAAACTTACATTCAGTTTCAAATTGTTTTCCGTCGATTCATAAAATCTCGCATGGCAAGATTGGTCCACTTTTGTACCCATGATAAAGACATTTGCCACGTCAACAGTTTGTTTGGGTTTACATCATACATTAACAATGCCAGCGTTTCGGTGCATTCCGACATGAGCAAATTGGCTGATTTTTTTCTTTATCCAATAGGAATTCGCCAGAACAGCATATTCTATGGTTTTGTTGGTTATGTTTGTACATTCGTGACATGTGACTGTCTATTTCGGCAAGTACTCGGTAATTAGAAACGAGATTCATTGAATCCTTCGAAAGAGACCTTAAAAATCAATGTCTCGTGTAACAGTAGGCGTGGTGTGATAAAGAACCCTCTTTGCACACTGTAAGGAGAACTTTGTCAATTTTCACTGAACCGCATTTTACTCGAATAGCACCGTGACGTTATTTTGGTTGTTTTTATGTACCTGTTAATAGAAACGGGACATATTATGATAAGTTAATATCCGTCAGAAATAGTAAGCCCGAATTTCATCATCCAACACCGTTATCATTATTTTTACTAATCTTGGTATACCCGTTTATAACATTGTTGGCACCAGAGAAGGAGGTAGCTCTCTTCAAGCATACCTTGCTCTGCCTAGCAATGTTCTATGCTAATTAAAAGCAAACATATGTCCAAATCACATTCCAGAAGCAAAGTTAGGTTAGACACGTGGACTTCCACCAGGGTAATTACACCGGGTGCTCCGGAAAGGAAAGCACCTCCTGTTTAGCTAGCTACAAACTTCACGTGCGTAATAAAAATTGTGTGCAGGGAACATGGAACTCTGGGACGTCAAATATATCCAAGGCAGTTATTACACACGCAGGTCAAATGAATTTGGCAAAATGAAAACACCTAATTTTTTTGTTTTATCCATTAAAATTTTAATATTTCCGCCAGAATCTGGAGGTCGTTTGCAAAGTCTACATGTACAGTTTATAATGCCCAGTTTTATTCTTCTCCTCCATCATTAATGTACGTTTACCTTGAACAAATTGTAAAATTTCTGACAACAGCATACATTAAGCTCAGAAGTACAAATACAGCTGTAGTCAGGAGTCGGCATAGCTTCAAGAATGAGAACTTTTCTGTTGTAAAACATCATCAATATATATATGGTGAAATCAATAGCCGAGACGACGTCTGTGTTATGAGCTATAAGTTCCAGCCATTAATATGATCATAGATTGTAAAGTCAAACCTGTCTATAAAGACCACCCAAGGTAACCAGTAACAGTGGACTTTGTGTCCAGGTGGCCTTTATATATACATGTTTAAATAATATGACAGTAGGATAGCCAAGTCCAAATTGTGCGTTGGTTTTAAAATTTGAGACCTTCCGCGGTAAATAAAAAGGGATTACTTTTTGGCAAGTGTCTGAACCCGAAAAAAATTCGTCATTTTCAGAATCGTTTTTATACCATAAAATTAACATTTCTAGCTACGAATATGATGCAAGCGTGTGAGGAATTAACTAAATTTGCTACATGTATCAAAAAGTCCGAGATAAAACGCCACATTTACTTTAAATTACTGATGTCTCGACGATAACCGATTTCTCTTGAAAATCAACAGAAATTTCTTCTCCATTTTTGAAACTGGTACGTTTTTTGTGTAAAGAATACTTTTCCTAGAAATTTTAATACAATGCCAGAAAATTATTATAGTTTACGCCAGTAAATTATCGTACCTGGTGCATGAGGGTTAAATATGCGAAAATCGCAAAAATCCAACAACATGATTTCAGTACGTCTTGTTGTCAATGAAAACAAATATGGCCGCGACCTTGAAAGCATTGTTCCAACGTAGTGACGTAAACAACGTTCCCCGTGTCAAATATATAGGTCAACTGTCTACTGTATACACAGTATACGCAATGTACAGTACAGACCTGTCGAAAGTTTAACACTAAGCTAACCAAAAAGTCAAAGCTCAACTGCCGAGTGCCTAAGGTATGGAAAGGTAGCGGTCGAAAAGCTGCTGAGAGATAGATGGCAACTGCTGTCGATATTTATAACACCAAACGAGGGACCAATATGGGCTGTCAGCACTAATTCGTTAGCTGGATGCTAAACTTTGTACAGGTCTGTACTGTATTTATCGATTTTTTTTGCAACAGGCATCCTCATCTGGCACACATCATATGACGTGTGTTTGTTGATGGAGATACTTTAGGACCCCAACAGGAATAAATAAATAGGGCCTACATTAAAAAAATAATAATAAATGATAAATAAATAAATAAATAAATAAATACGAAATTCTACAGAGAAATAAGTTAGAGCTGGGACACAGTATGTTGAGCAGGTTACAAAATGTCTAGCAGGTTAGAGATGATAATAAATAATAAATAAATAAATAAATAAATAAATAGATAAATAAATAAATGAATCAGAAATTGTTCAGAAAAAATTAGAACTGGGACACAATATGTCAGCAGTTATAAATAAATAAATAAATAAGAAATTCTACAGAGAAATAAGTTAGAGCTGGGATACAATATGTCAGCAGTTAATAAATAAATAAATAAATAAATAAATAAATAAATAAATAAATCAGAAATTCTGCAGTGAAATAAGTTAAGAGCTGGGACACAGTATGTTGAGCAGGTGTCTAGCAGGTTAGAGATGATAATAAATAAAAATAAATAAATAAATAAATAAATAAATAAATAAATAAATAATAAATAAATCAGACATTCTACAGAGAAATAAGTTAGAGCTGGGACACAGTATGTTGAGCAGGTTAGTGATGATAAACAGGGTAAATACATAAAAAGAGATCCAAATAAGGTGCATTTTGTCTTTCCTCAAGGTACTAACATAAAATGTGGCATGGGTACCATGGAAGTAACCTCAGATATTTTTTGGAAAAATAAAACAAATATTTTTATATGAACAAAATTAACATTTAAAAAATAAAAGATATTGAATTACTAAAAAGTTTTAAAAAAATTATGAACAGGCAGATAGTTAGAAATTTTGTCATACTGTTGTTTGTTAAATGAATGACAAGTGGGCCATAATAGCATTTAAAAGATCTAAAATTGTCTAAATTATCAAATTTAATTTAGAAACTACACAAACAGGTGATTTTATGGGGGACAGGTACTTTCTAGTTGTTCTGGCTGTGATAAATAGATAAATCATTTACAAATAAATCAAAACTATGGGATCATATGGCAGTGTTCATTCTAGAAAGGGGCTGTTGATCCTTTATTTTGCCAAATGGCACCATTGTAAAGGCCATAGTGGGCCACATTTGAAATTAGATTTCAAATGCAAGTTCAAAATATTTGATAGCATTGTCATATATAAAAGCTACATTATATGAAACTTTTAAATACTTCATTACAAAAGCTTTTACATCAACCTAAAAGACTACAAGTCACATCAAACATTAGATGTATGCAAAATTATTTATGTTTTCAACTTGTTATCAGAGGAATTTTATTAGAAATGAACCCATCTAAAAAAATCCTAGAATGAACACTCTTGGTGATTACTGTTTACACATAATGGAACATTTTTCAAAGAAAAATGCATTATGTGTGACTAAACCAACTTTGTAAATTGTAATAATGTTGAATGTCTCATTTCATGTAAAATTAAAACATAACAATATCTTTAATACACTAGGAATAGATATCATGAGACATTTATGAATGTTTCATTTTATATAGAATTAAAAAATCAACACATATCAATATCCTTAACATACTGGGAATTATATACCATTACACATTTATGAATTGAATGCTTCTCTTGATACTGAATACCTACTTTTTCACCACATGAAATGCTTTTCATGCACCCTTGTCTGAAGTGTAGCATACAGGTAACAGCATAGGTTAAAATCTTACTATGTCAGAAAGTTTGCCAGTTCTCTTGTTGAGGGGTGTGTTTTACCTCAGGGATGAAGCCTAACTATTTTGAGTTTGGGGCCAGCTCACTTCATAAAAGAATTTGTAACAGTAATAATGGCTTAAATGTGTAAACATTAAGTGACCCACACTCGATTTTAGAAGCCATTGCATTGGCTACTGGGCCCCTGCATATCTTCATCCCTGTACCTAGTTTCCCCCTTTATCTCATTTACCTGATTATAATTGAAATAATCTTGAATGGGATGTGTATACCAACCAATCAATTCTAAATTTAACTGATAAATCAATAAATCTGGAATAGGCCTAGTGTGTTACAATTATTTTGAATTCTATTAAACTAATAATGCCCATTTGGATACACTGTGTCATGAATTTCACTGCATTTGCATAAACTTAATTCCTAATGTTATTATCAAACCAGTTCCTATGAATTTCCTGAAAGAAGGTGATATTTATTTATAAGAATTTTACAATTTTACAGAAATTACTGAAATTCTTAATATTTTACAGATCTGTATTTAATCATTATAATATGGAGTTAAATTTTTAACCAAGTCAAATGAAATCCACATGATTGGTATTCATTTTTTCTATTTCCTACTTCCACATAGGCTATTTTAAATGTTATTTGTGCTATGTCAAGTTGACTTAAAACTTTTAATGAAGTAAAATAATCAACTTTTCATGTCTAAATTGTACTAAAATAATAATGCCGGGGTTATTGGCATCAGAACAGAAACAAAAATTTAAATAATAAAGACCAATGTTGTTTGACTCTGGCTAAACTAACATGGGAGATGTTTCCTCATTTTGGGAAATATTTCATAAAGAAAAATCCAGTCTAACCCTCTTTAATGATGTTAGCTTATTTATCCAATGATATGTACTGATATGACAGACAGGTCCTGTTTATATTTTGCCAGCAAAGCAAAATCAGTTGGTAATTTTCAGTAATTTCGAGTCCCTAACGCCTACATAAGCAGGTTGCACTGTACACTGTATTGGTACAGATCCCGAGTCCATATGGGTAAAATTAGAACACATGCGTATCTAATGTGTTCGACAGCCATGCAGATCGACCATACATGCCAAATAAGGCAAAAAAGCTTGACTATTTTGTCCAAAATACACGATGACATTTTCTGCATGCTAAAATTGTGATCGAAGCGGGACGAATGCTAATCAAATATGTCCGACTGGAAGTAGTTCCAAAAAATCGGCAGATTAGACGAGAAATGGAGTGAAAACACAATATTTTTAAGGAAAAACTTACTTTATTTTAACAAAAATATCTCCACAGCGTCTCTTGATTATCAAATTTATACATTACATACAATAAGGAAGCTGTCTTAGCATTTTTTCTGTGTCAAATTAGCCGGAAAGGGGGCGGCCCATGATCGAGAATCCGGCAATGTCATCGATTTTTTCGACATTTGAAACTGGTACGTTTTTTGTGTAAAGAAAATTATTTGACAAATTATACATCAAAATAACCGTGAGAAAAAGTTCTTTCCATTCATGTAAAAACATCTTTGGTGCATGAGGAACTGCGTACACCGAATGATATTTTTTAAAGTTTCAATTTTCAATTTTTCGCCGGTGCCTAACATTCAATTACGATTTAAATTGTTAAATTCTCACCGACTTTGATAAAAATCGTCTTTAATGACTTACTTTTGTCCCCAAAAGACGATAAAATACTACAAATAGTATTAAAAACGCGCAGTGAAATAAATATTATGTAATTTTACCGCCTCGAGAATTCAAATTTTTGACAATTTTTTCACTTTGTCTGCGCGTGAAATTTTGTTTGATGAATCAATGCGCTGGCCGGGTTGGCTATCCTACTGTGAAGAACAATCGGGATACAATTGACGTATCGCCGACCACGCCCACAATGTCCCGACACTGGCCGCCATTACGTTACCAAAGCAGCATCACGGTAACTAATGACGTACTAGTGTCAGTGACGTCATTAAATGGCGCAGTTAAGGCCGAGTTATTTTGCGTGTAAATTAAGCATCCGGTTATTTCTCAGAGCATTATGGGCATGGCCGGCGATACGTCAATTATACTGGCCTTAATAGCAGATGGCCCTTATATAGAGATGACCTTTAAAGCAGGTTGGATTGTATGTTCACAGTATATCTCGAAATATTAAATTTTTATGTGGAGTGATTTTATTTGAGTGAGGCAGTAGAGTACCATATTGGCACAAAAGAACTATGGATTTTTAAAAAGTTGGTGGAAGAAATGCTACACTGGCGCAAAAAGGATGTGGCGGAAATGGACGATAAAATGGCGCAAACGGATTTAACCGATTCATATAATTCAAACATGCTTGCACAACATTGTTAACGCGTTTTTTTTATTACTTAATTAACAACGTGTGTTATTGATACAATACGTAAAAACCGCTTCAATGTTTAACTTGTGCTAGAATTGATGGATCGCCGACCACGCCCGAAATATTCCGACAAAGGCCCGGCATACTTGAATTACACACAAAAGAACAGGGGAAACGCCAACCCGGCCTACGCATTGATTCATTAAACAAGTTTGCACGCGCAGAAGGGGTGAAAAAAATGGCCAAAAACAGCATACACTCGAGGTGTGGAAATAATGAAATATTTGTCTTGCCGGCTGTTTTTACTGAAACACATGGCATTTTATTAAAATTTCTGGACAATTGTAATTGATTAAAGACAGATTTGCTCTAATTTGGTGGCAATTTTACCATTTAAATACCGAATGAATGCGGGACACTTGCCTAAAATCGAAAATTATTTTTTTGAAAAATGTTATCTCTTTCAACCATTTGCCCATGCACCAAAGATGTTTTAATATGAATGGAAAGAACTTTTTCCCGTGTTTATTTTGATGTATAATTCGACCGTTAAATTTTCTGGTACAAAAAACGTACAAGTTTTAAAGTCGAAAAAATCGATGAAAATGTCGGATATGTGATCATGGGTCGGTCCCTTTTCCGGCTCATTTGACCCATAAATAATGCAACGGCAGCTTCCTCATGGTACACCATGTGTAAATTTGATAGTCCAGAGACGCTGTTTGGATTTATTTGCTGAAATAAAGTAAGTTTTACCATTTAAATAGTAATTTTCTTCACACTTCAAGCCGATTTTGCCGGAAATTTGGGTCTACTTTCAGGCAGCCATCTTAGAAAAGTGCCGTCACCGCCTCAAAGTTATTTTTTCCATTCCCGAATGGTCCTTTTGTATTTTGTACATGGTAGTCATGGTTTTTACACCATATAACATGCAGGATTGATTTGTGGTACCACTGAATATATGAAGTTTGCATGGATACCAATACACTGGCCTGCATGTACTCAGGACACATTGGCCTGTATGATTGTAGGCCTTCAATTTATTTGGCTGCTAAATAACATTCAACTGTCTTATTTTATTTATTTTATTTTAAATACATGGGGAATGGGTTTACTCAAAACATTTACCATTAATATTTGACCAGGAGTGTGGATTTTTGCATAAAATATTCCTTAGATGAGGAACATCTTTCAACTTAGATTTAGCTCTCAATTCATAAATATGTACATTTTGAATTTCATCACAAGATTGGCACTGGTCTCAATTATATATTTTTTTCAAATTCTAATGTAATAAAAACCCCGCCTTCCTTACTTTGGTACAAAGCATGAATTCATGGTTTATTATACAGTCCCATTTAATTGTTTAATCAAATTTTAACAGAAAAAAATTCATTTGAAATCCTATACAAATTGAAAATTTGCATAAAAACACTACTCATACAGTGTGTATACATCTCTGATCTGAGCTACTAAGTTATTTTTATTGTAATTAGCTCTGGCATGTGCTACTATTGAATTTTTATGAAATTGTCATGTGCTGATTAAAGTGATTTTGAATTTTTATTAAAATAATGCATTCAAAGTCAGAACATTTGAATTATATTATTTCAGTAGCACATGACAGCTCTACTTTTTTTGCTCTAAAACTTTAGAGGAGACAGCATCTTTTTGCTAATGTAATAATTGAAATTGCTAAATAATGAAATGAAATTATAATTTAACTTAAACCATAAACAGATAGGTCTAAAACATTGCAAATTGTCCATTATAATCTTGATTCAACACCCACAACTGAGCCAAGTCATTAAAGTCACTTTGCTTAATTTAGTTTGACAGATGTGTTTAGATGTAAGTTACAAACACATAGACATACCATACCTACAACAATACATGTGTCCATCATCTGATGTTGACTTAAAAGCCAGAGTAATTCAAATTTAAGCTAACATGACCCATCATAAGTTGTCATTTAATTCAGATGATGAAAAAGTATGGAACCAGAGAAAGATCCCCCATACTGATTATTTCAATATGAAAAATGATTTCACTTTTTGTGAAATTTAGACAGAAGTCCTGCAACTAGGGTGCATGATCAGTTGGCACATGCAATGTAAGGCACTTATAAACTTTCTCTTATTTAGCAACAAACACCTTATTTCACATCTGGTATGTTATATTATTCCTCGCTGATTTTGTTTCAGTCCATGGATTTAACAAGTTTTCACTGATAACTCATGACTTGTGCATTTTTTCATTTATAATTATGATAAAACCCATTTTTTAGACTGGTAAAATTAGTATTAAATTTAAAACTATATAAAATAAACTAAATTGATGTGGAATTATAATAAGTTTTTGATGTAAATCTTTTGTGTAACATTCAACCTCAAATTAACCCTCATAAGTTGAAAATGATCAGGAAAGAATAAAATTCATGATTCAACACTGAAATTACACATTAAACAACTAAAATACATGTATATATATATACATATATGTATATGAAATTTTGTGATATGAAATATTGAAGCAATGTCTAAAGATGTTAATCCACAGCTAAGCTCAAACCCAAGTTAATGAATATTGTTTTCACAAGCACTGCCTCAACATAATATAGTTTATGCTTTTTCCCTCATTAAAATGTCAAGTCCATGACTACTTCACATGTACAATTAATTTTAAAATTTAAAAAAATGAGATTTATCTTTGGTAAGTTTTGATGCAGCATTCTAATTATTTAATGTATGCATTTCATTTTCAATTTATAAATACTTTATTGCACACCTGCATATTCTGGTGTTGGTTTGAAATAAGTCAGATATTGTAGTAGACTACTCATGTACATGTATATAACACATATGGCTTGTAATGGGTAACTTTGTTGTACATAATCATGCAGTTTTAAAATTCCTCAAATCCTACCCTCCCATCACACACATACTCTCTCTCTCTCTCTTTCTCTCTCACACACACACACACCCACACACACATTAATGCTGATTATTTGTACCAGCAAGACATATTGCTTTGAGTGGAGGTCAACATCAGAGATCCTACCATTTCTATATTTTCCTACACAGTTAAACCTGTCTATAAAGACCACCCAAAGGAACCAGTAAAAGTGGCCTTAATGGACAGGTGGCCTTTGTATACAGGTTCAAATAATATGAATAAAGAACAATTAGGATACAATTATACTGGCCTTTATAGGCAGGTGACCATTATATAGATGTGGCTTTGAGGGCAGGTTGGGCTGTATTACCTATAATTTTTTTACCCTTTTCTTATATTTTCCTATCATGATTTTTTTTACTGGAATTCAGACTGGGGACATTTTCTTGCATTTAGTACATATATGAAACAACATTCACGTTTATGTATTTTTAAATCAGTAAGTATACATTGCAGTTGCCAATATTTTATGTTTGTTAGTAAAAAGGGGAACAGAAATGGCTGTAGGAGAGGCTTGAATGTATATATTTTTGTGCAAATTATTTAAAAATATTCCTATAATTTTAGTAGAAACTCCTATAATTTTCTATAAAACTCCTATAATTTTGATGCCACATTCCTATTTTTTGGACCTCAAAATGGTAGGATCCCTGCAACATGTAACGATTAGAAGTCAGCGCAATATGTAAACATGCTGGGCAGCTGACAGTGCATGTAGGTAGAAAAATCGATAATGCATGCAACAGTCATGACAGTGTGATGAAGCGAAACACGATGTTGACGTCACTACGTCAGATGTATGTACAATGTATGAGTACATTGAAGGTCACGGCCATATTTGTTTTCATTGACGACAAATGAAGGCTCTTGGTTTTTTGCTTTTTTCAGATATTGACACCGCATGCACCAGGTATGATACTTTGTTAAAATAAATTACAATAATATTGTAATACTATGTCAAAATTTCAAAGAGAAAAGACCATGGTACAAAAAACGTACAAGTTTTAAAAATCGAGTCGAGTTTCATGCTGATTAGGCTACAGTGATTTTTAAGAGAAATCAGGTGCCGTCAGAAAATAGAGGTTTTTTTGCAAGTATGCGTCACGTCATCCAGAATTTTTTCATACATGCGTAATTTTAAGTTCATAACAAATCTGCTTCTAATGCGTTTACACCCATAAATGCAAATTTTACCGTTAAAATACGACACTGAATTTAGTGTACATTGAAGCTCGCGGCCATATTTGTTTTCATTGACGACGAATGATGGATCCTGGTTTTTGCTTTTTTCAGATATCCACACCGTATGCACCAGGTATAATATTTTGCGAAAATAAATAACAATAGTATTGTAATGTTATGTCAAAATTTCAAAGAAAAAAGGTCATGATACAAAAAACGTGCAAGTTTTAAAAATTGAGTCATGCTGATTAACAGTGATTTTCAAGAGAAACCATGTGCCGTCAGAAAATCGCGATTTTTTTGTAAGTATGCATGTCATCTCGGATTTTTTCATACTGCGAAATTCTAAGTTCATGACAAATTTGCTTATAATGCGTTCACACCCATAAATGCAAACTTTACCGTTCAAACACGACACTGAATTTACTGTACACTGAAGCTCGCGGCCATTTTTGTTTTCATTGACGACGAATGGAGGCTCTTGGTTTTTTGCTCTTTTCAGATATCTACACTTTATGCACCAGGTATAATATTTTAAGAAAATAAATAGCAATAGTATTGTAATGTTATGTCAAAATTTCAAAGAGAAATATTCATGGTACAAAAAACGTACAAGTTTTAAAAATCGAGTTGAATTTCGTGCCGATTTTCAAGAGAAATCGGGTGCCGTCAGAAAATCGCGAAATTTTTATAAGTATGATATGTCATCTAAAATTTTATAATACATACGAAAATTTAAGTTTATGATACATGTGCTTATATTGCGTTTTCACCCATACATGCAAATTTTACCGTTAAAATACGAAATTGAATGTGACCGATTGTTTTTCGGTGTCGGACACTTGACAAAAAATAATCCCGTTTTTTCGACCGCGGAAGGTTTCAAAAAACAAAACCGAAACACAATTTGCTCTTGGCGTTTCCCCTGAATGAAAACATTGTCTGAATTGTGCAATTTAATGACGTCACTGACACTAGCACGTCATTTGTTGCCGTGACGCTGCTTTAGTAACCTGATTGCGGCTAGTGTTGGAACATAAAAGGCGTGGCCGGGGATACGTCAATTGACTTGTTTACACGCCTTTCTTTGACATCAATCAGACCTCAACATCTCCGCCCACATCACAGTCAGGATCAATTCAGTGAATGTCAAACAAGTATATGCTTAAATAATATGCCAAATGTTCGAAATCAAAACCAAACATACTAATCCATGTCCGAATCACAATCCAGAAGCAAAGTAAAATATTTGGAACTGACAAGTTAGGAAGTAAGGCCGGATGCTCCGGAAGGGTAAGCACCTCTTGTTTAGCTAGCTACACCCGCCACGTTTGTAATAAAAATGTTACTAACTAAAATCATTATTAATTGGGTATTTTCATATTACCAAGTTGTATGGCCAAAGCGTGTCATTAGTGAAATATAGTGCAATACATCACAATTGATCAATATACTGGCATCTGGTAATTGTGGTATTAATTATTTAAGCGCTATTAAAATTGTTTTCAATGGAAAATGTTCTGACAGGAAAAATATTGCTCCGTTTCTTCAATAGATTTTGTAATTAAATCATAAATATTAAATTACAAAAATTATATACTTTTTCTCAGTTTTCTGACACAATATTAATTGATACTAGGTTACACAAATTAAAGAAATAAAATCGATAGAGGGTGTTTAAATTGAGCACTGTGCAACGACGTTGAAAGTGAATCGAACTTACTCAAAAATTAAGTTTCTTTTGTTTTATATTTTAAGCATATTCATTTCCATATAAAAAAGCGGTGATGTAATCATTGTTCTCACTCTTAAGGCCATGTCAAATTAATTTGTTGTTCGTCGGACCTGACTGCGTGTAAAAATATAAATAAAAATCAAGTTCATGTTCGTTTTCCGTAAAGTACAGCATGACAAGTTTGGTCCATTTTTCGTTTCCGGAATAAAGATTTTTTTAATATTATTAGTATGTTGGGGATAATGTCATACGCAAACCATGCAAATGTATGTTGTTCCGGAAGAGTAAGTACTTCCTTTTTAGCTAGCTACACCAGCCTCGTGTGTAATCAAAATTGTGTGTAAGGAATATGGAACTATGGGACAACAATCTAGAAGCAATGTCAACACTTTGGAACAGACAAGTTAAGTTAGACACGTGAACTTACACCAGGGAAGTGAGGGCGGGTGCTCCGGAAGGGTAAGCACTTCCTGTTTAGCTAGCTACATCCGCTACGTTTGTAATCAAAATTATGTGAAAGGAAGATGTAAATATGGGACGTCAAATATATCCAGGGCAATCCTGGACACAGAGACTTCAAATTACATATTATACCAGTTTTAATTTAACAGCACTAGACGGCCGTTTCGGAATTCAATTCCTCATCAGTAGTGCTTAGACCAAAAATTATGAAACCAAAATTATTTTGAAGATGTTAAAAAGCTACCCAAAGGACCAAAAATTATTAACAATACTGTGATGCCGGCCATAAAACTTTTTGAGGGCCTTGATTAGTCTAGGCTTGCAATATCCTTGAGTCAACAATTTATTTGCAATCCGCCTTCTTCGTTGTACAAAGTCCCTGTAGTGGTAACAGGCTCTTCCAATTGCGTATTAATTGGGAAACAAATACACCATAAGCAGGAGAAGCAGGTATATTGCTGCATAGAACAGGAAAGTTGACAATAGAACAATTGAAGTCATCACGTTTGTCATAAAGTTTCAAATGTAGCCTTTCGTGTGCGTCATAATTCAGGTATAAGTCCAAATGTGAAGCAGAACTTGAGGAATTAGTCTTGTCTTTTATCTCAAGCTCACTAGGATAGATGACATTCACATGGCTCTCCAAATGTAGGATTGTTAAGAGACAGAACTTCATCCATATATCTGTATGTTGAGTTGAATGATTTGGCGACAATCTTTTCTCTAGATCTAACAAGGTTCTGCATAAATTCTGCTTCATAAGAATAAAGAAACAAATCAGCACAGTTTGTACCAATTGGTATACCGATGGTTTGCTGAAAAACTATATTACCAAACACAACAAATATATTATCTATAAAAAACTCCAACATTTTGCTGATGGTATCTTCAGTATATTTTTGTTTGGAATCCGTATGATGCTTGACAAAATAACCAGAATCGCTGTTCAGCACCAGATATTTGTATATAGGCTTACCGTTTTTGTAAAAAAATAACAAGTGAATAATTTCTTTACGACGTTGTTTCAATTTAGAATGAGGGATAGTGGTGTATAGTGTAGAAAAATCAAATATTTTTATACTTTTTACATGAGATAAAATATATAAGAAGCAAGGTGTTCAAGTAATTCTTTAGAATTTTTGAGAATCCATATTGGTTGATTCCAGACGGAGAATATACTTTTTCTGAATAAGACTAAAGACCATCTTTGGTGGTTGTCAAAATTTATGTTGGAATTTGTCGAACTAAGACATTCTTTGTCTTCTTTGCGTAATGTTTGTATATTGCTTTTGCATTTCGTGTCTTCAATCGCCTGACCCAAATTTTGTGCGTCAAAAGAATTTTTTAATTTTTTTTAAAAATTATGTTTAATTCGCCCTTATATTTTTTAAATCTGTAGAACTAAAATTTAATTTGGGTTGGCCTTTGTTGTCAATGACATTAGTCGGAGAAATAAAAATCGGAATGACATAACAATTAACAGATTATAATGGTAAGTCTTCCGCTGCATAGATTGATCATTGCATAACCACGTGATAAATATACAATTACGGCTCTTTGATATTTTGCTTCTCAGGCATTGAGGTATTGATCAGTCGTTAAGAGTATTGGTGATATTTAAAAAATTTCAACAAAAATATGAGAAACTTAGTCCTAGATAGGACTAATTCTGCACATAGGTTGTTGTCAAGAGGGTTTTGGTTACGTCCAATGCTTAATGAAAGTTAACAAAATATCGTGTGAATTAGTTTATGCCAATGTTAATGAAAATTTTAAGTGAAACTAGAAACGTCGTGTCAACTGACATGTTCCCGGAAAACTAAAATTAATTCGATTTCGTCAGGTCTTTACTGTTGATTGTTGAAAAAAGCACATTTTACGCTAAATACTAAAATGCTAAAGTATTAGTGAACGGATATCATCGAGTCAGCTGTTACGAGAAAAATTAAACTAAATCTAATTTCGATAAGTCAGTAGTGCAGATCGTTAGGAAGAGTGTCTTCTTATTTACATCAAATGCTTACTGAAACCTAAAACTAGGTGTCATCGTTGCTGCAGGAATTGTAGATTAAACTTTACCCGGAGTTGATTGAACGGAAAGATATAACTAAGTGTGCGACGGCAGCGAGATCACTTTGGCAGCAAAAATAGCTAAAATTTTAAAATAGTTTTTGTATCTACCAGAATTGGATAAAATATGGCCGTTCATCTGCGATGGGTTATTATCATTTTGCTATTATTTTCGACAAGGAATATTTTTCCAAAATGTACAACCAAATCGACGGATATAAGACGAAGGAAGTTTTATTGGATGCGATAATAATAACTCCAGTAAATGATGGAAGGATAAAATGTTGTATGTATTGTACATCCGTGTCAGACTGTCTGTCAGCGAGTTTTAACAAACATAACGGTACATGTATTCTAAGTAGTGCGCCGATAATGGAGGGAAGTTTTTATGAGAATCACACAAACTGGGAACTCTGGTATCAAACGAATCGTAAGAATTTTTTTATCTTATGTCAATACAGTGGTTACGGCTGTTCACGATGAATTATTGTCATAATCAAAAACAAACATACTTATCCATGTCCAAATCACAATTCAGAATCAAAGTAAAAACTTTGGAACCGACAAGTTAGGTTAGACACGTGTACTTCCACAGTAAAGTAGATGTAAGCTAGAGTTGAGTTGAGTAATGGTGTTTAACGTCCCAGTCAAGAATATTTCACTTATATCGAGACGTCGCCAGCTATAGGCGAAGGTGCAGAAATTTTGCCTGTGCTTTGCGCTAATGGCATTATACAGCAGGGTTCTTTAGCGTCCCAAGCCCATCGTGACACGGGACCTCGTTTATTTTAAGTTCCCATCCGAAAGAACCGTGACTTTTATTTCGAAATGCCGAGTGCTTGGCGAAAGAACAATCACTACCCACTTTCAAGTCTTGGGTCAGACCCGGCCGGGGTTTGAACCCACGACCTCCCACTTACGGAGCCAGCACTCTACACACTGAGCTACCGATGTAAGCTAGGTTACCCTAAGGAAAATTCAATTTTCGTATTCTGATTTCTCCTCAATATAATTTCATTCACCTGTGACCACTGCAGTAACTCAGTTGGTAGAGTGCTCGCTTCGAAAGTGGAAGGTCGTGGTTCGAGTCCGGACCGGGTCTGACGCAAGATTTGAAAGTGGGTAGTGACTTCATTCGCCAAGCACTCGGCATTAAAAAATTAACGTTGCGGTTCTCTCGGATGGGAACTTAAAATAAACGAGGTCCCGTTTCACGGCGGTCTTAGCACAATAAAGGACCCTGCTTATAATGTCATCAGTGCAACAAATTTCGCCTATAGCTGGCGACGTCTCAATATAAGTGAAATATTCTGAACTGGTATTTTAATTACATTTTCTTAACTCAACTTATACCTGTAACGGGCTTTTCGTTTTAATGAAGAAAATCATGCGATATCCATAACAATTTGTTGTGAGCGGAGAAACGAAACGTTTATTATTTGCATTATCTCATTTTCATTAATAACTTAAAAAATAATTAAATTACACATAATTATACCAGTTTTAATTTTACAGCACAAGCCGGTCGTTTCGGATTACAATTCCTCATCAGTAGTGCTTGTACTAAAGTTATTAAATCAAAATTATAATTCAATTTCACTAACAATTTAACATACGTACAATTTATACTTAAAATCTATTTATAAACCAGCTGAGTGGACATTGGTATTTCGTGGAATGGCGAAGAACGGTAAAGACATGGCCCAATCCTGGAATATTGGGTCTAGTAATTGCTTAATGGAGTACGGGTCAACATGTACGGACCATTACAGAAGTGACCTCATAGACCGATGGGATGAACTAAACATACAAGAGGTACGTATAAGTAAACAACTTTGACCCGTCCGTTTGACCTTTAAATAAATATTTATTATGGACGACTACGTCCATATGAAGGCATCACATTGTCTTCTATATATATATATATATATATATATATATATATATATATATATATATATATATATATATATATATATATATAATGAGAACACTAATCACTTATCTTGTGTTCACATTATTAACTGCCAATCCCACTACTACCTATGTATATGATGGACCCTTCTATATGAATATTTCTAGTAAAAGGTAAAACGGACAGGCCAAAGTTGTTTCCCTATATCAGTTTAATTATTTTTTTATCTTACAATTAATATGTATTTTGTTTTAATCCATTCATTTTTGAACTTAAATTTACTTGTCCATAATGAATATTTTAATCAAATGTCAAGCGGACAGGTCAGTGTTGTTAACCTATACGTGTTTATTCGATTAACAACTAGAAATTGTTGACTATACAAAATGTAGTTCTATGTCACTTTCATTCTAAGTTTTTATCTCAACTGTAGCTAGCTAAACAAAAAATAATCTACATTTACCTGTGGTATATCGTCAAATAATACACGGGCCGAAGTTCACATGCGGAAGAATATATCACGAGGTGGCTTTGATCTTTTCAATTCTAACATGACTTAGATAAAAATGATTAAACTAAACATTGCGAACTCTTTTTTTCGAAAGTACATTTTACTATCTTTTTGCAAAAGGGTCCATTGAAACAATTCGGCTGTTGAGATAACCTCGAATTAAATAGATGATTTTATGAATGGCATTTATGTCACAACCATTATTCGCGACACATAGCATGACGTCATAAAATAAACACGGTTACACGTCTGTATGGGTATATCGTTTGTTATACCAAGGTTTGCTCTCTTTATGCTTCATATGAAGGAAAACGCAGTCATGTTAGAATGTTCTATTTAGAGCAGCACCCGATAGAAGTTTAACTCAAATTGTAAAATCTAATTGCCAATTTTAAAAGTTTTAGCTTTGCTTTCAGTATTTGAACTTGGACATGGGCCGATATAAGTTTGAATTATTATCTGTAACTAAATGTTTTTCCATTTAAGGTTAAAGTAGAGATCTACAAAGACAATCAGAAAGTTGCTTTTTTACGATTTAATGGCGTCGGCACTAACAAGATGAATTGGTTTAGGCCTAAAATTATGATTACAAGTTCCTGGTCAGAAGTTACATCAACAGCTAAGTATAACATATTCGGCATTTATGGGTAAGTTTAATGTCATGAGTTTAATCCTTGACTACAACTCGTTAGAGTATAGTTTGGTTGTTTGATGTTGCTTAACGTCGCAACAGCTATTCCCGAAAAGAATTATTTTTTATTAATCTCTACGGATTAATCTATGAACAATTTCGTGTATGCATGTGAAATGTGAGTGTGTTTAATGGTTTGCCTTGTACTAGCGCGCACTCAGGGAGATTTTCTTGTGTTAGATCACATAGTCAGTGCGCCTCAAACAAGCATACCACTCTCCAAGTCTATTATACTGATACCAGGTGAACCAGTAAAGGCCAACTACAATAAAAATTCACTTTCCCACACGTGGTCTGAGAACGACTCAAACTCACAGCGATGAGAGACCCTGGATTTGAAGACTGACATCCTATTCATTAGGCCACCGCGGCCTTGTTATAGTATAGGCCTTTTGTTTCAAAATCAAACACAAATATACAAGTTTATCTCTGTACGAATCACAATCAAGAAACAAAGTTAAAGTTTTAAAAGTGACAAGTTAAGTTTAACACGTAAACTTCCACCAGGGAAGTGAGTCCGGGTGCTTCGGAAGGGCAATCAACTCCTGTTAATCCTGTATATGTTTAACGTCCCATAGTTGTTTTAAATCAATATTTATTTTACATATTGCGGATGTTAACCTTTCTGGAGCACCCGATCTCATGGCGCTTTAAGAAATCCACGTGTGTTACCGAAATTGCCAGTTTGCAAAGTTGTTACCTTATTTTTTTATTTTGGTTGAACATTGAATGATATATTTCATTTTAAGTGTAACATTAAGGTACTGATTGGTCTTTTTTAATAAAACAAATGTCCAAACCAAAATCCCAAAGCAAACAAAACACTGAAAATTAAAATTCCCTCAAGGAAGTCAGGTTTGCTGGTCTGGAAGGGTATGCACCCCCTGTTAAGCCTGTATATATTTAACGTCCAATAGTTGTTGAAAATAAAATTTTGTTTCACACAGAGAGGTTGTATACTTGTATAGCACGACAGAAGGTATTAACCTTCATATAGTATCCGGCTTGTCGAAGTTCACATGTATAGCCACAACTGCCGGTTTTAAAGGTAGTGTCTTTTACCATTTTTTACAAAGCTGCTCTACATTTTGTGTATTTGATAGACACAAACAAGTCAGCAGGAGCTTTTTTATAAACAAGGAATACGCTGGTTGTCAGGGTGATTACGGATGGTTTGTTGTCATGGATGTCACCTATGCTGGCAGGGGTAACTGTTACTCTGACAGACATGTATCTTATCCAGCCATACTTTATTCAACAAACCCTAACGGAACATCATGGAACGTTAAAAGAGGTAATTTTCATTTAAACTGAATAAAAACCATTCAGGTCTTTGAATTGTTTTCACATTTTAAAGAGTACCTGTAACGAAAGATTTTTATTTGTTAAATACCATTTAAATATCACAATATCGAAAACCGCATCAAAATTGATGACCAAATAAGAAAGTTATAGCGGTTTGAAGGCCTTGAATGGGCCCTCTCTGGGTACCTGTAAGTAAAACGACCCATATCGAGGCTGATCTGTTTGTGACGTCATTTAAGTAACCGTTGCAGTTACTAACATGGCGGACAGTACTAATAATGCTAATGTAGCGACGTATTATATGATGAATGGACAGAACCTTAGCGACGCTGGCGTTCATCTGTATATGTCATATAATTCCTCATTATTTTGGGAAGAAATAGACAACCTTAAAATTGATGAAATTGGAGTTTAGCTGTATTTATTCGATCCAGAAACCGACGATGGTACGATGTACTTTACTGAGTGGAGACCCAGAATTTCTGAATAATAGCCTAGACATAACCAAATATATGCGTCGAGTATTATTTATCAAATATACAAAAATTAATTGTAACTTGTTAAAATTTTAAAATTGAAATGTCTAATAAACAAGGTGGACTAATAATAATTTGCTTAATTATTGGTAGGTGTCAGTCGGATGTAAATTCCACTTCATCAAATATATTTATCGTAAAATATAAAAAGAATTTTAAGCTGGTTCATTATATAAGTAATGTAGATGAATAATATTCTGTGGGGTCTACTTACTTAAATGACGTCACTGCACGGGATCCCCAAAACCGAGCTTTTTGATTTTGATTAACGGGACTCGCCGATTTCTCCCTTATTTCGGCATGGTATTTTATAAAATTTTCGCATTAAGTCATATTTTAGTATGGAAAATAACATATGTAAAAATCAAAAATCGTTACAGGTACTCTTGAAAACTATTTGGATTTCCATAATTATTACCCAAGAACTACTGAAGAGGATCTTTATTTCAAAACTAGTCCAATAAAAAAGTTTAGCAATAATATCAACAAAAATTAACTTCAGACTGGTTAAGGTGCGAGTCCATATCCTTTTACGTCTTAACACTAAGGGGTCGATCACAGTCGCCAGTAATTGAGATAAGAATTTTCTTTGTCTTAGGTTTTTACTAGTTTATCTAAGTTTCAATAGTGCCTTTACTGAGCGGCCCGTGGATATTATGTGTCGATTTGCGAGCAATTGACGGATCGCCGGCCACGCCCACAATGTTCCGACAAAGGCCCGGCATGTTGAATTAGACGCAAAAAGAATGAAAACTCTGAATTGTATCGTTTAATGACGTCACTGACACGCATACGTCATTAGTTGCCTTGACACTGCGTTGGTACTGCGATGGATGCCAGTGTCGGAACATTGTTGGCGTGGTCAGCGATACGTAAATTGTTTGGTTGCATCTAGTGGTAGACCGGTAACCCAATGCATTGCGATATGTTAAGTAAATAGTTCCTTAATTGGTATGGGTTTTTTTTTAAATTAATTTGTTTATTTACAATAAACGGCTAAACTGGATGTGCTTACGTGATAAAAGTTCGAGTGTTAAAATAAATATACAAGTTTTTTTTATTTTTCACTTTGCTTTGGAGTTGTGTTTTGGACATCGATTGATGTGTTTGTTTTTGGTCGAAATTAAATCCAACTGAAACTTCTAATACATATATTATTGGTATTAATTTTTAAATCATTACTTTTTCAGAATTTGACCTCGCAGATAGAATGTACATTTACATAAGGACCTAACTTATATCATGACAAACATTCGACAAACATACTGATGCATTGTGTCAAGAAACCTGTCGTGTGTTATTTGTTTGTGCTTTATTTTATTTTCGACGACCTCACAAGGATTGAGAAAACAAAATCTAACCAAAGCAAAGCAAAACCCCGTTTTTAGTTTTTTTTTTTTTTTTTTTTTTTTTTGTTTCTACACATTTAACGTTTAATATGTTTTGGATTATTAAAGAAAGAATTTTCACTGCGACTTGGACTGTACACAAGACATTAAAAGACTAAAGTAAAATGAATTATATTTATAAAATAATCAATAGAATTATGCAGATATTAACTTAACTTTTTCTTGATAACAATGAAAACCTTTATTAGATGAGTGAAATTATGAGTGCATTGTTGCTAACTAGTAAAATTAGCTTCCATATATAAACAATCATTCAAATCATACAGACGTGACTCAATTACTCTTTGGTTGTGTGTTTAGTTAGGGTAACATTTGACTTGCTTTGTGACGTAAATTGAAAATAAAAGCAATTAGCAATCACCGGTTTGATAGTCACGAATCTTCCCCCGCATCAGGGCGTGTTTGTGACATGATACTTAATAGGAAATGGTGTATACTAAAGGGAATTCATGGGATTGTACAAATATTTTGATCAATTGATCAATTTTAATTTCTTGATTTTTAAAAACCAACCTTTCTAATGATGACAGTCCCAATTGATTAAAATCTACAGTTTTATACGGGTTTACGTAACAAGAAAAGTTAAATACAACTTTTAAAATTAAACCTGCATATTGACTTATAAAAAATAAAATCTTTCAGTAAATATGCGAGGGAAATTAATAGATCAAGCAGTTGTCCCCCTTGGTCTCATATAAACGGTGAAAAAACAGAAATTGTTTTGAATTTGTATTAAGACTGAGAACAATTGGCGTATCGCCGGCCATGCCTTTTATAATCCGACACTGGCCACCATTGCGGTACCAAAGCAGCGTCACGGCAAGAAAACGTACCATTGTCAGTGACGTCATTAAATTGCACAATTTAGGCCGAGTTTTCATTCATTTTGTATGTAATTAAAGCACGACGGACCTTTGTCGGTACATAGTGGGCGTAATTGGCGATGCGTCAATTAATTGCCAAAAAGTCAGTAAAATTCATTCTATATGTAAAATGATACTTCCAAACAAATATTGGAGTGAAACATGTTCTTAATTATGGGAAATAATAAATTCTATTATCGTAATATAATATTTGTAGTATTGTTTTATTTTATTATTTTATTATTTAAGTAGCTCAATACTTCATTTTGTCTCATTAAATGTTATATCGGTCTTGAAAACAAATCCTAAAATGATTTTGTATTTTTAAAAAAAATCTGAATTTCAAATTCAAATGTGACGGCTGAAACTATCTTAACTGGAAGTTTTTTACACATCCGGAGCATCCTGCCTCACTTTGCCTGTGAAAGTTTTCGTGTTTAACCTTATTCGCCTGTTGAGCTTTTACTTCGCTTTGGATTGTTTTGGACATGGATTGGTATGTTCGATTTTACTTTGCTTTATGGTTGTGATTTGGACATAGATTGGTATGTTCGATTTTATTTTACTTTAGGATTGTGATTTGGACATAGATTGGTATGTTCGATTTTATTTTACTTTAGGATTGTTTTTGACATAGATTGGTATGTTTGATTTTACTTTACTTTAGGATTGTTTTGGACATGGATTGGTATGTTCGATTTTACTTTACTTTAGGATTGTGATTTGGACATAGATTGGTATGTTCGATTTTATTTTACTTTAGGATTGTTTTGACATAGATTGGTATGTTTGATTTTACTTTACTTTAGGATTGTTTTTGACATGGATTGGTATGTTCGATTTTACTTTACTTTAGGATTGTTTATTTGGACATGGATTGGTATGTTCGATTTTATTTTACTTTAGGATTGTTTTTGACATAGATTGGTATGTTTGATTTTACTTTACTTTAGGATTGTTTTGGACATGGATTGGTATGTTCGATTTTACTTTATTTTAGGATTCTATTGGACATGGATTGGTATGTTTGATTTTTTTTTACTTTATGATTGTGATTTGGACATGGATTGATATGTTTCATTCTACTTTACTTTAGGATTGTTTTGGACATGGATTGGTATGTTTGATTTTACCTTACATTGGGACTGTAATTTGGACATGGATTGGTATGTTTGATTTTACTTTACTTTTGGATTGTGATTTGGACATGGATTGGTATGTTTGATTTTACCTTACATTGGGATTGTAATTTGGACATGGATTGGTATGTTTCATTTTAGTTTACTTTGGGATTGTGATTTGGACATGGATTGGTGTGTTTGATTTTACCTTACATTGGGATTGTAATTTGGACATGGATTGGTATGTTTTATTTTACTTTACATTGGGACTGTAATTTGGACATGGATTGGTATGTTTGATTTTACTTTACTTTGGGATTGTGATTTGGACATGGATTGGTATGTTTGATTTTAATTTACTTTGGGATTGTGATTTGGACATGGATTAGTATGTTTGATTTTACTTTACTTTGGGATTGTAATTTGGACATGGATTGGTATGTTTGATTTCAGTTTACTTTGGGATTGTGATTTAGACATGGAATGGTATGTTTAAATTTACTTTTTATTGGGATTGTGATTTGGACATAGATTGGTATGTTTGATTTTACTTTACTTTGGGATCGTGATTTTGACATTAATTTGTTTGTTTGATTTTACTTTACATTGGGAGTGTCGTTTGGATATAGGTCAGTATGTTTGATTTTTCTTTACATGGGGATTGTGATTTGGATATAGATTGGTATGTTTGATTTTAGTTTATATGACTTTGGGATTGCGATTTGGACATGGGTTATATTATGTTTGTTTTTACTTTACTTGGACATTAATAAGTATATGTATTTTATTATACATTTGTATGTTATAATAACTGAGAGTATTTAAATGACACAAAATTATATTGAAAACAATACATCATTTATCAAAACTACAAATCGATGTTCAAATGTAAATCACAAGTTTGAACAAGTGAACTGCTACTAGAGAGGTGGGGCGTGCTGTTCCAGAAAGATAAGCACTTTCAGTCTTATTACACTCGCCATATTTAAATTCAAATTAAGAAGAATGTAATTAGCCTGGAACTATGATAAATCCATTATTTTCAAGATATTTGTGTGCTTTGTACATTTGTACAGATGCATTAATCTCATCAAAAAATTTTATTCATCTGTACATCTTTATTACAATTTATGACACGACAAGAGTTTCTTGTGTTTTGTCATATATTGATATTTTCTTGTTTATCTGTCGTTTAAACTACGTTCTTGCATATACTCTTATTTTTTGTCACACAATACATGTAGACATATCTGTGTCCATTCCAAATATTTTGTCGATTACGATCAACAATGACATCCAAAATATCGTATCTCTCCTTTGCCATAATACCATTACAACATCTCTTTTGTTATCTTCTCTCGTTTTTATGGTTATATTTCCTCGGACAACTCGTGATTTAGGTCTGTCGACCCGATATGCCATGTAATATGAATTTAACCATGCTCAAGTCTCTCTCTATATATATAAAAGTATTTATTATATTGTTTTAATGGTTTATTTTGTAACTGTCAACAAATTTTCTCTTGAAATATACTTGGTGTATTTAGTATACTATCTAACGATGATGTTTTCTATATCAAATGCTCCGTCTAAAATAATTATTATATTGCTTTAGTGGTTTGTTTTGTAACTGTCAACAAATTTTTTATAAAAAATACGTGGTGTATTTAAAATATTACCTAAGCGATGTGCTTTCTATTTCAAATGTTTCGCCTAAAATTAGTGATATACACACTTACATCCTCCAATCATATGTTAAATATGTTTCATATTATGAAAAATTAATCCCAAATATTTATTATTATATTATTTTTATATACACGTTCTTTGAAAGAGCGAAATATTATGATTTCGTAGATAAGTTTAGATTCGATTAGTCAAAACACAACCGATCCTTTAACTCTATATCACAGAATTGATCTAAACCTGATCAGTAATTTGTCATGGTGTGGGTTCGTCGTCATTCGGAACACGTCGCATTAATATTCCTTTCTTTGAGAAAAATGATGACGTAGTTGTCGTTGTTGTTGTTGTTGTCCCGCTCCTTGGAGATCTTTTTTTATTCTGTAAAAGTCTCCAATTAAATGCCATGAAAATGACAGGATTAGCCGCACTGTTTAATGGAGCAAGTGCCATGAAAATAAAGTATGATGGTCCAGGTGGCGTGGCTGCAAACACTGATAGTAATAAGTTTATACAGAATGGACTCCAGCACAAAATAAAAACTGAAAAAAGATATATTAATTGTTAAACTGATACCTAAAATGTTTTAAACGAAGACGATTCCCTTATAATGTATATAATGTTATAAAAAACCATATTTTCAAACTTTGAATCTTCACCAAATCGATACAGGTGATAACAACATTCTTCTATCAAAATATTTTCAAGATGTTGAATTCAGAAAATCAGAAAAAATGCATTTTAGCAAAATAAAAATTGTAATTGTCTAAATTTTTTAAAAAAAAATTAGAATTAAAAAACTGCTTATAATTACATATTATACCAGTTTTAATTTTGCAGCACTAGACGGCCGTTTCGGAATACAATTCCGCATCAGTAGTGCTTTGGACCAAAATTATGAAACCAAAGTTATTTTGAAGATGCTGAAATGCTACACAAAGGACCAAAACATATCTTACCAAATTAAGCTAAGGAAATACTTTGCATGAGGGAGTATACCTTAGTTTTTGAGAAATTTCAAATTTTAACTGGCAGGAAATTTAGACAATTATAGTATATTTCTGACAATAATACGAAATTATAGCCTACTGAGTTTGTGATGTCCCCAGGGCACTAGCCACCAGCAGAGATATCGGGGGTTTAAATTACATATTATACCAGTTTTAATTTTACATCACTAGACGGCCGTTTCGGAATACAATTCCTCATCATTAGTGCTCAAAGTAATGTTCAATGTTTCATGGAAAGGACATATTTAACCCTTTGGTTGGCCGCCGGTAGTGGACATTTATGTCCATGTGGCATACTATCGCTAGAAGACACATTTGTCCGTGTGGCACTCTATCGCTAGAGGAAATGTATATATGTATGACATTCTATCAGAGAACTAATATCTCCATGTGGAAGACTGTCGGTAGAAGACACATATGTTAGTGCGGCAGGCTTGTTAGAAGATCCATTTATCATCTAGAGAGTTAATTGGCCAAAAGTAACTGATGTTTTGAATATTTATCATTTTATGAACGGAAAAAATAAGCAGTTTCCTACAAATAATGCCCGATTCGGCAAAAATGCATTTAGAAAAGCTACTGAGCACACAATAAATTACTAGAAAAACAATTTTCAGTAATACTGTCTTAAGTATAAATTAAGAACCTTGATAACATCAAGCTAGCAATTTTCCTACCTTAAATATTCGTTGTTAATAGAATAACAATGCTGGTGATTGCAAACTTACGGATCTGATCCTGAAACACACACAGTCTGCCTAATCTTCGAAGACTTACCGATGACAACAACAAATGTCATTATTATACTCTTTATTTATGTTTTTGTCCTATACTTACCGATGACAACAACAAACGCCATTATTATACTCTTTATTTTTGTTTTTGTCCTATACTTACCAATGACAACAACAAATGTCATTATTATACTCTTTATTTTTGTTTTTGTCCTATACTTACCGATGACAACAACAAATGCCATTATTATACTCTTTATTTTTGTTTTCGTCCAATACTTACCAATGACAACAACAAATGTCATTATTATACTCTTTATTTTTGTATTTGTCCTATACTTACCGATGACAACAACAAATGTCATTATTATACTCTTTATTTTTGTTTTTGTCCTATACATACCGATGACAACAACAAATGTCATTATTATACTCTTTATTTTTGCTCTGGTCATAATATCTGATCTACTTCTGTTTTCAAGTTGGTCCGAGTCACCTGAATAAAAATAAATCAATGAAAATTTAAATACATATTACGGCTAAACTCATAATTAATTTCCTCAAAAAAAAAAAACATATCGACATCAAAAAAATGTTGGTAATTATGATGCCTCTGTAAAAAAACTCACCCTGTATATATTTGACGCGTCATAGATTCATATTCTCAATTTTGATTTAACATGTGGCAGATGAAGCTAGCTTAACAGAAATTACATTTCCGGAGTTCCGGCCTAACATACCTGCTTCAACTTTATTTTTTAGTTTCAAATTTTTACTTTGCTTTAAGATTGTAATTTTGAAATGGATTGGTATGTTTGTTTTTGCAAGTTTGAAGACTTATTGACTATATTTTTTGTTTGTTGTGAACGATTTACAAAAAACATAGCATCCTCGACAATATTTTCTACCGTAATGAATTATCTTTTATAATACTTTATAAACAACGAAAGATAATATCAAATGACATTGCATGGGTTCAAAGGACCTTTAATAGCGAGGTTCTTGGATGGTGCGAGAAACCAGAGAAAACAACTGCCCTTCGGCAAACAAGTTGCCAAACTTTCAAACTTTCGTCTGAAAGAATAAGAATCGAAACTAAGCGGCTAGAGGTAATGTGATTGATAATTGTTCATCTATCAGCTGAAATAATGACAAATTTTGAAATTTAAAGAAATAAGTGATAAGCACAAAATGCATGCATTAAACAAATAAGCTGATTAAGTTTGCCATATCGCTTCGGGATTCAAAATTGTATATTTCACGAGATATTTATAAATCAAATTCATATACGGGTGAGAATTAATTTAATGGGTTTTGTAAAATAAAATCTTAAAGAGTGTTAAGGTATACACTCATAGATCCCACATGAGAGCAAATATTTTATTCGAAATTTTAAAAACAAAATAGTAAGTCATGTATTAAATTTTTACTTGTATACGTAGGAGTGATGTATGAAGAAAATTTGCATGTAGGTCGAAAATGAATTTTATTCATTGGTAAAATTTGTAAAATAAAAAATATATAAACGAATCCAAATTTATATAAATATATATAAATTTGGATTCGTGGAAAAAATACAGTCTCCCTTATGTCGTTGTTCTTCATATCCCATACATAGAAAACTTAAAATTTACAAAAAACACTATAATAAAAAAATCAACAAAAAACACGAAAGACTCAAATAATTCATTTAATGTAATTTCTCTCTGAAAGCACATAAATACTTTTTTATTTTAAATATTGTTTTAAAAAGACAAAATACAGAAGAGACAGCTTTAAGCTTGAATAATATACAGTTCAACCTGCCATAAAGACCATATATATATAGGTCACCTGCTTATAAAGGCCAAAAGAATTGTATCCCAATTGTTCTTTATTCGTAATATTTGAACTTGTATACAAAGGCCAACTGGCCATAAAGGACACTTTAACTGGTCCCCTTGAGTAGCCTTTATAGACAGGTTTAACTGTTTCTTTTAAATTCAAGTAGAGAAATAAATGAATAAACATTCATGAAAAAATAAGCAAATAAGAAGACAGGATGGCAGAATCATGTATGGTCTCAAATTAGAATCGAATCGGGTAAAGTATGTAAACTGCATAAGGCGTTTCAAATAAATGTATTTCTGTGGACGAATATAGTAACCGAGCAGTGTAAGAGTATAGAGAAAATGAAAAATTGGAAAAGAAATGAATTGAAAGTGAAACATTAAAATGTCAAATAATACCAAACCTGAACGAATTGTTTGCTTTGGTTGGATAAATGTTCCCAAGGCATGTTCTACTAATAGAAATGGTTATTTGCTTAACAACTTGAACTTGAATATATTATTATCTAATATTTACAATTGCAATATCTTCGCTTCAATAAAGTGTTTGACATCGACTATACTTTGCCATTTCATAGAGACATTGCTCCAAGCGCTAGCATGAAAACGTCAATTGTCAAATGTTCTCGTTGACTGACGAGCAAATCCTGTTTAGCTAGCTACAACTTCAGGTAACAAACTTTAATTGCACTTACTTAATGTACAATTTTATTGCTTGTAATCAGACACATGCCGACCCATGTCCAATTGACAATCAAAACCAAAGGAACAACCAATTATCTTTAATTAACAACAATCAATTTGAAATTTCAATCAACATTATTTTGATATAAAATAATTATTTTTGTATTGAACTACCTTACTTCTATATATCCATAAAAAATTTAGAAGAGAAAGATAAAAATCCTAAACTGATAAGCCAACAATTCGAACGAATTACCTCTACCCCTTCTCCAAAATGTAGCTATGGTACATATTGACGATTAAAAAAATAGATCGAAACTAAATCGAAATGTTGCTATATTTATTTTTGTTAAAGAAAATAATAATTACACATTATATTAATTTTCATTTTGATTTTGAACTTTTAAATATTAAATACTGACCAGATATATCAGACTTTTCATTAATTTCAAAATATTAAAATCATTAAAAGATTTCTACTACAAGGTGCAGCATTATAATGGATCGCTTGTTTGGCTATAGCCTTCAAGTTTTTTATAACCAGAACTAGTGCCATATGTCTTTGCTCAAAAAGGTTTCATAGAGGAAAAAACAAAGACTACAGTTGTAAACATAAACTTACACTTGAGTTGCGAATTTTAGCAGTAAAATATGTATCATCCCTTGTTTAAATTTAATCACCAGAACTAGTAATATATGACTTTGCTAAAAAGACTTTATAAACGGAAAAACAAAACCGTATATTAAAATAAAACATAAACTTACACTTGAGTTGCGAATGTTTAAACTTAATCACAAGATCTTTGCTCAAATTTATTTTTAAAAGGAACAACATAGACGTAGATGCGTAAACATTAAACTTACTCGAGTTGCGAACTTTAGCAGGTGCAATGTGTATCCCCTTGTTCATTCTGACCCATATTGTGTACACTATCAGCGAGTAACAAATGCAAATGATGATAGCAGGAACAAACATTACCCCACAGACAAATATTACAACCGCCGCCTGTACAATATAAAAATGTTGTAATTAACACATGTAAAATAGGAATAAACATCATAATACCACCTGTAAAAAAAAAAAAAAAAAAAAAACAAAAAAAAAAAAAAAAAAAAAAAACACGTATATTACTACTATCTGACAAAGTAAGCTAAAATTAAAATGCTGAAGTTAGGTATTATGCTCATGAAGATTAATAAAGTCCAGGAAAATGAGCAAAAAAACTTTGGTTATGATATTGACATCCTCTATCAATTTGGAAGCTTTGCATCAAGCTTCTCGAATTATCGCAACATAGTTTTGAACAATTACACCAGACCGGAAGTGTCTGGACATAACGATTTGAAAAAAAAATCAAAACGACAAAAACTTTGGACGGACGGAAGGTCGGATGGAGACTCGAATTAGATGTCCCCTTCTTTCTTAAACAGGCGGGGAATGAAAATGAAAAACAAATGTCGAACAAAAAAATAAAACCATACGATTTGCAAGTCATACGACGGTACAACAAACATTTAGTTGAAAACAGCAACCTGGACTATCACGTCCTTAATCATTTAATGCATAATCGCAAATTCAAAAAAATATATCCAACGTCAAAAAATCATGTAGGTAGTGAATAAAACATTGGCAAAACAAAACAAGACTCAGATATATTTTTTGTTTCATAATAATACATGGTGGAATCCATACTATCATATGTCATATCTGACAGAGACCACCCATATCAGACCGATGGCTTTAATCCGAGGTCTGATATCGGTCGAGGTCCGATATGGCAAATGATATGGATTTCACCATGTTTTATTCTGTGTATCATCTAATTAAAATCTTACCAGTTAGAAATATTAATTATTTATACAGACATTTGCCCCCTTAAATATGACAAATAAATCAACAGCAATTAGATGAAAAATGCATTACTTCAAATACTTCCACGTCCGACTTTGCATATTTCTCATCAGTCGAACATTTGTAAGGCCTTTTGATGCCGTCAAAATTTCATAAAAAGGAATACTAGGTGAATACTAGGTGTACAAGTTTACGCCAAGTAGCCGGTCTGATATCGATATCAGACTGGTGATACGGATTTTCCGACCGGGCACATGCGGTCACTGATATGGATGACGTCATTTCAGTCGTATCAAAGTATGCAGAAACTACGTAGTAATTGACGGATCGCCAGTCACGCTCACAAAGTTCCCACAACGGCCTGGCATGGTTGAATTACACAAAAAAAAATGAAATATCGGATTTAATTGTTTCATATAATGACATCATTGACACATGTACGTCATAAGTTGCCGTGACACTGCTTTGGTACCGTGATGACGGCCAGTGTCGGAAAATAAAAGACATGGTCGGCGAAACGTCAATTACTAGAAGTATAGGATAAAGAGAAATAGATACCTCCGCGATTTCTGTTGATTCGTAATATAAATCACAAAGCATTGCACCACTGTTGTTGGGAGTATATATGATAGCGTGAATTGGCTGCGGAATGGCCAATAACAATGCTATAAACCAAGCCACTCCCACTAAGGTGTATCTGTATGTCTTGCCACGCCTCGAACTTCTCAAAGGTTGAAGAATTACATAGAGTCTGTCCAGACTGATGACGACGAGCATAAAGCTAGACACGTATGGCATCACGTGACTTATGTACTGATACATGGAACAAGCTGTTATCCCAGCATGCCAATAGTGGATGGTTCGCAAAATGGTGTCTGGTAGCAGGTAAAACAAACCCATACCAAAGTCTGAAAAACGGTAAAATTATATGTTATAACTGCTTCAATTTTCTATCACTAGACGGCCGTTTCCGAATACAATTCCTTTCTAGTTGTGTGTGGACCAAAATTGTGAAACAAACACAATTTTGCAAAAGGGTTGAAAAAATCCAAGGGACCAAAATATATTTTACAAAATTTATATTCAGCAATACTTTGCATGTAGGAGTATATCCTTATTTTAGGGGATTGGCAGCAAATTTAGAAAGTAATATTGCCTACTGAGTTTATATTCAGGGAATGCTTATTTAAAGGGAGAAGTGAGTTGAGTAATGGTGTTTAACGCCCCAGTCAAGAATATTTCACTTATATCGAGACGTCGCCAGCTATAGTCGAAGGGTCAGAAATTTTGCCTGTGCGTTGCGCTGACGGCATTATACAGCAGGATTCTTTAGCGTGCCAAGCCCACCGTGACACGGGACCACGTTCATTTTAAGTTCCCATCCGAAAGAACCGTGACTTTCATTTTGTAATGCCGAGTACTTGGCGAAAGAACAGTCACTACCCACTAAGAGAGAGATAAAGATGTAAAAACAGTAGAATTTTGTATATTTCGTGGTTTTGACATACAAATTGTCAGGAGAAAAAATCGTGGTCCGTGTTTTTGTGGAAATAAATTCACTAAGGGTCTTTTTAATTTTATTGTTTTTTTTAAAAAATAATTATATTCTCTTTACTCACACTTTCAGTAACAATGAAAAATAGCAGCAATTAAAGGTACGGTATTTTAAACACTTTTATCAGTTAAAACAGTCACAGTAGAACAATCATAATCGAAAAAAGACGGATTATTTATTTAGCAAATGATTATTTTTGTATGTTCCTTTTTCATTTAATTTTGATTACACACGTAGCAGGTGTGGCTAGCTAACTAGTAGTGGCTTACCCTCCAAGAGCACCCGGTCTCAGTCCCTTGGTGGAAGTTTAAGTTTTTGAGCTTCTTTGATTCGAAATGCATGAAACAGATTTTCTTCTGTTTTCGTAAAGAGGCATGTTACAATTGCCATCAAGTCTCTTTGCTTCTCAGATAAACTTATTACATTTTTTTAGAAAAAAGATTTTGTTGCAATTTAAAAAAAGAAAGTACATACGTGTGTTTATGATATTTTTATAATTTTAAATTCCATATTCATTTCTTTCTCAACTTTGATCACACAGACAATGGGTATAGCTAGCTAAAGAGAATGAACTTACTCTTCCGGAGCACCCGCTCTCACTTCAAAGTGGACGTTTATGTGCTTCACTAAATGTGTCGTGTTTTTACTTCGCTTTTGAATTGCAATTTCAATATGATTTGGTGTGATTGTTTTTAACTTATATATAAAACTATATGTTTAATCATAACGCTAACTTTGTTTATAACTTTCATTCTACTGCAAAAAAGAGATATTAATTTTACAAAACATTAAACATTTATAGGAATTTGATGGATAAGGCATACGCTATCACGATGTTGTTTATATTATAGACAAACAACATTGATCTGTCCTCGACCTCAAATTACGAATACAATTACGAATTGTGGTCGGGAATGAACATATTCGCGAAATGACGATTATGTGTCAAAAAGCGAATGTCGCAAATCCAAAATATTCTACGGTAATTCAAAAAGTATTTAATCAAAAATGAAATCTCAATGATTCCTTGAATTAATCAAAAACATTTAGAATTTCTACTGTCATTATTCCCCTATAGATTTCTTATTACAAGAAGTTATGATTTGTTTTTTGAAATCCATATTCTGATGAATACTTCAAAATTGATCTTATCACAACGATTTACAATTTTAGTGAAATCTATTTTCTGATGATCAGGTGTCAAAAAGCGAAATGTGGCAGTAGCAAATCCAAAATAATCTACAGTAATACAAACAGTATTTAATTAAGAATTAAAACCCAATGATTCTTTGAATTAATCAATAACATTTAGCATTTCTACTGTCATCATTCCCCTATAGATCTGTTATTACAAAAAGTTATGGTTTGTTTTTTAAAATCCATATTTTCGTGAATACTTAAAAAATTGAAATAATAAGCATTTCGCTTGAAATCACTGTTCCCTTTGATATCTTATTACAACGATTTACAACTTTTGTGAAATCCGTTTTCTGATGCAACAGCAATAGTGACGCATTATATATAAATATAACCGACCTTACACAGTTATGGACTAAATATATTAAAACATGAGTTGAGATTTCCCTTTCAGATATCATAAGTAGTGAGGAAAATCATTTTTCGTGCATCAGAAAGTACATGCAATCAATTTTATAAATCCTTTCATCAACTATCGATACACCTCTGATTTCGTTGATAAATCCTGGTGAGAACAGGTGTGTGGGCCATTATGCTCAGGAGGGAGATTCAAAACGGGGATATCTTCCATCGTTCTTTTTATATGTTCTCCTATCTTTGTTGCAGATTGTTTTTACTTAATTTTGCAGTGTACAGATATTTTGGAAAGTGGCAGAGTTAACATTTTAACCTGCGCAAAATAGAGGGGATGTCATTTTCTTTACTAAATATGTTTCATTTATACAAAAAGCTTAATTAATTTTCGAAACTTCTGTAAAAAATCTGGCAAAGTTTAATGCAGATGTATACACGAACTTTGAATATATTACACACAAACACACACGTGTGCACTCGCAAGGATATTTTTACAGAACAAACATTTAGGGGATTTAATATGATTTTTTTGTTTCCTGTGTATCCCATATTAATTTAAGTTTGAGAGCTGTGGCATTCATATTACCTATGAATGTCATTATCCGGCTATGAATGTTATTGGTCACATGACTTGTTTGACAATACACAATTGACAAACTTTATAAAAAGAAACATTAGCGGTAGGACATTTGTGCGGTTCTATTTTTTAAAAATATTTTGGAGTAAGGAATTTTCACAGCTCTAACTGTGGAGAAATTGAGTCAAGAGAATAAGGAAGTTTTGCTCAGAAAATATATTCGCGGTTCAAGTGTCACCGTGAAAATTGGAAATGTTTCTTTTTATAGAGTAAACAAATTTGTCTGATGTGTTAAGTTTCCTTTTTTATCATCACCGTGTAACGGTGTTCCATTCAAAGGATCTCTGCCTGACATAAGTTGTTACGGCACTATGATTTGAGTTGCTAAATGAACGAAATGATTTTTTGTGTTTTTTTTAAATAATTAAGGAAAAAATAACTCACACTATTACGTTTGAATTATATTATATTGACAAAAACACGCAATTTTAACAATTTTATTGTCATAAGAATTTTTTAATGTAAATTACAACGTATATTATCTACTTAAACATGAGAACAAATTGTTAAGACTAATGTCCAAAACTAGCACAAATGTTGATTTTACCTGTAAATGCCAGATGTAGGACAAAGAATGACAGTCGATTTCGTCTTGGCCGACAGAGAAGTCCTATAATCACTATACCATTTAGTATCAGCATGAGTACTAATTCCACCCATGTTATAACAAAAGCTGCTTTTTGATAACCCTGAAACAAACAAAAACTAGAAGTGTCTCTTAAGAGCCTTGTTCCCCCATCCCCAACATTTAATTTAACATTTTTCCCGCGACCTTGACCTTGACCTTTACAATATGATATTGGTTCGAGGTCATGACACACCTTTAGACTATGAAGATAATTAATGTAAATTATTATGGAATTCGATCAAAGCAGCTATTAGAAATGGCCCGTACATAATTTTACACGAACAGACGGACAGACAGACAGGGTGATTCCTATATAACCCATTAAACTAGTTTTCGGGGGGTATAAAATAATAACAATTATATATTGTATATTAATATGTGTATTTAAAACTAATCTTAATAACTGTATATATTTAACAACCAACATATCCAAGTTTCTGTCAGTCTAAATTAAGATTACACGTGGCGAGTGACGTTAGCTATGACGTCTTCTTTTCCGTAGCGACCGAACGCACAGTCTTAATTAAGATTACACGTGACGGGTGAAGCTAGCTAGGGCGTCTTCTCCTCCGGAGCCACCGATAGCAAAGTCTAAATTAACATTACACGTGGCTCTTGAAGCTAGCTAGGGCATCTTCTCTTCCGGAGCGACCGATTGCACAGTCTAAATTGTCATTAAACGTGGCTGGTGAAGAAAGCTGAGGCGTCTTCTTTTCCGGAGCGACCGAACGCACATCCCTGAAAGACGGCCACGTGTAAAATTGTCAGTTTTAAGTTTTTACTAAAAAAAATATTGTTAATTCAATCAATATCGGTATGTTTGTTTTTGATTGGTGCAAGTTATAGGTAACTCTACTAACTGAGCTACTACGTAGGATAGAGAAATATCACTGAAAGATTGGAACATTTCTGTCAGATGACAATGTTAGTCTCGCAGTTCCAAGTTACTTTTAGTATCAAATTTGAATACAGACATGGCGAGTGTAGCTAGCTAAACATAAGGTGTTCACTCTTCTGGAGTACCCAGCCTGGTGTCCCTGGTCCATGTTCACATGTTTGACTAGAATCACTCTAAATGTCTTTGCTTGGCTTTGAAATTATGATAATGGCATTAATGTTTTATCTTCAACAGTAATTTAAGATAGTTTGTACTATTCCCAACATAGGTCATGCGACATACAAGTATGTGTTTACGTTTAGATTAATTAAAATTCACCCCAGCATGTATTGCTATGTTATTGTCGACATAGCACAACATATAAACTATGATATGTATCCTCTATCTTTTCATCATATATAACTGCGATTATACATTTAAAACTTATTTCCAACCATCACATAATGATGAATTCTAAAAACAAATTGGCCTTATACAATCCCAATTGATGAACTTCTTAGAAGATGCCAGTCAGAAGACCTGTTTACAACAATAAAGAAAAGAATATGAAAATGGTTTTGGACATGTCCTAAGAAAAGAAAAATACAATATATCTAAAACTGCCCTACACTGGACACACTGGATAATTGACGTAGAGGAAGACCAAAGATTACATGGAGGCGCACTGAATGAACGATTCACACTATTCATGGGGCAATCTGTAAAAACTGGCAAATGACAGATTACAGTGGAAAGACTTCATTGCTGCCCCACACGCCAGAGGGCGTAATGGGCAGTAAGTAAGTAAGTAAATAATGTAATTGAATGGGATTTTACATCCGAATTACGATTATTTTACTTATATCGGTATGTCACCAACTACATGCGAAGTGGCAGATTTTGTTTTTCCATTTGTAGTGCTCTCAGGGCAATTAGATAAGCAGGGAGAATTTACCTAGCGCACATCGCCTTCCGTGTCATAGGATATCAGTTTTTAAACTCTCTTATGAAGATTACATAGCTTTTAAATGTTGAATACTACGTAAAAGAAAAGTTAAGTTTTAATCAGACTCGGTCGGGTTTAAAGCCTCGACATATCACATTCTGCAGGGGGGAAATCTAATTTAAATCGATGCAGGATAGGTTAATATCATTAGCAATATAACAAACGGTGTTTACGTTAAGAATAACGAAAATGTATCTCGATGTGCAAAGCTGTGAAAGTGTTGACATAACACATTTATGATGCGTGATTGCATTAAACTCTGTTTATGACCAAATGAAGTTATACGACTATAAACGCCATTTCTAGTCAGTTCAATGGTTACATATAAACATGCGCCGCTTCCATACTTTGATAGTATTAAACTTTGTAACCCTACATTAACATTTCTTAGAATAAAAAATCATCGTAATCTTGGATAATTCTTTATTTCGGATTGGTTAAATGGGGTTTAACGTTTATCTTTATGACATTCTCTTATATTGGTATATCACCAACTCTATGTAAAGTTACAAACACTGTATCTTTTACAATGCATTCAATTCTACTGGCCTTTATGAGTAAGTAAGCAGGTGACATTTATATAGATGTGAATACGCTGTTATTGTAGCTATTAATACTTTTTTCTTTGACAAGTAGTTGATTATTTTGAGCTTGGAGGGTTTCATTTCTAGAAAATTTATGTTGTGAAAATTAAAACATCGACTACGTAGTCTGAAGGGCAATTAAGATACAGTAATAATTCAACTGCGACATTAAAATCTTAGAATCATGAGCACACAAACCCATGTCAGAATCATACGTGTTGCTAAAATCTAATTCTGTCATGATCCATTGTCTATATAAAGGCTATATAATATTTGAAATTTAACACTATAAAAGCTCACGGAAGTGATAACAGTAAAAGAGATAAACATCTCATCATTAATAATCCATGTAACATATCCCACGGACAACTCTCCAGTGAGGAAAATTGTATTCACTGTTTGAAACACGTTTAATAAATCAAACATGTTGGTTACTATATTTCCGATTTAAAATAAAAAACGACAGATATCCATACTATGAATGTATGTTTTTAATTATAGTTCCAACAACAGGTTCGTGAACACCAAAATCCATAATTATCTTTTACGCAATAAAAATCCATTCATAAATATTACATGTCTAGATTTCTAATTTCTGCGCACCGGACCATTATGGAAGCATATTATTTCATTTTGTTTAACTAACAACGTATTTTTTCAGGTAATGTTTGTGGCACCTGCGGGGGGGTGTTAGATGACCGTCATCACAGTATTGTTGAAAAGTTTGATGTTTCTGTGTCTAGGATAGCCCTGGATATATTTGACGTCAAATAGTCCCATGTTCCTTTCATACTATTTTATTACACGCGTGTCAGGTGTAGCTATCTTAACAGGAGAACCTTACCCTTCCGGAGTACCCGGTCTAACTTCCCTGTTAGAAGTTCACATGTCTAACCTGACTTGTCAGTTCCAAAGTTTTTACTTAGCTTCTGAATTGTTATTCGGAAATGGATTAGTATGTTTGTTTTTGATGTAACATTAATCCAATGAAACCGTTTCAAAAGGATTTCAATCGACTACAACGATGTCAGTCTCAAATATCGTAATTTTTAGATTAGTTTTTGCTAAAAAAAAACAACGTCTCATGAATGTAACGATGTTTTATTTATTGTTTTGTTTCCACGATGTCAAATTTTAGCAATTTCATAATGACTAGTGTATTCGCGGTGTCAAATTCCCGCGGTTTGCTAGAACAACACAACTGAATGCCTCTAAATGCTGTATTTACGCGACAATTTTATTTTTGCTGGGATAAAAAAAATCAACGTTTCTGGAATGTAACGATGTTCTATATATTGTTTTATTTCCACGATGTCAAATTTTAGCAATTTCATAATGACTAGTGTATTCGCGGTGTCAAATTCCCGCGGTTTGCTAGAACAACACAACTGAATGCCTCTAAATGCTGTGTTTACGCGACGATTTTATTTTTGCTGGGATAAAAAAATCAACATATCTGGAATGTTACGATGTTCTATATATTGCATTATTTTTCACAGTGTCAAATTTTAGCATTTTCATGATGAATAGTATATTTGCGGTGTCAAATTTTCGCTGTCTGCTAGAGCAACATTACTTAATGCCTCAAAATGCTGCATTTACGCAATGGTTTATTTTTGTGGTAATACACTGGACCGCGAATAAAGCGAAAATGAAACTACGGCAAAATATAAGCATTTTACTGTATTTAAACAACTTTTAGTTAAAAACAATCACTCAATCAGTTCAGGTATCACTACGGTAACTCAGTGGTACAGTGTTCGCTTTACATGTGGGTTACCGAGGGGTTTTCTGAATGTCTGTAACCAGTTGTTGATAACTCTGCTAGCTTAACCATTTGGTTAGCAAAAAATGTACCCTGTGTAAAAGACAATATTTTCTTTTTTTTAAGTAAAATAGATAAATTACTATTATCACATAAAATTGATTTTTGAGGTGCTTACCCTTCCGGAGCACCCGGCCTCACTTCCGTGGTGGAAGTTCACGTGTCTAGCCTGACTTGTCAGTTCCAAAGTTTATACTTTGCTTCTGGATTGTGATTTGGACATGTATTAGTATGTTGGTTTTTACTTTGCTTCTGGATTGTGATTTGGAGAGGCATTCAATTCCTACGCTAAAGCGGTGCTATTTTGTGTTGGTACGGCAATATTGTTATTTAAATTGATTTGTTGTTGAAAAATGTTTTATAAATTGAATTATACGAAATGAAGTTAATTTGTCTTTTTGTTATGGAAGTATGAAAGATTTGGACATTGCAGACGTAACTTAATTCGCTACACGAATTATTCAGTGTGCAAAATGTCAAATACATTCATACTTCCATAACAATAAATAAATTAACTTCATTCCGGTAATGTATTGTACGTATGTTTGCTGAATATTAATGCACTGTATTTTGAAGCATTTGTTTACGTATGTATTAATAGACTGTAGGCATGCGTTTTATGTATATTATTATGTAAGACTATAATAAAATAACTTATAAATGATTATTTTTTTGGCTTCCTGATAAAAGTTAAATGTGTTTGACGCCATATTCCACTTCATAATCAATCATCTCTAAACATTCACTTCTTTTAACATTCCTAAACAAATTATGATACATCTATCGCAATAAACAGATAAGTGCAACTTCATTGAATGCACAGTTGCATATTAAAACAAAATTTTTATCATAAAATAACATAAATCATGCAGACACTAAGATAACTGAGAAACTATTAGACGTAGATGTAGGCTAGAATATTTTTCTAGAGCAACATCCTTCAAATAAAAAGAATAAAGTGCATTATGAATACTGTATTTGTTCTTACAAGTTAAACACAGTTTGTGTTTATGATTGATACATATTGCTGATATGTATGATATCGTTGTTCTGGACATATTTGACTTTTGATTTCATTCCCATTTTCTGAAATTTATTAGAGATATCGGTACATCAAAAGGATATTGCAAGCCTATGCTCATCAAGACGCTCAAAAAGTTTTATGGCCGTCATCACAGTTTTGTTGATAAGTTTGATGTCTTTGTGTCCAGGATTGCTCTGGATATTTTTGACGTCTCATAATTCCATGTTCCTTTCACACAATTTTTATTACACACATGGCAGGTGTAGCTAGCTAAACAGGACGTGCTTACCCTTCCGGAGCACCCGGCTTCACTTCCCTGGTGGAAGTTCACGTGTCTAACCTAATTGTCAGTTTTTACTTTGCTTCTGGATTGTGACTCGGACATGGATTAGTATGTTTGTTTTTTATTACCCATGTTGTGGATGTAGCAAGCTAAACAGAAAGTAAATTCTTTTCCCTTCCGGAGCACCCGGTCTCACTTCTCTGATGGAAGTTTATTTTAATTAGTTTCCATTAGTTGTTTTTGAGGTACCAATCTTGCGTACAATCTTTTTTTTCGTCTGTTATTTTAACTTTGTTGCCGCCAGAAAATGGTCAAACTAGAACTGTCTTTTGAAAGCCAATATAAAATACTCCCGCCCCCAACATTTTGTTTTTCCGGGACATTGACCTTTTCGGTATGACTTTGGTTCAAGGTAATGACACAACTTCGGACCATGAAGATTATTAATGTGAAGTGAAGTTTTATGATATTCGTCTAAAAGAATTATGAGATATGGCACGGACAAGATTTTACAAGTACGGAAAGACAGACATGGTGAGTCATATATTCCTCCTTCAAACTAGCGAGATATAATAATTTTGACGTCAAACACCCACTCCGCAATCATCATTTCAAAATATTATCTTCTTTTACGTTCCTTATCAATTTATGGTAATGATCTGTTGTAATGAACAGACAACTGTGTCTTTATTGAATGCTCGAGTGCATATATAAAGGGACTTTTCTTTGAAACCAACTTGTTTATATTGAAATTACGTAAATACTCACTACAGACACATAAAAGCCATCTGATAAACTATGAGATATCGTTTAACACAGCATTTTTGGGGGGTTAGTAACCAGAAACTCAGTTTTAGTACTTGAATACTGTATTTGTTTTTTCAAGTTTGAAACCGTTTTAAACATTCTTATCATTTTTTGTGTCCCACTCTTATTTTTTTTCAAAAGATTACCTATTTTTATTTTTGATGTTAAGCAATGAAAACAGACGTTACATATAATTCGGATTGAATTTAAGGGGCTAACCGCCACGCAATTGTCGATACATAAAAGTTAATGGTCTTGCTGTACCAGTTTACAGGAAAAAGAATTTATGTATGACGCTGGATTTTCTAAATAAAAAAAAATGAGACGCCCCAATACCCTATAAAGCTTGATTTGAGTACAGCGTCATGGGAACTCAAATCATTGCCCATAACATTCTCCACGAAGAGATAATACAGATTCGTTTAAATGTTTGAGTTATTAAAGGCTTTAGATCTATCTTCCCCAGTAAAGTTAACATGTTTAGCTACATTTGACTTTTATCAAAGTTTCTACGTTTCTTTTTAGATTATGATTGAAACCTGGACCTACTGGTTTGTTTGTTTGCGATTAATGTAACAATTATAGGCAAACAACTTAACATTGACCTGTCCGTTTAAACTTTGATTTAAATTTTCATTGTGGATGAGTAAATTATAAAGTAATAGAGTTATAGGGACCACGCTTGTTCGTTTTGTCTTTATATGCTGTGAACACTGACTATGGGCAATGTGTATAAGCATTAACTGCGACTCCTGACGCTGCCCATTTATTGGGTGGACACTCCTATATGAATATTCGAAATAGAAGGTCAAACAGACATGTCAATATTGTTTGCCTATACTAGCCTTCACTACTATTGATTTCATAACAATAGAATTCTGTCCGAGTGGACGGAAAAAATCTCTGTGATAGGAACGCCAGCTGAAAAATATTATAATTTAGAAATAGTCAACCAACGACACACATATCGATCATCCCTGTTCGAATCACAACGCCAAAGCAAAGTATTTTTAAAACAAACTGGCACATCACGTTATGTTGGAAAGGAGGCTGGGTGCTACGGAAGAGTAAGCACCTTCTTACTAGCTAGCTACATTTACCACGTGTAAAAACAACATTAAAAATGTTCGAACTGTTATTCTAGGAAGTCATGCTTTTACAAAACACTAGCCGTAAAGAATACAATCAGAAAAACGAAGTAAAAGCCGAACTAAAGAAGCACAAAATATATTTAATAATTAAATTTTACCATTTTTACGCATTATGATTGGCTTAAAAGTTATTGTTATTTCCTCAAAGACCTGATTTTGTGCAATATACCTACCTTGTAATAAACTCAAATGCACATTTCATTCTGCTCTTGTTTGCAAAAACCCTCTACGATGGATTTGTGAAAAGCATACAGTTTTCATTGAAGTTATTTCTTAATATATTGAACGAAAATTAAAAGGCCGTGCTTAAATAAAACAACCGTCATTCTTCTAATTTATATTTAATGAAATATTGACATCCATTGATGTAGTTATTAAAGTTTTTTACTGAAAAAATAGATTTTGGTTTTAGATTGTGGTTTGGGATTGGACGTGGATTATTGTATCTGTTTTTGGTTACAAGAAAGGCTATTATTACCAAAACACAGGTAACAATGGTTACGGTTGTCATAAATTCTTACTTACCGGATATGCGTATATAGATGATGAATCCTCTCCACCGCCGGAAGTGTCACTTCCATTTGTGTCATTCTGTAATCCTGGTGTTGTCATTTTCAATAAACTCTATTTAATATCTATAATATCACAAAAATAAAATGCTTTAAATAGTTTTTTTTTGAATACAACAAGTCTAAAAATCAAACACAAACATGCTGTTCATGTCTAAATCACAATCCCAAAAGTCCAACACAAACTTGTCGGTCTACGTCTGATGCAACAGTCAAAAATTACCATACCGCTTAATTTCTCATTATCAATCACAATCTCAAAAACATACTGGTCCATGTTCAAATCACAATTCCAACTGTCAACATACCGACCAATGTTCAAATCACAATTCCAACTGTCAACATACCGCGGTCCATGTTCAAATCACAATTCCAACTGTCAACATACCGACCCATGTTCAAATCACAATTCCAACTGTCAACATACCGATCCATGTTCAAATCACAATATCGACTGTCAAAATACCGACCCATGTTCAAATCACAATATCGACTGTCAACATACCGACCCATGTTCAAATCACAATATCGACTGTCAACATACCGGTCCATGTTCAAATCACAATATCGACTGTCAACATACCGATCCATGTTCAAATCACAATTCCAACTGTCAACATACCAACCCATGTTCAATCACAATATCGACTGTCAAAATACCGGTCCATGTTCAAATCACAATATCGACTGTCAACATGTCCATGTCCAATTCCAAAGCTGAAGCAAAGACTTACCGGTACATGTTCGAATCACAATTCCAAACTTCAAACATTAACATATCGATCCACGTACAAATGACAATTCCAAAAGCAAAGTAATTTATAATAATAATAATAATAAAAACAAACATACCAATCCATTTTCAAATCAATAAAAAACTTTTTTTTAAATTAATACTTTTATAATGATCCATCACTACCGATAACAACACAAGCTTGAACGATTATGACTAAACTAAAATGAATTGAAATACACCACATGTATGGCAATACGATATCGAAACGAATCGTTTTAAATCAACCTTGCTAAATTATTATAATCCTCTAGTGTCGACGACAGCGATAACTTGAATGTTTATGATATTGACTGAAATGAACTGAAATATCCCACATGCATACATGACAATTCGATATTTTTTTAAAAAAAGTTTTTAAATCAATCTTGCTAAATTATTATAATCCGACGACAGTGATAACTTGGATGTTTATGATCTGAACTGAAATAAACTGAAATATTTTACAGTTTTGATTCAAACGCTTCTGATGAGGAATTGTATTCCGAAACGGTCATCTAGTGCTGTGAAATTAAAACTGGTATAATATTTAGTATAGTTCTCATAAATGAAAATTTGAAATATACAGAGCAGCCCTGTCCCAAGTTTAACACAGTTCAAAAGGAAATTTAAAGAGTCGAAGATCGACTGCCGAGTGACCAAGATAAAGATTACTAGTGACGGAAAAGCTGCGAGCGATCATCAGATAGGAAGCACCTGCCGAAATTATAGGTAACGAGAAGCCGAAATGTGGTGTCAATTCGGCTAAAATATTCGTTAGCTTAATGTTAAACTTTTGACAAGCCTGTACTTTATGACATGTGCAATAACGATATTAATGAAACATTTATGTCGCGTATCCAGAATCTGCCTTAAGGCCGTCGTCACCGTCATAATATGAATTGTATGATTCAAAACTTTAATGTATTTTTTGTTACTATTAACCTTAAAATTAGCAACATCTGTATGTTTATGATCTCATTTAATGTTACAGCAACAAAACTTCAAAATTAATTAAAGTGATTTTAATAACATACAATACAGGCCCGTCGAAAGTTACACACTAATATTACGAAATAGTGCCGATACAATGTAGGTCCTTTAATAGCTATATAGCGACGGCTTTTCCACAAATGCTATCTCTTAGCATCTAGCAACAATGCAGAAGCTCGGTTCGTAGAGTGCTCGCTCCGTAAGTGGAAGGTCGCGGATTCGAACTACGACCGGGTCTGACCAAATACTTATAAGAGGGTGTTTTTTCGCCAAACACTTGGTATTACGAAATAAAAGTCGTGGTTCTTTCATATGGGAACTTAAATAAACTTGCCCCCGTGTAACGGTAGGTGTGACACTATAAAGAAACCTGCTGTATAATGCCATCAGCGCAGCGCACAGTCAAACTTTTTGCACTTTCGCCTATAGCTGGCGATGTCTCGATTTGTAAAATATTCTTGCCTTGGACGTTAACCACCATTACTCAACTCAACTCTTGGCATCTAGGTAGTCGGCTAATAGATACTTATATCTTCCCCGCCGATACACGACTCAATTTCTGTCAGCTAATTGTTAAACTTTCGACAGGCATGTACTACATCAACGATATTTATTTGTTTCATTTTATGAAAAAACATGTGGTACATCCGGAACCTGTCCTAAGGGCATTGTCACCGCCATAATAGGATTTTAAATTTTTATGAATTTTTCGTTACTATAAACTTCAAAATTAGCAACATCTGTATCTTCAGAGTCCCTTCTACTGTTATAACAACAAAACGTTAAACGTAATATTGAAGAGATTTTAACAACATTCAATACATGTCTGTCAAAAGTTTAACACTGAGGTAACGAAATAGTACCGATTCTACAGCTAGTGTAGGCCCTCCATTAGCTGTATCGAGACAATTTTTCCCACATCCGTTATCTCTTGCCATCTATTACCACTGCGGAAGCTCGGTTGGAAGAGTGCTCGCTCCTTAAGTAGGTATGGCCGGGTCTGACCAAAGACTTGAAAGTGGGTAGTGACTGTTTTTTCACCAAGCACTTCGTATTACTAAATGGAAGTTACGGTTCTTTCCGATGGTAACTTAAAATAAACGATGTCCCGTGCCATGGTAGGTGTGTAGCTGGCGACGTCTTGATATAAGTAAAATTTTCTTGACTGGGAGGTTAAACACCATTATTCAACTCAATAATAGGCATCTAGCTAATTGGATACTAGCAAGTATTATCTTGGCCGCCGATATACGACTTATTTTCGTTAACTCAGTGTTAAACTTTCGACAGGTCTGTGTTGTATATCCGGTAATAAATTTAAAAAAAATAAATTTTACAGCAACAACAGGTTTTAGCTACCTGACACGGTGAAAGCTTTGTAATGAATATAAAATAGCGAAAAATAAAGTTTCTTTGAAATTATTCTAATTTATGACCCATAATATTTCAGTGACCAGATCACATGTGCAAAAATTAATTATAGTAATATTTAATTATAATACTAGATACAAAAAATCAAATAAAATTAAACATTAATGGTGTACAAACAGAAAGTACTCTTTTTAATGACCTATAAAAGTATCAAGGTGACCAAAGTACACGTGCATAAAAGTAAAATTTAAATCGATATATACTTTACATTTATAATAAAACACGTGCATGTTACAATAAATATAAAATTAAGAGAAAATATGATCAATTTTATAATAACATATGATATGATTTTACTCTGAGATCGTTTTTTGATTGGGTGAACTACTTGCACGCGCAACACCGTTTTTCATCATATTCCATTTTGGAACATAAAAAACACCATATTGCACTAAGCGTTAGAAACTTGAGTTACACACAAAAAGAATGAAAACTCGTCCTTAATTGTGTCATTTAATGACGTCACTGACACTAGTACGTCATAAGTTGCCGTGACGCTGCTTTGGTACCGTGATGGCGGCCACTGCCGGAACATAAAAGGCAAAAGCGAATTAAAAATAGTTAGTTTACATGTAATAAAACAATTATAGCATTTCAGTGAATGCAATATGATGTTTTATCGGCAAAGAAAAGCAATATTGACCGAGGCCGAAGGTCTTTAAAACATCATAACACACTCATTAACGTTTAATAGTATTATGAACTGTGATGAAAAACAAAACATTTTAGTTAGTACTCTATGTAACTTTTTAAAACGAAGAAAACTTTTTTTCCGAATTTCTATTGTTTCATTTTTAAGCATTTTTAGAAACTACAATTTGTGATATTGTTTTTAATGCTACTGCAAAGTGTGATTATAAAGGTTTTTTAATATGTGATATTTTTTAAACCTACTATGCAGTAAGTTTATAAAGGGTTTCTTATATGTGATTTTTACTCATTATCCAGGGTTTTTAATAGTATCTTATATGGTTGAGAATTGTTTTTTATGCATTATGTGATAAAAGTGTCTCATAAGTCTTTTAGGCTGGATGTCGTAATTCTTATATGTTATATAGTATATATGTATTTATTATTGTTTTATGACATATGACACTATAATAAATTATTATTATTATTATTATTATTATTATTATTATTATTATATATACTAAAATGCTGTATACTAGAATTATCTTTGCATATATCTTTAATTTTATGACCCAAAATATTTCATAGTGACCGATTTACGCGTGCATAATATTGCAAAAATAAATTCAAATCAATAATATCCCCTTATCAAACACATACACATGCATAAAATAAAAATGTAAGTAATAAATAAATAAATTTTATAATAAAATATATACATACGTTTGAACTCTACAATTAAAATCCAAGACAAATAGAAATATCCGTTTACAAATCGAATTTAATTTATACGTTTGATTCTAAACTTACAATTCCATAAAGATTAAACACCCGTTTGCATATCGAGTCTAAATATTCATTATACTAATATCCAAAAGCGAACTCATCAACGTAACGGCACAATTTTGAATATTATGTAACATTCCAAAAGAAGGTCCCTTAAAACAAATTCCAACAAGTATATATCAACTTACTTAGTGTAATGGATGCGGGTTAAACCATACGAGTTGAGAGTTCCTACACAAATTTTGATTAGATTGATATATGAAATGTACAAGTGTATGTTATCTTACAATTATGCGCAGAATCATGATTAAAAATGACGTGTACAGGGGATTAAAGAAAAATAGATTATGATGGTACGACCGATTTATGTAATGTCACGCTATCTTTTAGGAAAATACAAACATGTAAAATTTAAATTTTGATTAGTATATGTTTGAAAATAAATATCTCAATGCTTGAAACAAAGGGAAATTGAATTATAAATTAATTAATTTATCTATAGTTAAATAAAATTCAGCGCCAAATTAAAAAAAAATCATAGAGCTAGTTTACAGGTGGATTAATCAGAATCTTCAAACCTGTCTATAAAGGCCACTTAAGGGAACCAGTTAAGGTGGCCTTTAAGGGCAGGTTGCCTCTATATACAAGTTCAAAACAATATGAATAAAGAACAATAACATAATTCTACTGACCTTTATAAGTAAGTGGTCCTTATATAGAGGTGGCATTTAGGACAGGTTGGACTGTATCCTTAAAGTATTTGGTATCTACTTATTGTGGTAAAATATGTCATACAATGTACTTACACTTAAAAGTCCAAATTTGGAAACATGAGATCTGTAAAATTACTTTATAGGCCACAAACGAAATCTGAATAGATCTATCTATCAATTCCAAAACAAGATGTCTTTCAAATACTGTCCAAACCCAATTCCAACAACATGTATCAACTGATGTCTTTAAAACACCTTGTTGCATCCATGATCAATTTAAACAACAGCGGTTAAATAGTCTATAAAACACTATGTAAAACCAAGTGCAATAAAAGAGATTTACGCGCTCAACCTGATATCAACAGCAAGTTAATATTGTGCATGTATCAACTGATGTTTAAATCTAAATTTAACCGCGGCTATCTGAGAACGGATTTCACAACGGAATTACTATAAGAGCAGTAAACGTATATCTTATATAAATCCTAGTACACATGTTTATGTTTTCCTGAGAACATGCTTGTTGTGTGTCACATTAGGTTAACCCGAATGTAGCTACAGTGTATACATGAGGTTTAAATCAAATTTTAAATGCGTTTTTGTAACATGTAATAATTTTAAACTTGCACATGGCAGTGAATTACGTGTCAACCAGCATTTTCACTAGGACATCTCCATGGTTGCGCTACTACTGCAATAGCTCAGTTTGTAGAATGGTCGCTCTGTAAATTAAAGGTCTTGGGTTCGAACCCCGACCGGGTCTGAGCCAAGACTTGAAAAAAGGTAGTGATTGTTCTTTCGCCAATCACTCGGCATTACGAAGTAAAAGTCACCGTTCCTTCGGATGGGAACTTAAAATAAACGAGATCCCGTGTCACTGTAGGGTTGGCACGAAAAGAACTCTACTGTATTAGCATTACCATTATTAGCGCAACGCACAGGCAAACTTTCTGCACTTTATTTTGACTATAGTTGGCGACGTCTCGATATAAGCGACATATTTTTGACTGGGACGCTAAACACGATTACTCAACTCTATTTCTGAACCTTCGCCTATAGCTGGCGACGCCTCCATACAAGTGAAATAATCTTGACTGAGACGTTAAACACCATTACTCAACTCAACTCAACTCTACAGTACTTAGAGTACAGACCTGTCAACAGTGTAACACTTAGCTAATCGGAAGAAAATGTTGGTTCCTCGATGGCTATATATACTGACAATTTTCCGAGCAAATGATGCCTATCTCATATGGCAGCTTTTTAGTCACTTGGCATCGACCCATTTTCGTTAGCTCAGTGTTAAACTTTCGACAGGTCTGTGCTATACTTATAGACAAACGGTAATATAAGCCAATGCGCGTATCGTCTTGAAAATTTTATGAGTTTACTGTCTTTAAAGGTCAGATTAAAGCCAGGGCCTCCATCAAATGTTTTGATAAACAAATTTATTTTTTTTTCAAGTTCAATCCCCTAAGTATTTAATCCAAATTCTCATTTACGTGTTTAACTCAAGTTACCAGCTTCCAAAATACAACTTTGTGACATAGAATTGTTCGTTGTTTTTATTAATTTCTCTTGAAAATGAACATTTTCTTAAACTTTAATTTAACAAGTTCAAACTAGACAGAAGTGCTTACCTTTCAGAACACCCGGTGTCAGTTACCTTGTGGAAAGATCACGTGATTAAAAAAATAATGTGCCAATGCCAGTTATTTTTACTTAGCTTTTTAGATTGTAATTTAAACATGTATCGGTATGTTTGCTTTTGACATTTTTATGTTGTTTGATTAAATTACTATCTAGTCAAATCTGTCTTTAAAGGTCGACCAAGGGAACCAGTAAAAGTGGCCGCTATATACAGGTTCAAATACAGTCAAACCTGTCTATAAAGGTGACCCAATGGAACCAGTAAAAGTGACCTTTACAGACAGGTTGCCTTTTTATACAGGTTCAAATAATATGAATAAAGAACAATTGGGATACAATTCTACTGGCCTTTATAAACAATTGGTCCTGATAAAGAGGTGGCCTTTAAGGCAGGTTCGACTGTAATGCCAATTGATTTCTAGTGAAAAGGTTATGTCCGTATGTATTTTAAATCGTCGTTATCGTATACATATATCCCGACAATAATTATTTTAATATTAATGAAATTGAGGGGGAAGTAAGAGTGTCGTAAGGTCTTAGTTAACAGTACATGGGTTTCACTTATATTTAGGCGATAAATTCCACCAAAAGACCCAGAAAACCCCCGACTTTGAACACGCGTACTGCCAAAGTTTCTTACCGAAGGATATGCACCGAGATCTGCCCCAGTTACATTCGGAACCTCGAAGCACTGTGATATGTAAGCTAGAGTTGCACAAGTCCCTATATTAAGTTCTTAATTTCAGTATCTTGTCTTAACCACTACGGTAGCTCAGTTGCTAGAGTGCTCGCTCCGTAAGTGACATAAGAAATGTGTCCGACCGGGCCTGACCAAAGACTTGAAAGTGGATAGTGACTGTTCCTTGGCCAAGCACTAGGCATTACGAAATGAATTCACAATTCTTTCGGATAAGAACTTAAACAAGGTCCGGTGTCACTGTAGGGTTGGCATGATAAAGAATCCTGCTGTATATTGCCATCAGCACAACGTTCTGGCAAAATTTCTGCACATACGCCTATAGCTGGCGATGTCTCGATATAAGTGAAATATTTTCGACTGGGAGGTTAACCACCATTACTCAACTCAATTTAGTATCTTGCCCCTTTAAAACTATTACCAAGAATCAATAGGAAAAAGTTGAATGCCGGGTTTTGATAGTAAATTGACTTGTCATTTGATCTCTGGGGCAATGTACTGAAATCAATAACCTAATTAGGGACATAACCCCACACTTTAGACCAATTTTTGTCAGTTTTTGTTCACTAGACTCCAACATAACACTTATCGTCGGAATTGAAATACTTAACCAAAATTCTTTAATTAAACATTCGTCTCAAGTTATTTGTAAACAGCAACTGTTTTTCATGAGTTAATGCATGCATCAGATTATTTACTGAAAAAAACGGATTTGTCTGATTATTTCGGATTTGGTATAAAAATTCCGTTTTTGTTTTTTTTTTTTTTTTTTTTCAAAGATTACGGAAAGTGTCTAACTATTTCGGAATTTCGCAATTATTCCAGTAAAACCTCCTTCTAGTGTAGCTGGGGTCGATATAAGTGAAACTATGCAACTCTTTTTACTATTAAATACAAATGTACGGTCAAAAATGGTATATGACATGGCTTGCAAAAGCAAAAGAAAAATTATAATGAATTAATATCCTTTACTGGGACGTTATACCCTATCCAATCAATCGCTCATTCATTTGAAAACTGCATATATGACAAAAACAAGTATACATGTTAACGTCTTTGAAATAATATTGTATCTCGGTATCCTTAAATTAGCACTTTGATCGGAAAAAAACATTAATTAGACGTTATCTGGACATATCATTCGTTATCTGGACCAGTCAGTCGCTAAAATGACAAATCATTCTTTATCTTGACCAATTACTTCACTCTAATAAGGTCATATTAATTGTCCTAAAAATATGTTATATCTAAGGTCCTCTGAAACTATTCATCTTTTAAAAACATACAGTCAAACCTGTCTATAAAAGCAACGCAAGGAAACCATTAAAAGTGGCCTTTATGGGCAGGTGGCCTTGATATACAGGTTCAAATAAAATGAATAAAGAACAATTGGGATATAATTCTACTGGCCTTTATAAGCAGGTGACCCATATATAGAGGTGGCCTTTAAGACAGGTTGGACTGTAATATGTAATATGCATCTTAAAACAGATGTTCCATGTTCCACCTGCTACACGGGATGCGTTGCATGTTAAAGACACCTCCCTGCACTCTGCCCTGAGCAGCGCAAAGGTCAAATTTCTGTCACTTCATCTATAGCTGAAAAAATCTCGATATAAGTGAAATGTTCGTGACTGGACTTTAAACTGCATTCAATCATTCAAATTTGAATTAATTTATAGAATCCACTGATAGATATAGGAGTTGTTTTCCCTGCACCGAACCAATTGCCGCCTCATTTTTAAAACAAAGACAGTGTAAGGTAGGACATTTGTGACATTTAGTTTATTGTTATATCAGGCACTCGCGTATTAAATATCACAAGCGAACAAGCGACCGTAGTAACTATTATTAGTACTTCGCTCGGGACTTTTCTGAGATGATTTACATCTCCTGCCAATACTCAGAGTTACTAGTAAAGTCTTTCGGATGAGACTCAAAACCGAGTAACAACGTCTCAGTGCACGCTAAGGACACCTCTGTAGAGTTTCGAAAAAAACAGGTGGTCGCTACAGAGAACCCTTACATCCCTGCGGTAGCTCAGTTGGTAGAGTGCTCGCTCCGTTAGATGGAGGTCGCGGGTTAAAACCCCGGCTGAACCAAGACTAGTTAAATACGGGTTTACGTAACAAGAAAAGTTAAATACAACTTTGAAAATTAAACCTGCATATAAATTGTTGACTTATAAAAAATAAAATCTTTCAGTAAATATGCGAGGGAAATTAATAGATCAAGCAGTTGTCCCCCTTGGTCTCATATAAACGGTGAAAAAACTGAAATTGTTTTGAATTTGTTTTAAGACTCAGAACAATTGACGTATCGCCGGCCATGCCTTTTATAATCCGACACTAGCCGCCATTGCGGTACCAAAGCAGCGTCACGGCAAGTATAGACGTACCATTGTCAGTGACGTCATTAAATGCATAATTTAGGCCGAGTTTTCATTCATTTTGTATGTAATTAAAGCACGACGGACCTTTGTCGGTACATAGTGGGCGTGATTGGCGATGCGTCAATTAATTGCTAAAAAAGTCAGTAAAACTCATTCTATATGTAAAATGATACTTCAAAACAAATATTGGAGTGAAACATGTTCTTAATTATGGGAAATAATAAATTTTATTATCGTAATATAATATTTGTAGTATTGTTTTATTTTATTATTTTATTATTTAAGTAGCTCAATACTTCATTTTGTCTCATTAAATGTTATATCGGTCTTGAAAACAAATCCTAAAATGATTTTGTATTTTAAAGAAATTTTCTGAATTTCAAATTCAAATGTGACGGCTGAAACTATCTTAACTGGAAGTTTTTTACACATCCGGAGCTTCCTGCCTCACTTTGCCGTTGAAAGTTTTCGTGTTTAACCTTATTCGCCTGTTGAGCTTTTACTTCGCTTTGGATTGTTTTGGACATGGATTGATATGTTCGATTTGTTTTTGCTTTATGGTTGTGATTTGGACACGATTTTACTTTGCTATATGATTGTGATTTGGACATGGATTGGTATGTTTGATTATTTTTTACTTTATGATTGTGATTTGGACATGAATTGGTATGTTTGATTTTACTTTATTTTAGAATTGTTTTGGACATGGATTGGTATGTTTGATTTTACTTTACTTTGGGATTGTGATTTTGACATTAATTTGTTTGTTTGATTTTACTTTACATTGGGAGTGTCATTTGGACATAGGTCGGTATGTTTAATTTTTCTTTACTTTGGAATTGTGATTTGGATATAGATTGGTATGTTGATTTTAGTTTACATTAGGATTGGGATTTGAACATAGATTGGTATGTTTGATTTTACTTTACTTTGGGATTATGATTTGGATATAGATTGGTATGTTTGATTTTAGTTTACTTTACATTAGGATTGGGATTTGAAAATGGATTATATTATGTTTGATTTTACTTTACTTGGACATAAATTAGTATTTGTTTTTATTATACATTTGTATGTTATAATAACTGAGAGTATGTAAAAGGCATAAAAATTATATTTGAAAACAATACATCATTTATCAAAACTACAAATCGATGTTCAAATGTAAATCACAAGTTTGAACAAGTGAACTGCTACTAGAGAGGTGGGGCGTGCTGTTCCAGAAAGATAAGCACTTTCAGTCTTATTACACTCGCCATAATTAAAGTTCAAATTAAGAAGAATGTAATTAGCCTGGAACTATGATAAATCATCCGTTATTTTCAAGATATTTGTGTGCTTTGTACATTTGTACAGATGCATTAATCTCATCAAAAAAATTTATTCAACTGTACATCTTTATTACAATTTATAACACGACAAGAGTTTCTTGTGTTTTGTCATATATTGATATTTTCTTGTTTATCTGTCGTTTAAACTACGTTCTTGCATATACTCTTTTTTTTGTCACACAATACATGTAGACATATCTGTGTCCATTCCAAATATTTTGTCGATTACGATCAACAATGACATCCAAAATATCGTATCTCTCCTTTGCCATAATACCATTACAACATCTCTTCTGTTATCTTCTCTCGTTTTTATGGTTATATTTCCTCGGACAACTCGTGATTTAGGTCTGTCGACCCGATATGCCATGTAATATGAATTTAACCATGCTCAAGTCTCTCTCTATATATATAAAGCAGTATTTATTATATTGTTTTAATGGTTTATTTTGTAACTGCCAACAAATTTCTCTTGAAATATACTTGGTGTATTTAATATACTATCTAAACGATGATGTTTTCTATATCAAATGCTCCGTCTAAAATAATTATTATATTGCTTTAGTGGTTTGTTTTGTAACTGTCAACAAATTTTTCATAAAAAATACGTGGTGTATTTAAAATATTACCTAAGCGATGTGCTTTCTATTTCAAATGTTTCGCCTAAAATTAGTGATATACACACTTACATCCTCCAATCATATGTTAAATATGTTTCATATTATAAAAAAATTAATCCCAAATATTTATTATTATATTATTTTTATATACACGTTCTTTGAAAGAGCGAAATATTATGCTTTTCGTAGATAAGTTTAAATTCGATTAGTCAAAACACAACCGATCCTTTAACTCTATATCACAGAATTGATCTAAACCTGATCAGTAATTTGTCATGGTGTGGGTTCGTCGTCATTCGGAACACGTCGCATTAATATTCCTTTCTTTGAGAAAAATGATGACGTAGTTGTCGTTGTTGTTGTTGTTGTCCCGCTCCTTGGAGATCTTTTTTTATTCTGTAAAAGTCTCCAATTAAATGCCATGAAAATGACAGGATTAGCCGCACTGTTTAATGGAGCAAGTGCCATGAAAATAAAGTATGATGGTCCAGGTGGCGTGGCTGCAAACACTGATAGTAATAAGTTTATACAGAATGGACTCCAGCACAAAATAAAAACTGAAAAAAGATATATTAATTGTTAAACTGATACCTAAAATGTTTTAAACGAAGACGATTTCCTTATAATGTATATAATGTTATAAAAAACCATATTTTCAAACTTTGAATCTTCACCAAATTGATACAGGTGATAATAACATTCTTCTATCAAAATATTTTCAAGATGTTGAATTCAGAAAATCAGAAAAAATGCATTTTAGCAAATTAAAAATTGTAATTGTCTATGATTTTTTTTTAAAAATTTAGAATTAAAAAACTGCTTATAATTACATATTATACCAGTTTTAATTTTGCAGCACTAGACGGCCGTTTCGGAATACAATTCCGCATCAGTAGTGCTTTGGACCAAAATTATGAAACCAAAATTATTTTTAAGATGCTGAAATGCTACACAAAGGACCAAAACATATCTTACCAAATTAATCTAAGGAAATGCTTTGCATGAGGGAGTATACCTTAGTTTTTGATAAATTTCAAATTTTAACTGGCAGAAAATTTAGACAATTATAGTATATTTCTGACAATAATACGAAATTATAGCCTACTGAGTTTGTGATATCCCCAGGGCACTAGCCACCAGCAGAGATATCGGCTCAGGGGTTTAAATTACATATTATACCAGTTTTATTTTTACATCAGTAGACGGCCATTTCGGAATACAATTCCTCATCAGTAGTGCTCAAAGTAATGTTCAATGTTTCATGGAAAGGACATATTTAACCCCTTGGTTGGCCGCCGGTATTGGACACTTATGTCCATGTGGCATACTATCGCTAGAAGACACATTTGTCCGTGTGGCACTCTATCGCTAGAGGAAATTTATATCTGTTCGACATTCTATCAAAGAACTAATATCTCCATGTGAAAGACTGTCGGTAGAAGACACATATGTTAGTGCGGCAGGCTATTGTTAGAAGATCCATTTAGCATCTAGAGAGTTAATTGGCCAAAAGTAACTGATGTTTTGAATATTTATAATTTTATGAACGGAAAAAATAATACCCGATTCGGCACAAATGAGTAAAAAATTTATTTAGAAAAGCTACTGAGCACACAATAAATTACTATAAAAACAATTTTCAGTAATACTGTCTAAAATATAAATTTAGAACCTTGATAACATCAAGCTAGCAATGTTCCTACCTTAAATATTCGTTGATAATAGAATAACAATGCTGGTGATTGCAAACTTACGAATCTGAAACACACACAGTCTGCCTAATCTTCGAGGACTTACCGATGACAACAATAAATGTCATTATTATACTCTTTATTTTTGTTTTTGTCCTATACTTACCGATGACAACAATAAATGCCAATATTATACTCTTTATTTTTGTTTTTGTCCTATACTTACCGATGACAACAATAAATGCCAATATTATACTCTTTATTTTTGTTTTTGTCCTATACTTACCGATGACAACAATAAATGCCAATATTATACTCTTTATTTTTGTTTTTGTCCTATACTTACCGATGACAACAATAAATGCCAATATTATACTCTTTATTTTTGTTTTGTCCTATACTTACCGATGACAACAATAAATGCCAATATTATACTCTTTATTTTTGTTTTTGTCCTATACTTACCGATGACAACAATAAATGCCAATATTATACTCTTTATTTTTGTTTTTGTCCTATACTTACCGATGACAACAACAAATGTCATTATTATACTCTTTATTTTTGCTCTGGTCATAATATCTGATCTACTTCTGTTTTCAAGTTGGTCCGAGTCACCTGAATAAAAAAAATCAATGAAAATTTAAATACATATTACGGCCAAACTCATAATTAATTTCCTAAAAAAAAACTTATCGACATCAAAAAATGTTGGTAATTATGATGCCTCTGTAAAAAAAAACTCACCCTGTATATATTTGACGCGTAATAGATTCATATTCTCAATTTTGATTTAACATGTGGCAGATGAAGCTAGCTTAACAGAAATTACATTTCCGTAGTTCCGGCCTAACATACCTGCTTCAACTTTATTTTTTAGTTTCAAATTTTTACTTTGCTTTAAGATTGTAATTTTGACATGGATTGGTATGTTTGTTTTTGCAAGCTTGAAGACTTATTGACAATATTTTTTGTTTGTTGTGAACGATTTACAAAAAACATAGCATCCTCGACAAAAGTTGAATTATTAATTATAATATTTTCCACCGTAATGAATTATCTTTCATAATACTTTAAGAACAACGAAAGATAATATCAAATGACATTGCATGGGTTCAAAGGACCTTTAATAGCGAGGTTCTTGGATGGTGCGAGAAACCAGAGAAAACAAACAAGTTGCCAAACTTTCAAACTTTCGTTTGAAAGAATAAGAATCGAAACTAAGCGGCTAGAGGTAATGTGATTGATCATTGTTCATCTATCAGCTGAAATAATGACAAATTTTGAAATTTAAAGAAATAAGTGATAAGCACAAAATGCATGCATTAAATAAATAAGCTGATTAAGTTTGCCATATCGCTTCGGGATTCAAAATTGTATATTTCACGATATATTTATAAATCAAATTCATATACGGGTGAGAATTAATTTAATGGGTTTTGTAAAATAAAATCTTGAAGAGTGTTAAAGTATACACTCATAGATCCCACATGAGAGCAAATATTTTATTCGAAATTTTAAAAACAAAATAGTAAGTCATGTATTAAATTTTTACTTGTATACGTATGAGTGATGTATGAAGAAAATTTGCATGTAGGTCGAAAATGAATTTTATTCATTTGTAAAATTTGTAAAATAAAAAAATCGTCAATTGTAAAGATGTACGCTGCCATTAAATATATATATATATATATATATATATATATATATATATATATATATATATATATATATATATATATATATATATATATAAATTTGGATTCGTGGAAAGAATACAGTCACCCTTATGTCGTTGTTCTTCATATCCCATACATAGAAAACTTAAAATTTACAAAAAACTCTATAAATAAAAAATTCAACAAAAACACGAAAGACTTAAATAATTCATTCAATGTAATTTCTTTCTGAAAACAAGTGAATACTTTTTTTATTTTAAATACCGCTTTAAATAGACAAAATACAAAAAGAGACAGTTTTAAGCTTGGATAATTTACAGTCCAACCTGCCATAAAGGCCACCTATAAATAAAGGTCACCTGCCTATAAAGGTCCAAAAATTGTATCCCAATTGTTCTTTATTCATAATATTTGAACTTGCATGTAAAGGTCAACTGCCCATAAAGGACACTTTAACTGGTTCCCTTGAGTGGCATTTATAGTCAGGTTTAACTGTTTCTTTTTTAATCCAAAGACGTAGAGAAAAAACAACGAATAAACATTCATAAAAGAATAAGCAAATACGAAGACAGGATGGCAGAATCATGTATGGTCTCAAATTAGAATCGAATCGGGTAAAGTATGTAAACTGCATAAGGCGTTTCAAATAAATGAATTTCTGTGCACGAATATAGTAACCGAGCAGTGTAAGAGTATAGAGAAAATGAAAAATTGGAAAAGAAATGAATTGAAAGTGAAACATTAAAATGCCAAATAATACCAAACCTGAACGAATTTTTTGCTTTGGTTGGATAAATGTTCCCAAGGCATGTTCTACTAATAGAAATGGTTATTTGCTTAACAACTTAAACTTGAATATATTATTATCTAATATTTACAATTGCAATATCTTTGCTTCAATAAAGTGTTTGACATCGACTATACTTTGCCATTTCATAGAGACAATGCTCCAAGCGCTATCGTGATAACGTCTAATGTCAAATGTTCTCGTTGACTGACAGGAGACGACCCATTTTTATGAATAGATGCACCAACATTGAATTTCAAAATTGTTTTCAAATTAACATGGAACATGTGAGACGGCAATAAAATGTATTTTTATAAATATTGGCGTATGTGTTTAGGATTTTAAAATTACTCTTCTTAACTGTTATTGATATGCAGAAAGGTAGGTAAAAACAAAAATAATTATATTATCAAAATATTGTTGATTGATATTTTAAATTGAGTGTTGTTATTTAAAGATAATTGGGTCTTGAATGTTTCTTTGTGTATTCAAAAGTAATGGACTTGGTGCCATAAGCGTATGAAATTAGCCAATATTGACAAAATACATATACTGGTTCCATCCGTATAATCCAAATCACAATCTAGAAGCAAAGTAAAAAATTTGGAACTGACAAATTAGGTTAGACACGTAAACTTTCACCAGGGAAGTGAGGCCGGGTGTTCCAGAAGGGTAACCACCTCCTGTTTAGCTAGCTATAACTTCAGGTAACACAATTTAATTGTACTCACTTATTGTAATCAGACACACACTGCCCATGTCCAATTGACAATCAAAAGCAAAAGATTAACCAATTATCTTCAATTAACAACAATCAATTTGAAATTTCATTAAACAGTATTTTGATATAATATAATTTTTTTTGTATTGAACTACCTTACTTCTATATATCCATAAAAAATTTAGAAGAGTAAGTTAAAAATCCTAAACTCATAAGCCAACAATGCGAACGAATTACCTCTACCCCCTCTCCGAAATGTAGCTATGGTACATATTGACAAATGAAAAAAATACAGAAAAATTACAAAAGAACTAAATCGAAATTATGCTATATTTAGTTTTTGTTAAAGAAAATAATAATTACACATTATATTAATTTTCATTTTGATGTTGATCTTTTAAATATTAAATACTGACCAGATATATCAGACTTTTCATTAATTTCAAAATATTAAAATCATTAAAAGATTTCTACTACAAGGTGCAGCATTATAATGGATCGCTTGTTTGGCTATAGCCTTCAAGTTTTTTATAACCAGAACTAGTGCCATATGTCTTTGCTCAAAAAGGTTTCATAGAGGAAAAAACAAAGACTACAGTTGTAAACATAAGCTTACACTTGAGTTGCGAATTTTAGCAGTAAAATATGTATCCCCTTGTTTAAATTTAATCACCAGAACTAGTAATATATGTCTTTGCTAAAAAGGTTTCATAAAAGGAAAAACAAAACCGTATAAAATAAAACATAAACTTACACTTGAGTTGCGAATTTTAGTGGTGAAATATGTATCCCCTTGTCTAAACTTAATCAAAAGATCTTTGCTCAAAATATTCTATAAAAGGAACAATAAAGACATAGATGTGTGAACATAAAACTTACTCGAGTTGCGAACTTTAGCAGGTGCAATGTGTATCCCCTTGTTCATTCTGACCCATATTGTGTACACTATCAGCGAGTAACAAATGCAAATGATGATAGCAGGAACAAACATTACCCCACAGACAAATATTACAACCGCCGCCTGTACAATATAAAAATGTTGTAATTAACACATGTAAAATAGGAATAAACATCATAATACCGCCTGAAAAAAAAAAAAAAAAAAAAAAAAAAAAAACACGTATATTACTACTATCTGACAAATTAAGCTAAAATTAAAGTTTAAATGCTGAAGTGAGGTATTATGCTCATGAAGAATAATAGCGTCCAGGAAAATGAGCAAAAAAACTTGGATTATGACATAGACATCCTCTATCAATTTGGAGGCTTTGCATCAAGTTTCTCGAATAAGTGCAAATTAGTTTTGGAAAATTACTCCGGACAGGAATTGTAACTCGTAATTCATTTTCCTACCTAATTTCACGAAATTAAAAGTTTAAGACTATAGACAAGCAAAATATCATATCAGTCCAGTCATTATTTTTATAGAAAATTTAACCTTTTCAGATTTTTCAAACAAAAGGCCAAAATTGTTGAAAAATAAGGTAACCAATTCAGTTGAATGATATGTGTATTTCCGATCAATGTTGATGCTATGCAAAAATTTTGTGAAAGTGCTTCAGTTTTGGAGAATTACTTCGGACGGACGGAAGAACGGATGGAAACTCGAATTAAATTTCCTCTTTTTTCTTAAAAAGGCGGGGTATAAAAATAATTTTAAAACAATGTCGAACAACAAAATTAGATTATACGATTTGCAAGTCATACGACGGTAAAACTGTAACTGGTCGTATTTAGTGGAAAACAGCAACCTGGACAATCATGTCCTTAATCATTTAATGCATAATCGCAAATTCAAAACAATATATCCAACGTCAAAACATCATGTAGGTAGTGAATAAAACGTGGGAAAAACAAGACTCAGATTTTTTTTTTGTTTCATAATAATACATTGTGGAATCCATATCATATGTCATATCTAACACAGACCACCCATTTCAGACCGATGGCTTTAATCCGAGGTCTGATATAGGTCGAGGTCCGATATTGCAAATGATATGGATTTCACCATGTTTTATTCTGTGTATCATCTACTTAAAATCTTACCATTTAGAAATATTAATTATTTATACAGACATTTGCCCCCTTAAATATGACAAATGAATCAACAGCAATTAATTGAAAAATGCATTACTTCAAATACTTCCACGTCCGACTTTGCATATTTCTCATCAGTCGAACATTTGTAAGGCCTTTTGATGCCGTCAAAATTTCCTGAAAAGGAATACTAGGTGAATACTAGGTGTACAAGTTTACGCCAAGTAGCCGGTCTGATATCTATATCAGACTGGTGATACGGATTTTCCGACCGAGCACATGCGGTCACTGATATGGATGACGGCATTTCAGTCGTATCAAAGTATGCAGAAACTACGTAGTAATTGACGGATCGCCCGCCACGCTCACAAAGTTCCGACAACGGCCTGGCATGGTTGAATTACACACAAAAAATGAAATATCGGCTTGAATTATTTCATATAATGACATCATTGACACATGTACGTCATAAGTTGCCGTGACACTGCTTTGGTACCGTGATGACGGCCAGTGTCGGAAAATAAAAGACATGGTCGGCGAATCGTCAATTACTAGAAGTATATGATAAAGAGAAATAGATACCTCCGCGATTTCTGTTGATTCGTAATATAAATCACAAAGCATTGCACCGTTGTTGTTGGGAGTATATATGATAGCGTGAATTGGCTGCGGAATGGCCAATAACAATGCTATAAACCAAGCCACTCCCACTAAGGTGTATCTGTATGTCTTGCCACGCCTTGAACTTCTCAAAGGTTGAAGAATTACATAGAGTCTGTCCAGACTGATGACGACGAGCATAAAGCTAGATACGTATGGCATCACGTGACTTATGTACTGATACATGGAACAAGCTGTTATCCCAGCATGCCAATAGTGGATGGTTCGCAAAATGGTGTCTGGTAGCAGGTAAAACAAACCCATACCAAAGTCTGAAAAACGGTAAAATTATATGATAAAACTGTTTTAATTTTCTATCCAGACGGCCGTTTCCGAATACAATTTCTTTCTAGTTATGTGAGGACCAAAATTGTGAAACAAACAAAATTTTGCAAAGGGTTGAAAAATATCCAAGGGACCAAAATATATTTTACAAAATTTATATTCAGCAATACTTTGCATGTAGGAGTATATCCTTATTTTAAAGGATTGGCAGCAAATTTAGAAAGTACTTTTTTAATATTGCCTACTGAGTTTATATTCAGGGAATGCTTATTTAAAGGGAAAGGTGAGTTGAGTAATGGTGTTTAACGCCCCAGTCAAGAATATTTCACTTATATCGAGACGTCGCCAGCTATAGGCGAAGGTTCAGAAATTTTGCCTGTGCGTTGCGCTGAGCAGGATTCTTTAGCGTGCCAAGCCCACCGTGACACGGGACCTCGTTCATTTTAAGTTCCCATCCAAAAGAACCGTGACTTTCATTTTGTAATGCCGAGTGCTTGACAAAAGAACAGTCACTACCCACTAAGGGAGAGATAAAGATGTAAAAAAAGTAGAATTTTTTATATTTCGTGGTTTTGACATATAAATTGTCAGGAGAAAAAATCGTGGTCCGTGTTTTTGTGGAAAAAAATTCACTAAGGGTCTTTTTAATTTTATTGTTTTTTTGAAAAATAATTATATTCTCTTTACTCACACTTTCAGTAACAATGAAAATAACGACAATTAAAGGTACGGTAATTTAAACACTTTTATCAGTTAAAACAGTCACAGTAGAACAATCATAATCGAAAAAAGACGGATTATTTATTTAGCAAATGATTACTTTTGTATGTTCCTTTTTCATTTAATTTTGATTACACACGTAGCAGGTGTGGCTAGCTAACTAGAAGTGGCTTACCCTCCAAGAGCACCCGGCCTCAGTCCCTTGGTGGAAGTTTTTTTGCTTCTCTGATTCGAAATGTATGATGCAGATTTTCTTCTGTTTTCGTAAAGAGGCATGTTACAATTGCCATCAAGTCTCTTTGCTTCTCCGATAAAATTATTACATTTGTTTAGTAAAATTTTTTGTTGCAATATAAAAAACGTGCATACGTGTGTTTATGATATTTTTATAATTTTAAATTTCATATTCATTTCTTTCTCAACTTTGATCACACAGACAATGGGTATAGCTAGCTAAAGAGAATGTGCTTACTCTTCCGGAGCACCCGGTCTCACTTCAAAGTGTACGTTTATGTGTCGTGTTTTTTTAAGTTTTTACTTCGCTTTTGAATTGCAATTTGAATATGATTTGGTGTGATTGTTTTTAACTTATATATAAAACCATATGTTTAATCATAACGCTAATTTTTATAACTTTCATTCTACTGCAAAAAAGAGATATTAATTTTCCAAAACATTAAACATTTATAGGAATTTGATGGATAAGGCATACGCTATCATGATGTTGTTTATATTATAGACAAACAACATTGATCTGTCTTCGACCTCAAATTACGAATACAATTACGAATTGTGGTCGGGAATGAACATATTCGCGAAATGACGATTATGTGTCAAAAAGCGAAATGTGACAGTCGCAAATCCAAAATAATCTACGGTAATCAAACATTATTTAATCAAAAATGAAATCTCAATGATTCCTTGAATTAATCAAAAACATTGAGAATTTCTACTGTCATCATTCCCCTATAGATCTCTTATTACTAGAAGTTATGATTTGTTTTTTGAAATCCATATTCTGATGAATACTTCAAAATTGATCTTATCACAACGATTTACAATTTTTAGTGAAATCTATTTTCTGATGATTATGTGTCAAAAAGCGAAATCTGACAGTAGCAGTTCCAAAGTAATCTACAGTAATACAAAAAGTATTTAATAAAAAATGAAATCTCAATGATTCCTTGAATTAATCAATAGCATTTAGCATTTCTACTGTCATCATTCCCCTATAGATCTCTTATTACTAGAAGTTATGATTTGTTTTTTGAAATGCATATTCTGATGAATACTTCAAAATTGATCACAACGATTTACAATTTTAGTGAAATCTATTTTCTGATGATCAGGTGTCAAAAAGCGAAATGTGGCAGTAGCAAATCCAAAATAATCTATAGTAATACAAACAGTATTTAATTAAGAATTAAAACCCAATGATTCCTTGAATTAATCATAACATTTAGCATTTCTACTGTCATCATTCCCCTATAGATCTGTTATTACAGAAGTTATGGTTGTTTTTTTAAAATCCATATTTTCGTGAATACTTAAAAAATTGAAATAATAAGCATTTCGCTTAAAATCACTGTTCCCTTTGATATCTTATCACAACGATTTACAACTTTTGTGAAATCCGTTTTCTGATGCAACAGCAAGAGTGACGCATTATATATAAATATACCGACCTTACACAGTTATGGACTAAATATATTAAAACATGGTTGAGATTTCCCTTTCAGATATCATAAGTAGTGAGGAAAATCATTTTTTCGTGCATCAGAAAGTTAATGCAATCAGTTTTATTAATCCTTTCATCAAAATCGATACACCTCTGATTTCGTTGATAAATCCTGGTGAGAACAGGTGTGTGGGCCATTATGCTCAGGGGAGATTCAAAACGGGGATATCTTCCATCGTTCTTTTTATATGTTCTCCTATCTTTGTTGCAGATTGCTTTTACTTAATTTTGCAGTGTACAGACATTTTGGAAAGTGGCAGAGTTAACATTTTAAAGCGCAAAATAGAGGGGATGTCATTTTCTTTACTAAATATGTTTCATTTATAAAAAGCTTAATTAATTTTCGAAACTTCTGTAAAAAAATCTGGCAAAGTTTAATGCAGATGTATACATGTTCTATGTATAAAGTTAAACACGAATTTTGAATATATTACACACAAACACACACGTGTGCACTCGCAAGGATATTTTTACAGAACAAACATTTAGGGGATTTAATATGATTTGTTTGTTTCCTGTGTATTCCATATTAATTTCAGTTTGAGAGCTGTGGCATTCATATTACCTATGAATGTCATTATCCGGCTATGAATGTTATTGGTCACATGACTTGTATTACAATACACAATTGACAAACTTTATAAAAGAAACATTAGCGGTAGGAAATTTGTGTGGTTCTTTTTTATAAAATATTTTGGAGTAAGGAATTTTCACAGCTCTAACTGTGGAGAAAGTGTGCCAAAAGAATAAGAAAATTTTGCTGTTTCTTTTATACAGAAAACAAATTTGCCTGGTGTGTTAAGTTTCCTTTTTTATCATCACCGTGTAACGGTGTTCCATTCAGAGGATCTCTGCCTGACATAAGTTGTTACGGCACTATGATTTGGGTTGCTAATGAACGAAATGATTTTTTTTAAATATTTAACGAAAATATAACTCGCACTATTACGTTTGAATTGTGAAGCTATGATTATTATATTGACAAAAACACGCCATTTTATCAATTCTATTGTTATAAGAAAAAACTTTCAAATGTTACTTACTACGTATGTTGTTTACCTGAAAAGGAAAAAAAGACTAAACTAGCATAAATGAAATACTTACCTGTAAATGCCAAATGTAGGACAAAGAATGACAGTCGATTTCGTCTTGGCCGACAGAGAAGTCCTATGATCACTATACCATTTAATATCAGCATAAGTACTAATTCCACCCATGTTATAACAAAAGCTGCTTTTTGATAACCCTGAAACAAACAAAAACTAGAAGTGTCTCTTAAGAGTCTTCTACCCCCATCCCCAACATTTAATTTAACATTTTTCCCGCGACCTTCACTTTTAGTAAAATTACGATATGATATTGTTCGAGGTCATGACACATCTTTGGACTATGAGGAATATTAATGTAAATTTTTATGGAATTCGATCAAAGCAGCTATGAGATATGGCCCGTACACAATTTTACACGGGCAGACGGGCAGACAACAGGGTGATTCCTATATAACCCCTCAAACTAATTTTCGGGGGGGGGGGTGGGTATCAAAAATGATATTCCGGCAAATATTGTATATTAATACGTGTATTCAAAACTACTCTTGATGGCTGTATGTATTTAACAACCAACATAACCATGTTTCTGTCAGTCTTAATTAAGATTACACGTGGCGGGTGATGCTAGCTAGGACGTTCTCTTCCGTAGCGACCGAACGCACAGTCTTAATTAAGATTACACGTGGCTGGTGAAGCTAGCTGAGGCGTCTTCTCTTCCGGAGCGACCGAACGCACGTCCCTGAAAGACGACCACGTGTAAAATTGGCAGTTTTAAGTTTTTACTAAAAATGATTGTAAAAATGTTTGTTTTTGTGCAAGTTATAACCAACTCCACTAACTGAGCTACTACGTAGGATAGATAAATATTTCCGAAAGATTTGAACATTTCTTTCAGATGACAATCATAGTCTCGCAATTCAAGGTAACTTTTATTATCAATTTTAAATAAAAACAATGCGATTGCAGCTAGCTAAATAGTAAGTCCTCACTCGGAGTACCCAGCCTGATGTCCCTGGTCAAAGTTTACATGTTTGGCTTGAATTGACACTCTCAAAATCTTTACTTGGCTTTGAAATTAGGATAAGGAAATAAAATTCAGCAGTAATTTAAGATGTTTTAGACAATCCCTTACATGTGTGTTAATGAAAATTCATCCGAACATGCATTGCTGTGAATTGACATAGCACAAAATATAAACTATATTATGTGTCCTCTCTCTTTTCACCATATATAACTGTGATACTACATTTAAAATTTATTTTCAAACATCACATAATGATAAATACTAAAAATCATTTGGCCCAATACAATCCCAAATGATGAGCTTCTTAGAAGATGTCAAGACCTGTTTACAACAATAAACAAAAGAAAAGAAGATGTATTGGAGATTATCTTAAGAAAAGAAACATACAATATATCTAAAACTGCCCTACACTAGACAAAAGATTACATGGAGGCGCACTGTTGAAGAAGAAATGAATGATTCAAACCATTCATGGGGTAATCTGTAAAAACTGGCAAATGGCGGACAAAATTGGAAAAACTTCATTGCTGCCCAACACGCCGGTGGGGGGGGGGGGCGTAATAGGCAGTAAGTAAGTGATTACATAATGCATTAATTAAATGGTATTTTACATCAAAATTACGAATATTTGACTTATATCGGTATGTCACCAACTACATGCGAAGTGGCAGATTTTGTTTTTTCCATTTGTAGTGCTCTTTGGGTAATAAGATAAGCAGGGAGAATGTACCTAGCGCACATCGCCTTCCGTGACATAGAATATCAGTTTCTAAACTCTCTTATGAAGATAACATAGCTTTTAAATGTTGAATACTCCGTAAAACAAAAGTTAAGTTTTAATCAGACTCGGTCAGTAGTTGAACCTCGACATATCACAAATGTAAATCAAATTTAAATAGATGCAGGATAGGTTAATATCATTAGCAATATAACAAACGGTGTTTACGTTAAGAGTAACGAAAATGCATCTCGACGTACATGTACATAGCTGTGAAAGTGTTGACTTAACACATTTATGATGTTTGATTGTATTAAACTCTGTTTGAGACCAAATGAAGTTATAGGACTATAAACGCCATTTCTAGACAGTTCAATGGTTACATATAAACATGTGCCGCTTCCATTCGTTGATAGTATTAAACTTTGTAACCCTACATTAAACATTTACTAGAATAAAAAAATCATCATAATCTTGGATAATTCCTTATTTCGGATTGGCTAAATGGGGTTTAACGTTTATCTTTATGACATTCTCTTATATTGGTATATTACCAACTCTATGTAAAGTTACAGACATTGTGTCTTTTACAACAGAATGTGCATACCCTTCCGGAGCACCCGGCCTCACTTCCCTGGTGGAAGTTCACGTGTCTAACCTAACTTGTCAGTTTCAAAGTTTTTACTTTGCTTTTGGATTGTGATTCGGAAATGGATAAGTATGTTTGTTTTTGATTACAATGCATTCAATTCTACTGGCCTTTATAAGCAGGTAAGCAGGTGACCCTTATATAGATGTGATCTTTAAGGCAAGGTGAACTGTACTGAATACCATATTATCGTAGCTATTATTACTTTTTTCTTTGACAAGTAGTTGATTATTTTGAGCTTGGAGGGTTTCATTTCTAGAAAATTTATGTTGTGAAAATTAAAACATCGACTACGTAGTGTGAAGGACAATTAAGATACAGTAATATTCAACTCGACATTAAAATCTTAGAATCATAAGCACACAAACCCATGTCAGAATCATACGTGTTGGTAAAATCTAATTCTGTCATGATTCATTGTCTATATAAAGGCTATATAATATTTGAAATTTAACACTATAAAAGCTCACGGAAGTGATAACAGTAAAAGAGATAAACATCTCATCGTTAATTATCCATGTAACATATATTCCCACGGACAACTCTCCAGTGAGGAAAATTGTATTCACTGTTTGAAACACGTTTAATAAATCAAACATGTTGGTAACTATTTTACCGATTTAAAATAAAAACGACAGATATCCATACTATGAATGTATGTTTTTAATTATAGTTCCAACAACAGGTTCTTGAACACCAAAATCCATAATTATCTTTTACGCAATAAAAATCCATTTATAAATATTACATGTCTAGATTTCTAATTTCTGCGCACCGGACCATTATGGAAGCATATTATTTCATTTTTTAAATGAAATAATTGTTTAACTACAACGTATTTTTTCAGGTAATATTTGTGGCACCTGCGGGGGTGTTAGATGGCCGTCATCACAGTATTGTTGATAAGTTTGATGTTTCTGTGTCTAGGATTGCCCTGGATATATTTGACGTCAAATAGTCCACGTTCCTTTCATACAATTTTATTACACGCGTGTCAGGTGTAGCTATCTTAACAGGAGGAGCTTACCCTTCCGGAGTACCCGGTCTATCTTCCCTGTTGGAAGTTCGCATGTCTAACCTGACTTCAGTTCCAAGTTTTTACTTAGCTTCTAAATTGTTATTCGGAAATGGATAAGTATGTTTGTTTTTGATGTAACATTAAACCAATGAAACCGCTTCAAAAGGATTTCAATCGACTACAACGATGTCAGTTCAAATATCGTAATTTTTAGATTATTTTTTGCTAAAAAAAACAACGTCTCATGAATGTAACGATGTTCTATTTATTGTTTTATTTCCACGATGTCAAATTTTAGCAATTTCATAATGACTAGTGTATTCGCGGTGTCAAATTCCCGCGGTTTGCTAGAACAACACAACTGAATGCCTCTAAATGCTGTATTTACGCGACGATTTTATTTTTGCTGGGATAAAAAATCAACGTTTCTGGAATGTAACGATGTTCTATATATTGTTTTATTTCCACGATGTCAAATTTTAGCAATTTCATAATGACTAGTGTATTCGCGGTGTCAAATTCCCGCGGTTTGCTAGAAACAACACAACTGAATGCTCTAAATGCTGTGTTTACGCGACGATTTTATTTTTGCTGGGATAAAAAATCAACGTTGGAATGTAACGATGTTCTATATATTGTTTTATTTTTCACGGTGTCAAATTTTAGCAGTTTCATGATGAATAGTATATTTGTGGTGTCAAATTTTCGCTGTCTTCTAGAGCAACATTACTAAATGCCTCAAAATGCTGTATTTACGCGACGGTTTTATTTTTGTGGTGATACACTGGACCGCGAAAATAGCGAAAATGAAACTACGGCAAAACATAAGCATTTTACTGTATTTCAACAACTATTTGTTAAAAACAATCACTCAATCAGTTCAGTTATCACTACGATAACTCAGTGGTACAGTGTTCGCTTTATATGTGGTTTATTTAGGTTTCTGAATGTTTGTAACCAGTTGTTGATAACTCTGCTAGCTTAACCATTTGGTTAGCAAAAAATGTACCCTGTGTAAAAGACAATATTTTCTTTTATTTAAGTAAAATAAATAATATAAATTACTATTATCACGTAAAATTGATTTTTGAGGTGCTTACCCTCCCGGAGCACCCGGCCTCACTTCCGTGGTGGAAGTTCACGTGTCTAACCTGACTTGTCAGTTCCAAAGTTTTTACTTTGCTTCTGGATTGTGATTTGAAGAGGCATTCAATTCCTACGCTAAAGCGATGCTATTTTGTTTACCTGCTACGGCAATAGTGTTATTTAAATTGATTTGTTGTTGAAAAAAAATGTTTTATAAATTGAATTATAAGAAATAAAGTTAATTTGTCTTTTTGTTATGGAAGTATGAAAGATTTGGATATTGCACACGTAACATAATTAGCTACACGAGTTATTCAGTGTGCTAAATGTCCAATACATTAAAACTGCCATAACAAAAAATAAATTAACTTCATTCCTGTAATGTTTTGTACGTATGTTTGCTGAACATTAATGCATTGTATTTTGAAGCATTTGTTTACGTATGTATTAATAGACTGTAGGCATGTGTATAATGTGTATTATTATGTAACACTATAAAAAAATAACTTATTAACGATTATTATTTTGACTTCCTGATAAAAGTTAAATGTGTTTGACGCCATATTCCACTCCAAAATCAATCATCTCTAAATTTACTTCTTTTAAATTCTAAACAATTTGATACATCTATCGCAATAAACAGATAAGTGCAACTTCATTGAATGCACAGTTGCATATTAAAACAAAATTTTTATGATAAAATAACATAAATCATGCAGACACTAAGATAACTGAGAAACTATTAGACGTAGATGTAGCCTAGATATTTTTCTAGAGCAACATCCTTCAAATAAAAAAAATTAAAGTGCATTATGAATACTGTGTTTGTTTTACAAGTTAAACACAGTTAGTGTTTATGATTAATACATTTTGCCGTCATTACTATATTGCTGATATGTATGATATCGTTGTTCTGGACATATTTGACTTTTGATTGTTTTATTCCAATTTTCTGAAATTTATTACAGATATTAGTACATCAAAAGGATATTGCAAGCCTATGCTCATCAAGACGCTCAAAAAGTTTTATGGCCGTCATCACAGTTTTGTTGATAAGTTTGATGTCTCTGTGTCCAGGATTGCATTGGATATTTTTGACGTCTCGTAGTTCCATGTTCCTTTCACACAATTTTGATTACACACGTGGCGGGTGTAGCTACCTAAACAGGACGTGCTTACCCTTCCGGAGCACCCGGCCTCACTTCTCTGGTGGAAGTTAACGTGTCTAACCTAACTTGTCAGTTTTTACTTTGCTTCTGGATTGTGATTCGGACATGGATTAGTATGTTTGTTTTTTATTACACATGTTATGGATGTAGCAAGCTAAACAGAAAATAAATTGTTTACTCTTCCCGCACCCGGTCACACTTCTCTGATGGAAGTTTATTTTAATTGGTTAGTTTCAGATAGTTTCTGTTGATGTACCAAACTTGCGTACAATCTCTTTTTTCGTCCTGTTATTTTAACTTATTTTTGTTGCCGCCGAAAATTGGTCAAACTAGAACTGTCGTTTCAAAAGCCAATATAAAATACTCCCGCCCCCAACATTTTTTTCTGGGACATTGACCTTTTCGGTATGACCTTGGTTCAAGGTAATGACACACCTTCGGACCATGAAGATTATTAATGTGAAGTGAAGTTTTATGATATTCGTCTAAAAGAATTATGAGATATGGCTCGGACATGATTTTACAAGTACGGAAAGACAGACATGGTGAGTCACATATTCCTCCTTCAATCTAGCGAGATATAATAATTTTGACGTCAAACACCCACTCCGCAATCATCATTTCAAAATATTATCTTCTTTTACGTTCCTTATCAATTTATGGTAATGATCTGTTGTAACGAACAGACAACTGTGTCTTTATTGAATGCTCGAGTGCATATATATAAAGGGACTTTTCTTTGAAACCAACTTGTTTATAATGAAATTACGTAAATACTCATTACAGGCACATACAAGCCAGCTGATAAACTATGAGATATCGTTTAACACAGCATTTTTGGGGGGTTAGTAACCAGAAACTCAGTTTTAGTACTTGAATACTGTATTTGTTTTTACAAGTTTGAAACCGTTTTAAACATTCTTGTCATTTTTTGTGTCCCACACTTATTTTTTTTTTCAAAAGATTACCTATTTTTATTTTTGATGTTAAGCAATGAAAACAGACGTTACATATAATTCGGATTGAATTTAAGGGGCTAACCGCCACGCAATTGTCGATACATAAAAGTTAATGGTCTTGCTGTACCAGTTTACAGGAAAAAGAATTTATGTATGACGCTGGATTTTCTAAATAAAAAAAAATGAGACGCCCCAATACCCTATAAAGCTTGATTTGAGTACAGCGTCATGGGAACTCAAATCATTGCCCATAACATTCTCCACGAAGAGATAATACAGATTCGTTTAAATGTTTGAGTTATTAAAGGCTTTAGATCTATCTTCCCCAGTAAAGTTAACATGTTTAGCTACATTTGACATTTTTCAAAGTTCCTACGTTTCTTTTTAGATTATGATTGAAACCTGGACCTACTGGTTTGTTTGTTTGTGATCAATGTAACTATTATAGGCAAACAACTTAACATTGACCTGTCCGTTTAAACTTTGATTTAAATTTTCATTGTGGATGAGTAAATTATAAAGTAATAGAGTTATAGGGACCACGCTTGTTCGTTTTGTCTTTATATGCTGTGAACACTGACTATGGGCAATGTGTATAAGCATTAACTGCGACTCCTGACGCTGCCCATTTATTGGGTGGACACTCCTATATGAATATTCGAAATAGAAGGTCAAACAGACATGTCAATATTGTTTGCCTATACTAGCCTTCACTACTATCGATTTCATAACAATAGAATTCTGTCCGAGTGGACGGAAAAAATCTCTGTGATAGGAACGCCAGCTGAAAAATATTATAATTTAGAAATAGTCAACCAACGACACACATATCGATCATCCCTGTTCGAATCACAACGCCAAAGCAAAGTATTTTTAAAACAAACTGGCACATCACGTTATGTTGGAAAGGAGGCTGGGTGCTACGGAAGAGTAAGCACCTTCTTACTAGCTAGCTACATTTACCACGTGTAAAAACAACATTAAAAATGTTCGAACTGTTATTCTAGGAAGTCATGCTTTTACAAAACACTAGCCGTAAAGAATACAATGAGAAAAACGAAGTAAAAGCCGAACTAAAGAAGCACAAAATATATTTAATAATTAAATTTTACCATTTTTACGCATTATGATTGGCTTAAAAGTTATTGTTATTTCCTCAAAGACCTGATTTTGTGCAATATACCTACCTTGTAATAAACTCAAATGCACATTTCATTCTGCTCTTGTTTGCAAAAACCCTCTACGATGGATTTGTGAAAAGCATACAGTTTTCATTGAAGTTATTTCTTAATATATTGAACGAAAATTAAAAGGCCGTGCTTAAATAAAACAACCGTCATTCTTCTAATTTATATTTAATGAAATATTGACATCCATTGATGTAGTTATTAAAGTTTTTACTGAAAAAATAAATTTTGGTTTTAGATTGTGGTTTGGGATTGGACGTGGATTATTGTATCTGTTTTTGGTTACAAGAAAGGCTATTATTACCAAAACACAGGTAACAATGGTTACGGTTGTCATAAATTCTTACTTACCGGATATGCGTATATAGATGATGAATCCTCTCCACCGCCGGAAGTGTCACTTCCATTTGTGCCATTCTGTAATCCCGGGGTTGTCATTTTCAATACACGCTATTTAATATCTATAAAATCACAAAAATAAAAAAAGTTTTAAAAAGTTTTTTTTCGAATATAACAAGTCTAAAAACAAACATACTGTACATGTCTAAATCACAATTCCAAAAGTCAAACCACAAACACAACGGTTTATATAAAAATCACAATCCCAAAAGTCAAACACAAACTTGTCGGTCTACGTCTGATGCAACAGTCAAAAATTACCATACCGCTTAATTTCTCATTATAAATCACAATCTCAAAAAACATACCGGTCCATGTTCAAATCACAATTCCAACTGTCAACATACCGACCCATGTTCAAATCACAATTCCAATTGTCAACATACCGACCCATGTTTAAATCACAATATCGACTGTTAACATACCGACCCATGTTCAAATCACAATATCGACTGTCAACATGCCCGTCCATGTCCAATTTCAAAGCTGAAGCAAAAACACACCGATATATGTGTTCAAATCACAATCCTAAAAATCAACCACAAACATACCGGCCTATGTACAAATCACAATTCCAACTGTCAATATACCCGTGCATGTCCAATTCCAAAGTTGGCTGAAGCAAAAACATACCGGAACATGTCTAACTCAAAATCCTAAAAATCCACAAACATTAACATACCGATCCACGTACAAATCACGATTCCAAAAGCAAAGTAGTTTATAATAATAATAATAATAATAATAAAAAACAAACATACCGATCCATCTTCAAATCAATAAAAAAAAACTTTTAATAGTTTTATAATGATTCTCCACTGCCGATAACAGCACTAGCTTGAATGATTATGACTAAACTGAATTGAATTGAAATATCCAACATGTATGGCAATTCGATATCGAAAAATAACAGTTTTTTCAATCAACTTTGCTTAATTATTATAATCCTCTAGTGTCGACGACAGCGATAACTTGAATGTTTATGATCTTGACTGAAGTGAACTGATATATCCTACATGCATGCATGGCAATTCCATATTTAAAAAAAGTTTTTAAATCAATCTTGCTAAATTATTACAATCCTCTAGTATCGACGACAGCGTTAGCTTGAATGTTTAAGATCTTTACTGTAATGAACTATAATATTTCACAGTTTTGATCCAAGCGCTTCTGATGAGGAATTGTATTCCGAAACGGTCATTTAGTGCTGTGAAATTAAAACTGGTATAATATTTAGTATAGTTCTCATAAATAAAAATTTGAAATGTGATTCGATACATACAGAACAGACCTGTCGAAAGTTTAACTCAGTCCCAAAGGTAGTAGTCGATCGCAAAGCTCGACTGCCGAGTGTCCAAGATAAAGATTACTAGTGACGGAAAAGCTGTCGAGTGATCATCAGATAGGAAGCAGTTACCGTAATTATAGGTAACGAGGAGCCAAATGAGTTGCCAATTCGGCTATAATATTCGTTAGGTTTATGTTAAACTTTTGACAAGCCTGTACTTCATGACAAGTGCAATAACGATATTTATGAAACATTTATGTCGCGTATCCAGAATATGCCTTAAGGCCGTTGTCACCGTCATAATATGAATTTTATGATTCAAAACTTTAATGGATTTTCTGTTACTATTAACCTCAAAATTAACAACATCTGTATCTTTAGAGTCGCATTTACTGTTACAGCAACAAAACTTCAAAATTAATTAAAGTGATTTTAATAACATACAATACAGGACTGTCGAAAGTTTAACACTGAGGTAACGAATTAGTACCGATTCTACAGCTTATATAGGTCCTTTTATAGCTATATCGCGCAACTTTTCCACAATCGCTACCTCTTGTCATCTAGAACCACTGCAGAAGCTCGGTTGGTAGAGTGTTCACTCCGTAAGTGGGAGGTCGCAGATTCGAACTACAACCAGGTATGACCAAAAACTTGAAACTAAGTAGTGACTGTTTTTTTACGAAATCACGGTTCTTTCTGATGGGAACTTTTAAAAAAACAAGGTCCCTTATCACGGTAGGCGTGACACGATAAAAACTCCTACTGTAGAATGTCATCAGCGTAAATGCAAAGACAAAATTCAAAATATAAAACTTTCGCATATATAGCTGGCGACGTCTTAATACAAGTGAAATATTCTTGCCTTGGACGTTTAACACTATTACTCAACTCAACTCTTGGCATCTAGGTAGTCGGGTAATAGCTACTAATATCCTCGTCGCCGATACACGACTCATTTTTGTCAGTTTTTTGATAAACTTTCGACTGTATGACTGCACATCAACGATATTTATTTGTTTCATTTTATGAGAAATTATGTGGTACATCTGGAACCTGTCCTAAGGGCATTGTCACCGCCGTAATATGATTTAAATTTTTTATGAATTTTTCGTTACTATAAACTTCAAAATAAGCAACATCTGTATCTTCAGATTCCCTTCTACTGTTAAAGCGGCAAACCTTAAGTAATTTAAGTGATGTTAATAACATACAATACAGGCCTGTCGAAAGTTTAACACTAAGGTAACGAAATAGTACTCACGGCTTTTCAACAACCGCTACCTCTTGCCATCTAGCACCACAGCAAAAGCTTAGTTGTTAGAGTGTTCGCTCCTTAAATGGGAGGTCGCAGGTTCGAACTACGGTTGGGTTTGACCAAAAACTTGAAAATGGATATTTCTTTCGCCAAACATTTGACATTAGGAAATGAAAGTCGAGGTTCTTTCTGATGGTAACTTAAAATTAACGAGGCCCTTAGTCATGGTAGGCGATGCACGATAAAGAAACCTGCTGTATAATGCATCAGCACGACGGACACAATTTTTTTACCTTCGCCTTTAGCAGGTGACGTCTCGATTTAAGTGAAATATTCTTGCCTTGGAAGTTTAACACCATAACTCAACTCCAATCTTGGCATCTAGCCAAATATAATTGGATACTAGCAAGTATATCCTGGCCGCCGATATTCGACTTATTTTCGTTAACTCAGGGGTAATAAATTTAAAAAAATAAATTTGACAGCAACAACACAAGCAGGTTCTAGCTACATGTACAATGACATCGTGGCAGCTTTGTAATAAGTATAAAATAGCGACAAATAAAGTTTCTTTGAAATTATTCTAATTTATGACCAATAGTATTTTATAGTGACCAGATCACACGTGCAAAAATTAATTATAGTAATATTTGATTATAATACTAGATATAAAAAATAGCGAATAAAATTAAACATTAATGGTGTACAAATATTACTATATCTATGAAACTCTTGTTAATGACCCATAAAAATATCCTGGTGACCAAAGTACACGTGCATGAAATTGAAATTAAAATTAAAATCGATATATACTTTACATTTATAATAAAACACGTGCATGTTACAATAAATATAAAATAAGAGAAAATATGATTAATATTATTAAAACATTATGGTTTGATTTGACTCTGAGATCTTTTTTTGATTGGTTAAACTACTTGCACCCATAACACCGTTTTTCTTCATATTGCATTTTGGAACATGAAAAAGCACCATTTTGCACTAAGCGTTGGAAGCTTGAGTTACACACAAAAAGAATGAAAACTCGTCCTTAATTGTGCCATTAATGACGTCACTGACACTAGTACGTCATTAGTTGTCGTGACGCTGCTCGGGTACCGTGATGGCGGCCACTGCCGGAACATAAAAGGCAAAAGCGAATTTAAATAAATAGTTTACATGTAATAAAACAATTATAGCATTTCAGTGAGTGTAGTATGATGTTTTATCGGCAAAGAAAAGCAATATTGACCGAGGCCGAAGGTCTATAAAACATCATAACACACTCATTAACGTTTAATTGTATTATGAACTGTGATAAAAAAAACAAAACATTTTAGCTAGTACTCTATGTAACTTTTTAAAACGAAGAAAACTTTTTTCCGAATTTCTATTGTTTCATTTATAAGCATTTTTAGAAACTACAATTTGTGATATTATTTTTAATGCTACTGCAAAGTGTAATTAAAAGGTTATTTTAATATGTGATATTTTTTAAAACTACTATGCAGTAAGTTTATAAAGGGTTTCTTATATGTGATGTTTACTCATTATCCAGGTTTTTTATATAGTATCTTATATGGTTAAGAATTGTTTTTTATGCATTATGTGATAAAAGTGTCTCATAAGTCTTTTAGGCTGTATGTCGTAATTCTTATATATATATACTATTAAAATATGTATTTATTATTGTTTTATGACATGTGACATTATAATAAAATATTATAATTATTATTATATATACTAAAATGCTGTATACTAGTATTATCTTTGCATATATCTTTAATTTTATGACCCGACATATTTCATAGTGACCGATTTACACGTGCATAATATTGCAAATATAAATTCAAATCAATATTATTCCCTTATCAAACACATACACATGCATAAAATAAAAATGCAAGTAATAAATAAATAAATTTTATAATAAAACATATGTACATACGTTTGAACTCTACAATTAAAATCCAAGAAAATTAGAAATATCCGTTTGGAAACACAATCTAATTTATACGTTTGATTCTAAACCTACAATTCCATAAAGATTAAACATCCGTTTGCATATCGAGTCTAAATATTCATTATATTAATATCCAAAAGCGAACCCATCAACGTAACGGTACAATTTTGAATATTATGTAACATTCCAAAAGAAGGTCTTTTAAAACAAACTCCAACAAGAGGGCATGTACATGTATATATCAACCTACTTAGTGTAATGGATGCGGGTTAAACCATACGAGTTGAGAGTTCCTACACAAATTTTGATTAGATTGATATTTGTAATGTACATGTATATATTATCTTACAATTATGCGCAGAATCGTGATTAAAATAACGTGTACAGGGGATTAAAGAAAAATAGATAATGATGGTACGACCGATTTATGTAATGTCACGCTATCTTTTGGGAAAATACAAACATGTATAATTTGAATTTTGATTAGTATATGTGGAAAGATAAATATCGTATATAACAATTATATGACAACATATGTTTTCATTGTAGGAATTAAATGTTCGCTATTTTCTGACGGTCATTTTCTCAGAACGTCACAAACACAAGTACATGGTTTCGCATGACGCGTTACCTATAAAAACAGCATTATGCTTATACCGTGCAAACCTATTCTAAAAACATTTTTATAGGAATGAAGTTATTTTTTCTTTTTGTTATGGAAGTATGAAAGAATTGGACATTTTGCACACTGAATAATTTGCGTAGCGAATTATGTTATGTGTGCAATGTCAAATTCTTTCATACTTTCATAACGAAAAGAAAAATTACCTTCATTCCGTATAATTCAATCTGTAGAATTTTTTTAACAAAAAGTCAACAATTTAAATGACACTGTTGCCCTAGGAAGTAAAAACTAGCAGCGTTATGGCGTAGGAATTTAAATGCCTCAGTGCGCCATCCATAATGAGATGGCGTCACTGAGAGCTAATCCATTCCTGCAAAAATAACAGAAAAAATATGACCAATCAAAATGCGTAAAACAAAGTAGAATTGAATTATAAATAAATAAAAAAAATTATCTATCAGGGCCAAATTAAATACAGTCATACAGCTAGTTTACAGGTGGATTAATCAAATTTTTCAAATACAGTCAAACCTGTCTATAAAGGCCACCTAAGGGAACCAGCAAATTAAAGGTGACCTTTACGGGCTGGTTGCCCCTATATACAAGTTCAAAACAATATGAATAAAGAACAGTTGAGACACAATTCTACTGGCCTTTATAAGCAAGTGGTCCTTATATATATGTGACCTTTAAGACAGATTGGACTGTACCCTAAAATTGTACAAATACCAAATGGTATCTACTTATTGTGGTAAAATATGTGATACAATGTACTTACACTTCAAAGTCCAAATTTGGAAACATGAGATATGTAAAATCACTTTATAGGCCACAAACGAAATCTGAATAGATCTATCTATCAATTCCAAAACAAGATGTCTTTCAAATACTGTCCAACCCAATTCCAACAACATGCATCAACTGATGTCTTTAAAACATCCTGTTGCATCCATGATCAATTTAAACAACAGCGGTTATACAATGTTTAAAACACTATGATGAAACCAATTGCAATAACAGAGATTTACGCGTTCAATCTAATACCAACAGCAAGTTAATATTATGCACGTATCAACTGATGTTTAAATCTAAATTTAACCGCGGCTATCTGAGAACGGATTTCACAACGGAATTTCTATAAGAGCAGTAAACGTATATCTTATATAAATCCTAGTACACATGTTTATGTTTTCCTGAGAACATGCTTGATGTTTGTGTCACATAAGGTTAACCCTAATGTAACTACAGTGTATACACGAGGTTTAAATCAAATTTTAAATGTGTTTTTGTAATGTATAATAATTAAAAAATTGTAGACACATGGCAATGAATCACGTGTCAACCAGCTGGTGATTTTCAAATCTTCTTAAGAATAAGGACATCTTACCCCATGTTATAGCTGCAAAAATGGAGGAGTGGGGGTCCGCGCCAGAGTGCCGTAATGCATTAGTTTGCATATACAGTACATGAATTTCACTAATATTTAGGTGATCAATTCCACCAAAAGACCCAGAAAACCACCGACTTTGAACACGCAAACGGCCAAACTTTCTTACCTAAGGATATGCACCGATATCTGCCCCAGTTACATTCGGAACCTCGAAACACTGCGATCCAGAAGCTAGCGTTGCACAAGTCCCTATATTAAGTTCTTAATTTCATTATCATGCCTTAACCACTGCGGTAGCTCAATTGGTAGAGTTTTCGCTCCGTAAGTGACATCGGATCTGGAGATCGTGGGTTCGAACCCCGACCGGGTCTGACCAAAGACTTGAAAGTGGATAGTGACTGTTCCTTGGCCAAGCACTAGGCATTACGAAATGAAGTCACAATTCTTTCGGATAAAAACTTAAACGAGGTCCGGTGTCACTGTAGGGTTGGCACGATTAAGAACCCTTATGTATAATGCCATCAGCGCAACGCATAGGCAAAATTTCTAGACATTCGCCTATAGCTGGCGATGTCTCGATACAAGTGAAATATTTTCGACTGGGAGTTTAACCACCATTACTCAACTCAATTTAGTATCTTGTCCCTTTAAAACTATTACAGAGATTACCGGAAAAAGTTGAATCTCGGGTTTTGATAGTAAATTGACTTGTCATTTGATCTCTGGGGCAATGTACTAAAAATAATAACCTAATATAGGGACGTAAGTCCACGCTTTAGACCAATTTTTGTCAGTTATTGACTGATACTCCAAGCTTACACTTATCGTCGGAATTGAAATACTAAACCAAAATTCTTTAATTAAACATTCGTCTCAAGTTATTTGTAAACAGCAGCTGTTTTTCATAAGTTAATGCATACATCCTATTAACTACTGAGATAAGATTTAAACGTCAGATTAAGCCATTAAACTCAAATTGTTTGATTTTTAAAAGAGCACCTACCGATAACAGCCCGTCATGAGTATAGCCAGTTGAGATAACCTTAAAAAACTCTCCTATCTTACAAGGTATTTGTACAGGAGGTTTGATGCCTTTATACTAGACGTAGTTCAGTTCGAGAGGCCGCAGTGGCCTAATGGATAAGACGTTAGTCTACAAATCCAGGGTCTCTCACTGCTGTGAGTTTGAGTCCTGCTCAGACCATATGCACTGTGTATAGATGGATCCGGAAATATAATACTTTCGAAGCGAGGAGCTAATCAGGTCAGCGCTCTTGAGGTAAGTTTAAACACGTCTGGTGATGTTATGGAATTATTTTATATACTAATTCAAGTGTGAGCATGCTTTTGAAACCTATTAGAATCTATTTCATCAGAAATAGGTGAAACCGAGTCGCGAGAGAAAGTAATTCAACAAAAATGTCCATTTTAGTACCTCCGAAAATCATCACTTCCAACTTCTGTTGTCATTAACACACGTAATGTTGGATTTTAGACGGATGTTGCTATGTGTACATTAACTTCATGTCGAAATACACATTCTATGCAAAAATTAACACTTGGCGAAGCTTATTTATCGAGATATTTACTTGTAAACAAATTCTCCGGTGTACCGCGTTTAGACGTAGTGCTGTACGGCAATTAGTGAAATGCAATGAAATAGCTGTACGGCGGATAGTGAAAAAAACCAAAAACTTTACGGTCTTAAATCAATAAAACTGTGTTGGTATAACCATTGTTTAGCCGTCTGACTTGACAGATAATTAATTTTTAATGGTTACAAAACCATTTAAATTTCAGGTTTGCTCATTTAAGTCAACTATAGAAAAATCATAACCTCAATCTAAGATATCATGATTTAACAGCAAATAAAAAAAAACAAGCAGTCCATGGGCCTTAACGCTCACCTTAGGATAGGTCACATATCACACAATACAAGTTCAATGATCAACTAGACTTAGTAAATGCTGTCGTATTCCTAATGGCCTTTTATAATTCATTTGGTGCAAAAATAGTCAGTTCTAATGTAGGTCTGGGGTGCACTTTTATGTAAGTTGTGAGTTCACTATAACATGGTAATCAAGAATATAATTATATGGCTTATCGGTAATTATTTCAACGCTATATGAAAAAGGTCAGTGGATCAAAAAATGTTTGAGCCTAAAATGGATCCAGATTATAGTTTCATGCAAGGTGTAAGTTCACTTTAACAATATATGGTTTATCGGCAATATGTCAAGACTATGGGAGTATTTGATTGGGTGTAAAAAATGGTCTGGTCCATGGGTCCGGGGTTCACTGTTATGTGATATTGATCAAGAATATATATATATATATATATATTATATATATATATATATATATATATATATATGGGATATAGGCAATGGTTTCAATAATGTAGGAATTATTGATTGGGTTCAAAAATGGTCTGTTCCAAAATTTTGTCATATTTGGGTTACATGTTTCATGCCAAATAAGAATATGATATATAGTCCAACCTGTCTTAAAGGCCACCTGCTGAAAAGGCAGGAAGAATTTTATCCCAATTGTTCTTTATTCATATTATTTGAACCTGTATATAAAGACCACCTGCCCATAAAGGCCACGTTTACCAATTCCATTGGGTGGCCTTTATAGACAGGTTTGACTTTATAGATTATAATTATTTATATGAAGCATATAGGAGCAATTGATTAGCTCCAATAAATGTCCGGGGTCTACATTTATGTGATATACTAGTATGAGTTTATTATAACATGGGGCAATTATTTTTAGTAATGTAGGTTATAGGTAATATCGATTGGGTCCAAAAAAAGCCCGGTCCAAAATATGGTCTGGGTCCAAAATTTTATCGTATATTGATATCGTTCATGCCGATCAAGAATATATATATATAGATTATAAATGATTGTCATTATGATAAAAAGTTATTTTTTGGGTCCAAAATGGTCCTGACCTGAATTGGTGAAATGTTTAATATCATATCATGATGGATTGGCCATGTCACAAAGTTCAAGAATATATATAGTTTATGGGCAGTAATCTTAACGCACAAGTTTTAATAAAGGTTAAAAATTTGATAAAATCACCCAATCATGATCACCTCTCGAAAACTATTACCATGACAACACGGAGAACATCAAAATTTACAACAGTTAGATCTTAAATGCATGGATATTTGCAATAGTATATTATATAACTGTTATTGTTACAGCACTAGACGACCATTTCGGAATACAATCCCTCATCAGTAAAGCTTGGGTCAAAATTATAAAACTGAAATAATTAATGAAAATTTAAAATTAACTGTCCTAAGAATGCTACAACTAAAATATCTAAGGTGTAGACAGCTGAACTGGTGAAAAAAGTTAAAAAGTACCAAAAAAAACTAGACCGTTTCTGTTCTTTGGTTGACTTTGCGCCCATGACTTTCGCCTTTATATCAAAATGATGATTATACAAATACATACAATATTCTCATATACAGTCAAACCTTTCTATAAAGGCCACCCAAGGGAACAAGTAAAAGTGGCCTTTATAGGCAGATGGCCTTTATATACAGGTTCATATAATATGAATAAAGAACAATTGGGATATAATTCCACTGGCCTTTATAAGCAGGTGGCCCTTATATAGAGGTGGCCTTTAAGGCAGGTTGGACTGTACATGCAAGTTATCTAGATACTAGTATATTGACAATTGACAAGTTCCCTCCTTAGGTACCTCACTAAATCCCAATTTTAGATCCTACAGCTTTATTTGCGAAAATCTAAAACTAGATGTCCTTGAAGAGTCTAAACTACATGTACACTGTATATCTACTGTATCTTCAGAGGAGAACATTTTATTTCACTATTTCCACAATAGGACAAACTAATACATTTGTGTTAATCTCAAAGTTCTCCATATAGACATGGTAACTAAAATATGACCAAATGGCCGAGTAGATTTTGAGAAGATTAAAATGTAAGTTTACGCACGGCGAACGACAGACAAGAAGTGATCACAATAGCGCATCTGAGCTTTGAGCTCAGGTGAGCTAAAAATCACAATTTACCTAATTCTGTATATGAATAGAACTAAATAAAAATAAACAGTTAATACTTAAACAAAGCCTTTGAGTTATGATGACCTTTTGTGTGCACAATCCATATGTGCTTTCAGGCTAGACTGCCAGGAATATACCTTTCCGCATTCATTGCACCTGTACCTAGGTGGTTGGTGCTTTCCTCTCATATAATACTTTAGGCTGTATTGAAAAGGAAAGGTAGACTGCCATACTTCACATTTATACGTGGGGGTACTAGGTTCACCGTTTTCCTTACAAATCACTAGAAGGGGGTTTTACCGGAATAATTGCGAAATTCCGGAATAGTTAGACACTTTCCGTATTCTTTGCAAAAATCCGGAATATTTAGATCAAATCCGGAATTTTTATACCAAATCCGAAATAATCAGACAAAATCCAGAATAATTGGTCAAAATCCGGAATAATGAGAATATTTTTACGGTAAATTTTACGGATTCTAAAAATTGCGGTAAGTGTCCGTTTATTTCGGTAACTCGTCTGATTATTCCGGTAAAAGACTGATTATTACGGTAAAAATCTAATTATTCCGGCAAATGTCCAATTATCACGGTAATTTTTTTTAATTATTATTTTTTAGAAAATTTCCCGTAATAATTGGACATTTGCCAGAATAATTATACTTTTTCCGGAATAATCAGACACTTACCGTAATTTTTAGATTACGGAAAACTTACCGTAACAATATAGTCCAATTATTCCGGATTTTGCCTGATTATTCCGGATTTTACCAGTTTATTCCAGATTTATTTGGTTTATTCCGGATTTGGTCTGATTATTCCGGATTTTCGCAATTATTCCGGTAAAACCCCCTTCTAGTGAATCACCATGTGTCGTTACAACGACCCCTGTGAAAGGAACTCATTCTTGCAATGTTTGCACCTATCAGAGGTGACCTTAGTATGACTTGGCCAGTGATACCTATAGGCAACTGCTTGAATAAACCCTCTTTCACACAGACTACACTGGTACTTGAATGTGCGATCATGTTTATTTTTTATGTGTAGATTTAGACCATAACGGGGTTTAAACCGTTTACCACACTTGTCACACATGTGAGATGGTGATTTTTCTTTATTTTCATTTGATGGTTAAACTGGTGTGCTTGTATTAGGCTTTTTAGTTTTGTGGGTTTTTGTGTGTTTTTTTGTAGTTGCTTAAATCTAGCGTAGAATATACGCAGATGTCGCAGTGGTATCTTTTCCTGGACTGCTCGCCGACGATTTCTTCTTTGCCCGATAAATCTAATGAATTGTTGCACAGAAAATCGCTTTATACATCCAATTGTCGTACATGGACTCAGCAAGTTGTCGTACAACACATTCTCATATTACGTCTAAACGCGGTACACCGGAGAATTTGTTTACAAGTAAATATCTCGATAAATAAGCTTCGTCAAGTGTTATTTTTTTCACAGAATGTGTATTTCTACATGATGTTAATGTACACATAGCAACATCCGTCTAAAATCCAACATTACGTGTGTTAATGACAACAGAAGTTGGAAGTGATGATTTTCGGAGGTACTAAAATGGACATTTTTGTTGAATTACTTTCTCTCGCGACTCGTTTTCACCTTTATTTCTCATGAAATAGATTCTAATAGGTTTCATAACCATGCTCACATTTGAATTAGTATATAAAATAATTCCATAACATCACCAGACGTGTTTAAACTTACCTCAAGAGCGCTGATCTGATTAGCTCATCGCTTCGAAAGTATTCTATTTCCGGATCCATCTATACACAGTGATATGAGGGAAAGTGAATTTCCCTTGCCGTTGGTCTGTACGGGTTCACCCGGTGTCAGTATAATATGACTATGGGAGTAATACGCTTGTCTGCGGCGTACTGACTTGGTGAGCTAGCATCTTAAAGTCGCACTGAGTGCGCGCTGGTACAAGGCAGACCACATAACACTTGCACTTCAGATGCATATACCAACTTGTTCATAGAAAAATCCATAGAAATAAATAAGAAACGTACTCGTCGCGATAAGCTAAAAAATTGCTACTGCGAGTTGTATCGACCCCAGCTATAGGTGAAGTGGCATACTTTTTTACTTTAGCAGTGTGCCCAGGGCAATGAGTGAGGTATCTTTAACGTATAACGCCTGTGGTAACACGGGAGAATCGGTTTTCAATGTTTTTTACAATGAAGCACTTAACTATATTTAATAAATGTCGATTGTTTGGCAAAGAAACGGCAAATACCTATTTTCAAGTCTTGGTCAGACCATGTTGTAATAACAGCAGTATTATTTAATACTATAAGATGTAAACATTTGTTTTTTGGCATTGCGTATTTTCATCTCCCCAGGGAATCAGAAGAACAGCCGTGTTTTAAAAATAACATGCAACTTTTAAAACAGTGCACTTAATGCACGTGCATTATTACTTAAGATACACTGTAAAATACTTATCTAAGATTTTATGAACGACCGATTTTTAAATTATCTAGATGTTGACTTGAAATTGACTGTAACTAAACTGTGTGTACAGTACAGACCTGTCGAAATTTTGACACTAAGTTAACTAAACAGTAATGAATCGATGTGCAATTGATGGATCGCCGGCCACGCCCACAATGTTCCGACAAAGGTCAAGCATGCCTGAATTACACGCAAAAAGAATGAAAACTCGGCCTGAATTGTGATATTTAATAACGTCACTGACACTAGTACGTCATTAGTTGCCGTGACGCTGCTTTGGTACCATGATGGCGGCCAGTGTCGGAACATTGTGGGCGTGGTCGGCGATACGTCAATTAGTCTCGAGCCCTCGTTAGCAGCTTTTGTCTATCTGTCAACAGGAGATAGTAATAAAAATAATATTCTAGCGTGACCTGAGATTTCTTTCATATGAAGTATGAAGAGAGCCACCCGTAGTATATCAAACGATATACCCATCGCTGTTCCGTTTTAATGACGTACTCCCTTGCTTATCTTATGACGTCATGTTATGTGTCGAAAAAATTAATAAGATAATAGAATAATAATTTTAATAGATTAATAGATAATAAAACACATAAATAATCAATAGATAAATAAATAAATAAATAGTGCAGTTTATGCAGCGAGCTAGCCAGAATGGACAATTTTATATAAAACGTCAAACGTCACGAGTATGAAAAACTACGCCGGGATTTGAGGTTGGATTTGTGCGTAACGCCTACGGCAACTGATTGCTCGATTGTTAAACGTCACGGGTCTAAAAATGTTGTAACGTTTTAATCGTCGAGGGTCTAAGAAGGTTAAGCCACAAGCTTATCTATAACCCGGTCACTTGACAACTGAGCTTTGGCTTCTTTAAATGAGCTGAGTGTTAGACTTTCGACAGGTCTGTATTGTAATACACTGTACTCAGATTTGTTACATTATATTACGCCTGGCAAACTATCAATACTTGACAAAAAATACTAAGTCGGAGAAACTGTTAGGTACATGTACGTCAAAAAGTTCCAGAGTATCAAAACATAAGTTTATTTAATATACAGTACATACCTTTCGAAAGTTTAACACTGAGCTAACGAAAAGAAGCCGAACCCCCACAGCTAAGTGTCCGAGATATGGTTAACAAGTGTTCGAATACTACATAGAGGTAGTTGTCAAAAAGCTGCCGATACATAGAGAAAGTGGGTCAACTATGATCTGTCAATTCGCACCAATCTGCTAGCTTAGTGTTAAACTTTCGACAGGTCTGTACTGTATATGTGTTTTTCACAACTAAATTACTAAATTGTGTTGATTATTAAACAACTGCATCAATCGAAAAGTGCAATCTTCTTAAACGAATTTAGCTTTCAGCTGTTTATAATAATGCAATATGCATATGCAGAACAGACCTGACTAAAATTCAACATTTAGCTAATGAGAATTTTAATTTTTAAACTGCATGTACATGTAAATTACACTCTCATGACTCAACAGTACTTGCATCGAAAAGTGCAATCTTCTTAAACGAATTTAGCTTTCAGGTGTTTGTGATAATGCAATATTCATATGCAGTACAGACCAGACTAAAGTTTAACATTTAGCTAATAAGAATTATTTGAAATTCGAGACTGCCAAGTGGTAGATATATGGAAAGCTAGAGAACATATGGAAAATGTCGAAATGCTAGGGAAATATAGCTAATAATGGGTCGAATTCAGCTGTCGAATCGGTTATGATCCTTCAGCTTATTGTTAAAGTTTTGGTGGACCTGTACATGTACACGTATGCTACTTATGCATATAATTAAATTGGTAAATTAATCATTTACGTCGCCATCTATAGCGTCCAGACCTGTCGAAAGTTTAACACCTAAGTTAACGAATTTGTGCCGAATCGTTATCGCACCTGTTAGCTTTTCGAAAGCATATATATATGCTACTTATGAGTGTAATGTAATTGGTGCATTAATTTCAGTTAATTTGTTTACGTCGCCATCTATAGTGAACGGACCTGTCGAAAGTTAACGAATTTGTGCTGAATCGTAGCGCACCTTTTAGATATACATGTATATCGGTGGTTTTTTGGCAGCATCTATTTATTTATCTCTCGATAGCTATAAAACCACTAGCTGTCAATATCTCGGACAGTCGACAGTCTAGCTAGCATCGACTCCTCTTAGTTAGCTCAGTGTTAAACTTTTAACAGGCCCGTGGTGGGAATGATTGAAGGATGCACATAAGTAGATATATATACTCCAGTGACAGATTTTGCTAATAAATTGGTGACATTCAATCGAATGAAGGTGTACTAATATCAGGTAAGTTAATATTTAGGGGATAAAGTATGGTAAATTTTAACAGCATATGCCATACCAGGCCGAGACCCCGGTAGCTTTCGCTCGGGGTATAATATTGGTCGAGGGTTGATATGGCATGTGATATGGATTTCACCATGCCTTATTATTTTCTATTATATATTTGCATATACATGTACTTGTACGGTATCAACTACAAAATTTGATATGACACATATGAGTGAAAAGGGTTGTGATATTAGGGTGCGATATATAATATTGGCCGAGGATTGAAATGGCATGTGATATGGATTTCACCATGCCTTATTATTTTCTATTATATATTTGCATATACATGTACTTGTACGGTATCAACTACAAAATTTGATATGACACATATGAGTGAAAAGGGTTGTGATATTAGGGTGCGATATATAATATTGGTCGATGATTGATATGGCATGTGATATGGATTTCACCATGCCTTATTATTTTCTATTATATATTTGCATATACATGTACTTGTACGGTATCAACTACAAAATTTGATATGGCACATATATGAGTGAAAAGGGTTGTGATATTAGGGTGCGATATAATAAAAAACAAACATACTAATCCATGTCCGAATCACAATCCAGAAACAAAGTAAAAACTTTGGAACTGACAAGTTAGGTTAGACACGTGAACTTCCATCAGGGAAGTGAGGCCGGGTGCTCCGGAAGGGTAAGCGCCTCTTGTTTAGCTAGCTACACCCGCCACGTGTGTAATCAAAATTGTGTGAAAGGAATAGGAACTATGAGACGTCAAATATATCCAGGGCAATCCTGGACACAGAGACATCAAACTTATCAACAATACTGTGATGACGGCCATAAAACTTTTTGAGGGCCTTGGTAAGCCTAGGCTTGCAATATAAAGGATATGATTTAGTGAGTGATTCATTATTGATTTGTAGTTTGCATCACTATCATGTATTCAAAAACTAAATATTAGTAGAAATATATGCTAAATAAAAATATCATATGCGAGATCATTAGAGATCGATTGGTATTATGAATCAGAATAATGAATAGCAAATTAAATGTACTACGAATACAGATAGAAATGCACTCAAACAGAAGCTTATATGTCATATATTGACAATCAGATCAAAATTGTTAGCATAACAGAAATTTTCAACTAGAAAATCTGTGAGCCACAAGCTCATAAAAAATACCCTCCGCTCCCAAAAATCCATCGGATCAATTTTTTAAATAGGAGGTGCATATCTACATTATATCACAAAGATTTGGTGAAAGTTTCATGAAAATCCATTGACGGGTTTAGGAGGAGTTGCGGATAAGAGATAGGTACCCTAAGGTGTAACGGAAGGACGGAAGGACACACGGAAGGACACCCCTATCACTATATAACCCCCCCACTTTTTAAGCGGGGGTATAATTTCTGCTACAATAATTTATTTTATCCAGTATTCTGACAAACGTATGAAACCGTTAGTATAAGGGCAATTTTTTTTCAAATACGGATAGAAACGTCGGCTTATAAGGTTCGAATGCTAACCAATCAAGCAATGTTTCACGAAATAGGATGAAATAAAATGACGTTTTCAAAGACCCACTGAATTCATAACTGTTTGAATGCGAGCAAAACAATCATGATTCTGTACAATTAAAAACATCCTTTAAATGAATCAAATTATTATCATATTATATCTTTTGTCACGATTTAACACTTAATCAGCAGCATATGGTGATCCTTATGCAACTTGCAACATATTTTCTTGATATGTACTACAGACCTGTCGAAAGTTTAACACTGGACTTACAAAAAGGAGTCAAAACTCGACAGCCGAATGGCAGAGAGAGATAGGTATGCGTACAACTGACCGAAAAGCTGCCGAGAGACAGATAACAGCTGCCGAAAAGCTGTCGTGATATAGCTAACGATGGGCAAAAATGAGATTACGATTTGGAACTTTTTCGTTGGCTGAGTGTTAAACTTACAGCAGGCCTGTACTTGTACACAGCTGATTACAATACTCTCATTAATCTTAAGACAGATTTTAAAACAAAAGGTCGCGTACATCTGTGTCAATAATATCATATTCGACGTGTTTTTTAAATGTAGCTTAAAACATGTTGGCTCTGAAAAAGAAGAATCAGCATTTCTTTCTACACGAGACAAGACATAAGACAAATTTAGTAAGTGCATTTGCGGAAGTTTTTTGTTGTTTATAATTTTTGTTTATTTATTTACTTATTTTTTAAAAAATTTCTGTCTTTATGTATTTATTTATTATTTTTGTTAAAATGCACTTCCAATTTGTTCAATCATCGTTTTTAAGACTTTCAACCTCTCTCCGAATCATTGTTTTTTTTCTGAAGGAACTCATTGAGCATTTATCTATCGATGACGTCATGTCAATGTGACGTTATTGTGGTGCTCAAAATGTATGGTATATTACAGGGAACTCTATCGTGTGAGGGAAAAATGATATTTTTATTCTGGCAATGTGATTGCGCTTATATAGTAAATTGTCAGTATATATGAATGAGGTTTAATAATTACATTTTAAAATACCGGTCCAAAATGTCCGCGATTCCATTACGTATACTGTGACAGGGTTTATTTCCGTAAGGCCTTTTTTTTAGTCCGTAAGCGAAGTGACAGAGTGTCTCAAACTACAAATTAGCCTTATTGAATTTTAATTGAATTTTAACTAATTATTTTGATCAGTAAACACATGTTTTAGACAACTTTACATCGGGGCCCTGACTGGATCGGAGATGGTAAGCTATATACATGTAGGGATTCAAGTGACCATACCACTAGACATTTATGCCAGTGCGCATCCAAAGTCTGGGGTTTAATAATCAGGGACTCTTATACAGCATAGACCTGTCGAAACTTAAACACTGAGCTGACGAAAAGCAGCCTACGTTCGGTTTCCAACTTTCCAATGTGTGAATAGATAGTGGTAAAATACTGTCAAGTGCTAGACAGTGGCAGCTACCGATGTACAGCTAACTAGGGACCGACATGATCATGAGCTGCTGATCCATTAATTATTCATTAGCTTAGTGTTGAACTTTCGACAGATCTGTACTGTAGATTTATGTGTATGTTTTTCTTGTCTTGTCATTTGGCTGTTTTATTATTTACTACTATGGTTTTGAATTTGAAAATGTCTCCCTCTTTTATAACATTTTCTAGGATTAATTATATGTTACATATAGGCAAACAACGTTGACCTGCCCGCTTGACCTTTCATTTAAATATTTATCACGGACCAAGTACATTTGGTGCTTGAATCATGTGCATTTATTTCATTTTACCTGTAATTAATTTCTATTGTTCTCTCCATGGTCCACAAACATGGTCCAGTCTCACTACCTTTTTACCTTGAAATCTCAAATGTATGCTAAGTGAGACTACAGGTGTATAGGGAACAAAACATGAAAGAATTGAAAACATTTGGCTGTTTGGTGATTGAATCATATGCATTTATTTCATTTTACCTGTAATTAATTTCTATTGCTCTCTCAATGGTCCACAAACATGGTCCAGTCTCACTACCTTTTTACCTTGGAATTTCAAATGTATGCTAAGTGAGACTACAGGTGTAAAGGTAACACAGGTGTTTATCATGAGATATACTCACTTCATAGAGTAAACCTGTGCAATGCGTTAACTTGGATCTTAACACTACCTATGTATGGATGGACCCCCTATATGAATATTCATAATAAAAGGTCAAACAGACAAGTCAATGTTGTTTACCTACATAATAGGAGCATATCAATCGATCTTATCGGCTTCAAAACAAATACATTATAGATGCACATACTAAACAATATTCGATATAGCGATCTTCATGTTTTTTATGATTTTTTGTATTATTCAAATTTATATCAACAGGGGTATCAATAAATTTCACGAACAATCGAAAAATTAGTGAGCCATTAGAGATTAGGTTTAAATATTAATTAATAACAGGGATTAATTATTTATGATTAAATAAGGCATGTAAATGAAACCATTTGAAAACCCCAGGAGAATGGGTGTAGGTAAATTTTTTCGAGTTTATAATTATGAATCAATTTTTAATTATGATCCGAGGGCAGTTAAAATGAAACTATTCTTTTTCCAAACAGCTATTACATTGATTTTTTATATAATATAACACTTGAGTTTGCACCATCATAATAGCTAAATTTAACAATAGTGGGTTAGTTTCTATTAAAGTTTGAGTTTGTTTTTCTCGTGTACTCGTGTTTTCTCTACCACCTTGGTCACATATCCAGGGTAAATAAAATAAAATATATACCAAGAAATAAACGAGGGTAATGATAGACAGATAGATAGATAGAGGGGTCGATTGATCTGGGGCAGCGAATGAGTAGGGACAAGACTGGCGATGCAGCGTCTTAAATAATACACTTTTAGACTGTTTGGTTGGTTGGTTGAATGTTGGTTAACGTCGCATCAGCAATTTTTCAGCTATTCGCGACGAGAACTATTTTATTATTCTATGTGCATGTGAAGTTCAAGTGTTGTATGGTTTTCCTTAACTTGTACCAGCGCGCACTCAGTGCGACTTTAAGGCGCTAACTCACCAAGTACGCCGCAGACAAGCGTACCACTCCCATAGTCGCATTATACTGAACCGCGTGAACCAGTACAGGCCAACGGCAAAGGAAATTCACTTTCCCTCATGTGGTTTGAGCAAGACTCAAACTTACAGCAGTGAGAGACCATGGATTTGTAGACTGACGTCTTATCCATTAGGCCATCGCGGCCTCCCACTTTTTGACTGAAGAACTGAACTACGTCTAGTATAAAGGCATCAAACCTCCTGTACAAATACCTTGTAAGATAGGAGAGTTTTTTTAAGGTTATCTCAACTGGCTGTTCTCATGACGGGCTGTTATCGGCAGGTGCTCTTTTAAAAATCAAACAATTTGAGTTTAATGGTTTAATCTGACGTTTAAATCTTATCTCATGTATGCATTAACTCATGAAAAACAGTTGCTGTTTACAAAACTTTAGACGAATGTTTAATTAAAGAATGTTGGTTTAGTATTTCAATTCCGACGATAAGTGTTATGTTTGAGTCCAATAAAAAGCTGCCAGCTATAGGCGAATGTCTAGAAATTTTGCCTGTGCGTTGCGCTGATGGCATTATACATAAGGGTTCTTAATCGTGTCAACCCTACAGTGACACCGGACCTTGTTTAAGTTCTTATCCGAAAGACATTTGACTTTCATTTCGTAATGCCGAGTGCTTGGCCAAGGAACAGTCACTATCCCCTTTCAAGTCTTTGGTCAGGCCCGGTCGATGTCACTTACGGAGCGAGCACTCTACCAACTGAGCTACCGCAGTGGTAAAGGCAAGATACTGATATTAAGAACTTGATATAGGGACTTGTGCAACTCTAGGTTACGGATCACAGTGCTTCGAGGTTCCGAATGAAACTGGGACAGAAGTCGGTGCATATCCTTCGGTAAGAAACTTTGGCAGTTCGCGTGTTGAAAATCGGTGGTTTTCTGGGAATTTTGGTGGAATCGATCGCCTAAATATAAGTGAAACCCATGTACTGTTAACTAAGACCTTACGACACTCTTACTTCCCCCTCATCCCGTCATAAATGTGGAATGTTTTATACATAGTCTCAGTGATTATAATGCTATTCACGTTCTTATGGGTGGCAGTATCGAATTTGACATGCATCAAAAGGACAGAGAGCTCTTTGCCATTCATGCCGCCCAGTTCATACACAAGACTGCAAAACTTTATTTCAAAACAGTCAGGGTTGCCTCGTTATCATCAGACCATCGCTCTTCGCTATAACTCGCAATGTTTATATTTATTTTCTTCTCTCCTAATCTGTATATAATTGTATTTTGATGTTCTTTTGTTATATTTAATTACTCTCTATACTAGAGGAAATAAAGAATATAATTGCCCGGATATATGTACACGATAAACGACGATATAAAATACACGCAAAATAATCTTTTCATTAGAAATCAGTTGGCATTACAGTCCAACCTGCCTTTAAAGCCACCTCTATATGAGCCATCTGCTTATAAAGGCCATAATTGCACCCTAATTGTTCTTTATTCATATTATCTGAACGTGTATATAAAGGCCACCTGCCCAAAAAAGTTAACTTTTACTGGTTCCCTTGTGTGGCCTTTACAGACTGGTTTGACTGTATTTGAACCTGTATATAACGGCCACTTTTACTGGTTCCCTTGGTCGACCTTTAAAGACAGATTTGACTATATAATAATTTAATCAAACAACATAAAAATGTCAAAAGCAAACATACCGATACACGTTTAAATTACAATCTAAAAAGCAAAGTAAAAGTAACTGGCATTGGCACATTAAGTTTTTTTCATCACGTGAACTTCCACAAGTTAACTGACACCGGGTGTTCCGAAAGCTAAGCATATCTGTCTAGCTTAAACTTGTTAAACTCATGATGTAGAAAATGTTAAGTTTCAAGGAAAAAAGGTCTAATAAAAAAAACAAACGTACAAATCCATGGTACAAAGTTATATTTTGGAAACTAGTAATTTGAGTTAAACACGTAAATGAGAATTTGGATTAAAAACTGAAATAGATAGGGGATTGAACTTGAAAAAACCCAACTTAATTTGCTTATCAAAACATTTGATTCATCTCAACAATTTTACAAGGGAGGCCCTGGCTTCAATCTGACCTTTATAGACAGTAGACATTCATAAATTGTGCATTGGATTATATTGCCGTTTGTCTATAAGCAACATTCAACCAACCAACCGTTTGTCTATAAGCATAGTACAGACCTATTTAACACTATGTTAACGAACATAAGTCGCCGACTGGCCGAGATATAGGTAGCCAGTAACCAGGAAGCTGCCATATTAAAGATAACATTTGCTGAAAACTTGTCGATATATTATATATAGCTACGATTTGTCGGTTTGGCACCAGTTCGTTAGAGTAGCTCAGTGATAAACTTTCGACAGGTCTATTCTGTATGTAATCTAACCATTGTTTTGTTGAGTTTGTTTAATGTCTCAGTTGAGAACATTTCACTTATATCGATACGTCGCCAGCTGTAGGCGAAGATGCAGAATTTTTACCTGTGTGTTGCGCTGATCGCATTATACAGCAGGGCTCTTTATCGTCCGTGCCACAGAATCTTGTTTATATTAAGTTTCCACCCGAAAGAACCGTGACTTTTACTTCGTAATGCCGAGTGATTGGCGAAAGAATAGTCACTACCTACTTTCAAGTCTTGGGTCAGACCCGGTCGGGGTTCGAACCCAAGACTTTTCATTTACAGAGCGAACATTCTACCAACTGAGCTATTGCAGTAGTAGCGCCACCATAGAGATGAAAATGCTGGTTGACACGTGATTCATTTTCATGTGCCAGTTTAAATTAATGTACACTACAGAAATATATTAAACCTCATACACTGTAGCTACATTCGGGTTAACCTATTGTGACACACAACAAGCATGTTCTCAGGAAAACATAAACATGTGTACTATGATTTATATAAGATATACGTTTACTGCTCTTATAGTAATTTCGTTGTGAAATCCGTTCTCAGATAGCCGCGGTTAAATTTAGCTTTAAACATGCACAATATTAACTTGCTGTTGGTATGGGATGAACGCGTAAATCTCTTTTATTGCACTTGGTTTTACATAGTGTTTTAAAGACTGCACAACCGCTGTTATTTGAATTGATCATGGATGCAACAGGATGTTTTAAAGACATCAGTTGATGCATGTTGTCGGAATTTGGTTGGCCAGTATTTGAAGGACATCTTGTTTTGGAATTGATAGATAGATCTATTCAGATTTCGTTTGTGGCCTATAAAGTAATTTTACAGATCTCATGTTTCTAAATTTGGACTTTTAAGTGTAAGTACATTGTATCACATATTTTACCACAATAAGTAGATACCAAATTTGGTATTTGTATAATTTTAGGGTACAGTCCAACCGGTCTTAAATGCCACCTCTATATAAGGGTCTTCTACTTATAAAGGCCAGTAGAATTGTGTCCTAACTGTTATTTGAACCTGTATATAGAGGCATCCTGTCTGTAAAGGTCACCTTTAATTTGCTGGTTCCATTAGGTGGCCTTTATAGACAGGTTTGACTGTATTTGAAAAATCTGATTAATCCACCTGTAAACTAGCTGTATGACTGTATTTAATTTTGCCCTGATAGATAAATTGTTTTATTTATTTATAATTCAATTCTACTTTGTTTTAGGCATTTTGATTGGTCATATTTTTTCTGTTATGTTTGCGGGAATGGATTAGCTCTCAGTGACGCCATCTCATTATGGATGGCGCACTGAGGCATTTGAATTCCTACGCCATAACGCTGCTAGTTTATACTTCCTAGGGCAACAGTGTCATTTAAATTGTTGACTTTTTGTTAAAAAAATTCTACAGATTGAATTATACGGAAAGAAGTTTATTTTTCTTTTCGTTATGAAAGTATGAAAGAATTTGACATTGCACACATAACATAATTCGCTACGCAATTTATTTAGTGTGCAAAATGTCCAATTCTTTACACTTCCATAACAAAAAGAAAAATTAACTTCATTCCTATTAAAAATGGTTTTAGAGTAGGTTCGCACGGTATAAGCATAATGCTGTTTTTATAGGTAACGCGTCATGCGAAACCATGTACTTGTGTTTGTGACGTTCTGAGAAAATACGTCAGAAAATAGCGGACATTTAACTCCTACAATGAAAACACCTGTTGTCATATAATTATTATATACGATATTTATCTTTCCACATATACTAATCAAAATTTAATTTTTACATGTTTGTATTTTCCCAAAAGATAGCGTGACATTACATAAATCGGTCGTACCATCATAATCTATTGTTCTTTAATCCCCTGTACACGTCATTTTTAATCATGATTCTGGGCATAATTGTAGAATAATATACACTTGTACATTTCATAAATCAATCTAATCAAAATTTGTGTAGGAACTCTTAACTCTTAAAATCAATCTCATGTCACAAGCGTATGGTTTAACCCGCATTCATTACACTAAGTAAGTTGATATATACATGTACATGCCCTCTTGTTGGAATTTGTTTTAAAAGACCTTCTTTTGGAATGTTGCATAATATTCAAAATTGTACCGTTACGTTGATGGGTTCGCTTTTGGATATTAGTATAATGAATATTTAGACTCGATATGCAAACGGGTGTTTAATCTTTATGGAATTGTAGGTTTAGAATCAAACGTATAAATTAGATTCGATTTGCAAACGGATATTTCTATTTTTCTTGGATTTTAATTGTAGACTTCAAACGTATGTACATATATTTTATTATAAAATTTAAATATTTATTACTTACATTTTTATTTTATGCATGTGTATGTGTTTGATGAGGGAATACTATTGATTTGAATTTATTTTTGCAATATTATGCACGTGTAAATCGGTCACTATGAAATATAACGGGTCATAAAATTAGATAATACGAGTATATAGCATTTTAAAATATATAATAATAATAATAATAATAATAATAATAATAATAATTATATAATAATAATATTTTATTATAGTGTCACATGTCATAAAACAATAATAAATACATATTTTAATAGTATATACATATAAGAATTACGACATACTGCCTAAAAGACTTATGAGACACTTTTATCACATAATGCATAAAAAACAATTTTTAACCATATAAGATACTATAAAAAACCCTGGATAATGAGTAAAAATCACATATAAGAAACCCTTTATAAACTTACTGCATAGTAGTTTTAAAAAATATCACATATTAAAAAACCTTTATAATCACACTTTGCAGTAGCATTAAAAGTAATATCACAAATTGTAGTTTCTAAAAATGCTTAAAAAATGAAACTATAAAAATTCAGAAAAAAGTTTTCTTCGTTTTAAAAAGTTACATAGAATACTAGCTAAAATGTTTTGCAATTCATCACAGTTCATAATACTATAAAACTTTAGTGAGTGCGTTATGATGTTTTATCATGAGACCTTCGACCTCGGTCAATTTTGCTTTTCTTTGCCGATAAAACATCATATTGCACTCACTGAAATGATTTAATTTTTTTATTACATGTGTACATGTAAACTATTTACTTTTAATTCGCTTTTGCCTTTTATGTTCAGTGGCCGCCATCACGGTACCAGGCTAGTAGCGTCACGAAAACTAATGACGTACTAGTGTCGGTGACGTCATTAAATAGCACAATTAAGGACGAGTTTTCATTCTTTTTGTGTGTAACTCAAGTTTCCAACGCTTAGTGCAATATGATGTTTTTTTCATGCTCTAAAATGCAATATGATGAAAAACGGTGTTGCGCGTGCAAGTAGTTTAACCAATCAAAACAAAGATCTCAGAGTCAAATCAAACCATAATGTTATAATAATATTGATCATATTATCTCTAAACTTTATATTTATTGTAGCATGCACGTTTTATTATAAATGTAAAGTATATATCGATTTTAATTTTAATTTTGATTTTATGCACGTGTACTTCGGTCACCATGACACTTTTATGGGTCATTAAAAGAGTACTTTCAAAGATATAGTAATGTTTGTACATCATTGATGTTTAATTTTATTCGCTGTTTTTTATATCTAGTATTATATTATACAATTATAGCATTTCAGTGAGTGCGATATGGTGTTTTATCGGCAAAGAAAAGCAATATTGGCCGAGGCCGTAGGCCGAGGTCAATATTACTTTTCTTTGCCGATAAAACACCATATTGCACTCAAGGAAATGCTATAATAGTTTTATTACATGTTAACTATTTTAAAATGAAAAGACTGGTGTTATATTTTAATGATAAATAAGTTTTGCCTTTTATGTTCCGACTCTGGCCGCCATCACGGTACCAGAGCAGCGTCACGACAACTAATGACGTACTAGTGTCTGTGACGTCATTAAATGGCACAATTCATTCTTTTCTTGTTGAATTCATGTTTCCAACGATGGATTTGATTGGCTTAGTGCAATATGGTGTTTTATCAGGTTCCAGAGTGCAATATGATGAAAAACGGCGTTGCGCGTGCAAGTAGTTTAACCAATCAAAACAAAGGTCTCAGAGTAAAGTCATATCATAATGTAATAAAATAAAATATTACTATAATTAAATTTTGCACATGTGATCTGGTCACTGAAATATTATGGGTCATAAATTAGAATAATTTCAAAGAAACTTTATTTTTCGCTATTTTATATTCATTACAAAGCTGTCACCGTGTCAGGTAGCTAAAACCTGTTGTTGCTGTAATTTTTTTTTAATTTATTACCGGATATACAACACAGACCTGTCGAAAGTTTAACACCGAGTTAACGAAAATAAGTCGTATATCGGCGGCCAAGATAATACTTGCTAGTATCCAATTAGCTAGATGCCTATTGTTGACTTGAATAATGGTGTTTAACCTCCAAGTCAAGAAAATTTCACTTATATCAAGACGTCGCCAGCTTCACACCTACCATGGCACGGAACATCGCTTAGTTTAAGTTACCATCGGAAAGAACCGTAACTTTCATTTAGTAATGCCGAGTGCTTGGTGAAAAAACAGTCACTACCACTTTCAAGTCTTTGGTCAGACCCGGCCATACCTACTTAAGGAGCGAGCACTCTACCAACCGAGTTTCGCAGTGGTAATAGATGGCAAGAGATAATGGATGTGGAAAAATTGTCGCGATACAGCTAATGGAGGGCGTACATTAGCTGTAGAATCGGCACTATTTCGTTACCTCAGTGTTAAACTTTTGACAGACATGTATTGTATGTTGTTTAAATCTCTTCAATATTACGTTTAGCGTTTTGTTGTTTTAACAGTAGAAGGGACTCTGAAGATACAGATGTTGCTAATTTTGAAGTTTATAGTAACGAAAAATTTATAAAAATTTAAACTCCTATTATGGTGGTGACAATGCCCTTAGGACAGGTTCCTGATGTACCACATGCTTTTTTATAAAATGAAACAAATAAATATCGTTGATGTAGTACATGCCTGTCGAAAGTTTAACAATAAGCTGACAGAAATTGAGTCGTGTATCGGCGGCGAAGATATAAGTAGCTATAAGCCGACTGCCTAGATACCAAGAGTTGAGTTGAGTAATGGTGTTTAACGTCCAAGGCAAGAATATTTCACTTAAACTGAGATGTCGCCAGCTATAGACGAAAGTGCAAAAAGTTTGACTGTGCGTTGCGCTGATGGCATTATACAGCAGGTTTCTTTATAGTGTCACACCTACCGTGACATGGGGGCAAGTTTATTTAATTTCCCATATGAAAGAACCACGACCTTCATTTCGTAATACCAAGTGTTTGGCGAAAAAACTACCCTCTTATAAGTCTTTGGTCAGACCCGGTCGTAGTGCGAATCCGCGAGCTCCCATCTACGGAGACAGCACTCTACCAACCGAGCTTCTGCATTGTTGCTAGATGCTAAGAGATAGCATTTGTGGAAAAGCCGTCGCTATATAGCTATTAAAGGACCTACATTGTATCGGCACTATTTCGTTATATTAGTGTGTAACTTTCGACGGGCCTGTATTGTATGTTATTAAAATCACTTTAATTAATTTTGAAGTTTTGTTGCTGTAACAGTAAATGCGATCCTAAAGATACAGATGTTGCTAATTTTGAGGTTAATAGTAACAGAAAATACATCAAAGTTTTGAATCATAAAATTCATATTATGACGATGACAACGGCCTTAAGACAGATTCTGTATACGCGACATAAATGTTTCATAAATATCGTTATTGCACATGTCATAAAGTACGGGCTTGTTAAAAGTTTAACATTAAGCTAACAAATATTAAAGCCGAATTGGCAACTCATTTTGGCTCCTCGTTAGCTATAATTTCGGCAGGTGCTTCCTATCTGATGATCGCTCGACAGCTTTTCCGTCACTAGTAATCTTTATCTTGGACACTCGGCAGTCGAGATTTGCGATCGACTACTACCTTTGGGACTGAGTTAAACTTTCGACAGGTCTGTTCTGTATTTATGGAATCACATTTCAAATTTTTATTTATGAGAACTATACTAAATATTATACCAGTTTTAATTACACAGCACTAGATGACCGTTTCGGAATACAATTCCTCATCAGAAGCGCTTGAATCAAAACTGTGAAATATTTCAGTGTATTTCAGTTCAGATCATAAACATCCAAGTTATCGCTGTCGTCGGATTGTAATAATTTAGCAAGATTAATTTAAAAACTTTTTTTTCAAAAATATCGAATTGCCATGCATACATGTGGGATATATCTGTTCATTTCATTCAAGATCATAATTATTCAAACTAGCGCTGTCGTCGGTAATGGAGGATCATTATAAAATTAATAATTGTGATTCGAACATGCACCGGCGTGTCTTTGCTTCAGCTTTGGAATCGGACATGGACGGGCATGTTGACAGTCGATATTGTGATTTGGACATGGATCGGTATGTTGACAGTCGATATTGTGATTTGAACATAGGTCGTATGTTGACAGTCGATATTGTGATTTGAACATGGGTTGGTATGTTGACAGTTGGAATTCTGATTTGAACATGGGTCGGTATGTTGACAGTTGGAATTGTGATTTGAACATGTGGAATTGTGATTTGAACATAGGTCGGTATGTTGACAGTCGATATTGTGATTTGAACATGGGTCGGTATGTTGACAGTTGGAATTGTGATTTGAACATGGGTCGGTATGTTGACAGTAGGAATTGTGATTTGAACATGGACCAGTATGTTTTTAAGATTGTGACTTAAAATTGGAAATTTATCGCTATGTTTATTTTTACTGTTGCATCTGACGTAGACCGACATGTGTATGTTTGACTTTTGGGACTGTGATTTTGACACGGACTGTTGTGTTTTTGGTTTTACTTTTGGGATTGTGATTTAGACATGTACAGAATGTTTGTTTTTAGACTTGTTGTATTCGAAAAAAACTATTTAAAGCTTTTTTGTTTTTGTGATATTATAGATATTAAATAGAGTTTATTGAAAATGACAACCCCGGGATTACAGAATGGCACAAATGGAAGTGACACTTCCGGCGGTGGAGAGGATTCATCATCTATATACGCATATCCGGTAAGTAAGAATTTATAACAACCGTAACCATAGTTACCTGTGTTTTGGTAATAATCGCCTTTTTTATAATCAAAAACAGATACATTAACCCATGTCCAATCCTAAAACCACAATCTAAAAGCAAAGTAAAAACTTTAAAACTAGAAAAAGTTGAAAACATGAACTTCCAACAAGGAAACAAGGTCGGGTTTTCTGGAATGGTAGGCACATCGTTTTAAAACTAATTATAAAAATTATATTTATGAAAAAGCTAGCTATATGTACACCCGCCATGTATGTAATAAAAATGATAATATAATTTGCCATGATTATTATCATTAGTAGTAGTAGTAGTAAAAGTAGAAGTGATAATTGTTGATTGGTGCTTCTGGTATACTAGTGATCTGTATGTTTTCACAAACATTAATCCATCGTAGCATGCAAAAAAGTGCAGAATGGAATGTGCATTTGAGTTTATTATAAGGTACATGTAGCTATATTGCACAAAATCTGGTCTATGAGAAAATAACAATAACTTGTAAGCCAATCAAATTTAGTGTTGGTTTTACACGTGACGAATGTAGCTAGCTAGTAATTATAAAGAGGTGCTTACCCTTCCGGAGCACCCAGTCTCCGTTCCAACATAACGTGATTTGCCAGTTTGTTTTAAAAATACTTTGCTTTGGCATTGTGACAAATATAAAGACAAAACGAACAAGCGTGGTCCCTATAACTCTATTACTTTATAATTTACTCATCCACAATGAAAATTTAAATCAAAGTTGAAACGGACAAGGTCAATGTTGTTTGTCTATAATAGTTACATTAATCGCAAACAAACAAACCGGTAGGTCCAGGTTTCAATCATAATCTAAAAAGAAACGTAGGAACTTTGAAAAATGTCAAATGTAGCTAAACATGTTAACTTTACTGGGGAAGATAGATCTAAAGCCTTTAATAACTTAATCATTTAAAAGAATCTGTATTATCCCTTCGTGAAGAATGTTATGGGCAATGATTTGAGTTCCCATGACGCTGTACTCAAATCAAGCTTTATAGGGTATTGGGGCGTCTCATTTTTTTATTTAGAAAATCCAGCGTCATACATAATTTCTTTTTCCTGTAAACTGGTACAGCAAGACCAGTAACTTTTATGTATCGACAATTGCGTGGCGGTTAGCCCCTTAAATTCAATCCAAAGTATATGTAACGTCTGTTTTCATTGCTTAACATCAAAAATAAAAATAGGTAATCTTTTGAAAAAAAATAAGAGTGAGACACAAAAAATGATAAGAATGTTTAAAACGGTTTCAAACTTGTAAAAACAAATACAGTATTCAAGTACTAAAACTGAGTTTCTGGTTACTAACCCCCCAAACATGCTGAGTTAAACGATATCTCATAGTTTATCAGCTGGCTTGTATGTGCCTGTAATGAGTATTTACGTAATTTCATTATAAACAAGTTGGTTTCAAAGAAAAGTCCCTTTATATATGCACTCGAGCATTCAATAAAGACACAGTTGTCTGTTCATTACAACAGATCATTACCATCAATTGATAAGTAACGTAAAAGAAGATAATATTTTAAAATGATGATTTCGGAGTGGTGTTTGACGTCAAAATTATAACACCCCGCTAGTTTGGAGGAGGAATATATGACTCACCATGTCTGTCTGTCCGTACTTGTAAAATAATGTCCGTGCCATATCTCATAATCCCTTTAGACGAATGTCATAAAACTTCACTTCACATTAATAATCTTCATGGTCCGAAGGTGTGTCATTAATTGAACCAAGGTCATACCGAAAAGGTCAACGTCGCGGAAAAACAAAATGTTGGGGGCGGGAGTATTTTATATTGGCTTTCAAAAGACAGTATTAGTTTGACCATTTTCTGGCGGCAACAAAAATAAGTTAAAATAAGAGGACGAAAAAAGAGATTGTCCGCAAGATTGGTACATCAAAAGCAACTAATTGAAACTAACTAATTAAAATAAACTTCCATCAGAGAAGTGAGACCGGGTGCTCCGGAAGGGTAAACAATTTACTTTCTGTTTAGCTTGCTACATCCACAACATGTGTAATAAAAACAAACATACTTATCCATGTCCGAATCACAATTCAGAAGCAAAGTAAAAACTGACAAGTTAGGTTAGACACGTGAACTTCTACTAGGGGAGTGAGGCCGGGTGCTCTGGAAGGGTAAGTACGTCCTGTTTAGCTAGCTCCACCCGCCACGTGTGTAATCAAAATTGTGTGAAAGGAACATGGAACTATGAGACGTCAAAAATATCCAGAGCAATCCTTGACACAGAGACATCAAACTTATCAACAAAACTGTGATGACGGCCATAAAACTTTTTGAGCGTCTTGATGAGCATAGGCTTGCAATATACTTTTGATGTACCGATAACTGTAATAAATTTCAGAAAATGGAAATAAAAACAATTATCAAAAGTCAAATATGTCCAGAACAGCGATATCATACATATCAGCAATGTAGAGATGACGGCAAAATGTATGAATCATAAACACAAACTGTGTTTAACTTTAAAAAACAAAAACAGTATTCATAATGCACTTTAATTTTTTTTTATTTGGCAGGGGTTCATAATTATGTTTTGTAATGAAAGGTTCAAGACCTTTTGCCTTTATTTTTGGAAGGTCCCACATAAAGTTTTGAAAGTCCAATATCAACATTGAAAGATCCATGTGCAATTATGTAATTATATTGAAAAAGTAGAATTATTCTGGTAAAAATGGCAGGTTCATCGGAATTTTACAATTTAAATATTAATGGTCCCAAGGTAAAATCAGTAGGTCCCGGACCTCGGACCCAGGACTCAATTTTGAACCCATGTTTGAACAATGTTGATACAGAAAAAGTTTCTAGGTTATAACTATGTCTAATAGTTTATCAGTTGTCTAAGTGTCTGCATCATTTATGTTATTTAATCATAAAAATTTTGTTTTTAATATGCAACTGTGCAATCAATAAAGATGCACTTATCTGTTTATTGCGATAGATGTATCATAATGTGTTTAGGAATGTTAAAAGAAGTGAATGTTTCTAGATGATTGATTATGAAGTGGAATATGTCGTCAAACACATTTTACTTTTATCAGGAAGTCAAAATGATAATCATTAATAAGTTATTGTATTATAGTGTTACACAATAATATACATTATACACATGCCTACAGTCTATTAATATATACGTAAACAAATGCTTCAAAATACAATGCATTAATGTGCAACAAACATACGTACAATACATTACAGGAATGAAGTTAATTTATTTTTTGTTATGGAAGTATGAATGTATTGGACATTTTGCACACTGAATAATTCGTGTAGCGAATTATGTTACGTATGCAATGTCCAAATGTTTCATACTTCAATAACAAAAAGACAAATTAACTTCATTTCTTATAATTCAATTTATAAAACATTTTTCAACAACAAATCAATTTAAATAACAACATTGCCGTAGCAGGTAAACAAAATAGCATCGCCTTAGCGAAGGAATTGAATGCCTCTCCAAATCACAATCCAGAAGCAAAGTAAAAACAAACATAATAATGCATGTCTAAATCACAATCCAGAAGCAAAGTAAAAACAAACATACTAATCTATGTCCAAATCACAATCGAAAAGCAAAGTATAAACTTTGGAATTGGCAAGTCAGGTAAGACACGTGAACTTCCAACAGGGAATTGAGGCTAGGTGCTCCAGAAGGGTAAGCATCTACTAAATCACTTTTACGTGATAATAGTAATTGATTTATTTTACTTTTAAATATAAATTAAAAGAAAATATTGTCTTATACACAAGTACAAATTTCAACAAAACAAATAGATAAGCTAAGGGAGCTTTCAACAACTGGGTCCAAATATTCAGAAGACCCCCACCACAACCCACTAATGCAGCGAGCAAACTCCTGTAGTGATACGTGAACTGATTGAGTAATTGTTCATAATAAAAAACAATAATACTAACCCATGTCCGAATCACAATCCAGAAGGAAAGTGAAAACTTTGGAACTGACAAGTCAGGTTACCCACGTGCACTTCCACCACGGAAGTGAGGCCGGGTGCTCCGGAAGGATAAGCACCTCAAAAATCAATTTTACGTGATAATAGTAATTTATTTATTTTACTTAAATAAAAGAAAGTATTGTCTTTTACACAGGGTACATTTTTTGCCAACCAAATGGTTAAGCTAGCAGAGTTATCAACAACTGGTTACAGACATTCAGAAAACCCCTCGGTAACCCACATATAAAGCGAACACTGTACCACTGAGTTACCGTAGTGATAACTGAACTGATTGAATGATTGTTTTTAACTAATAGTTGTTTAAATACTGTAAAATGCTTATATTTTGCCGTAGTTTCATTTTCGCTTTATTCGCGGTCCAGTGTATTACCACAAAAAATAAAACCGTCGCGTAAATACAGCATTTTGAGGCATTAAGTAATGTTGCTCTAGCAGACAGCGAAAATTTGACACCGCAAATATACTATTTATCATAAAAATGCTAAAATTGTGAAGAATAATGCAATATATAGAACATCGTAACATTCCAGATATGTTGATTTTTTGATTTCCGCAAAAAAAAACCGTCGCGTAAATACAGCATTTAGACACATTCAGTTGTGTTGTTCTAAAAAACCGCGGAAATTTGACACCGCGAATACACTAGTCATTATAAAAATTTGACATCGTAGAAATAAAACAATATAAGGAGCATCGTTACATTGATGAGACGTTGATTTTTTTTTTTGCAAAAATAATCTAAAAATTGGATTTGGTTTGGTTTTTTTCTGTACCGGTGCATTACGATATTTGAGACTGACATCGTTGTAGTCGATTAAAATGCTTTTCAAACGGTTACATTGGTATAATGCTACATCAAAAACAAACATACTTATCCATTTCCGAATAACAATTCAGAAGCTAAGTAAAAAATTTGGAACTGACAATTCAGGTTAGACATGTGAACTTCCAACAGGCAAGATAGACCGGGTACTCCGGAAGGGTAAGCTCCTCCTGTTAAGATAGCTACACCTCACACGCGTGTCATAAAATTGTATGAAAGGAACATGGAACTATTTGACGTCAAATATATCCAGGGCAATCCTAGACACAGAAACATTAAACTTATCAACCAACTGTGATGACGGTCATCTAACACCCCCGCAGGTGCCACAAATATTACCTGAAAAAATACGTTGTTAGTTAAACAATTATTTCATTTAAAAAATGAAATAATATGCTTCCATAATGGTCCGGTGCGGCAGAAATTAGAAATCTAGACATGTAATATTTATGAATGGATTTTTATTGCGTAAAAGATAATTATCGATTTTGGTGTTCACGAACCTGTTGTTGAAACTATAATTAAAAACATACATTCATAGTATGGATATCTGTCGTTTTTGATTTTAAATCGGTAAAATAGTTACCAACATGTTTTATTTATTAAACGTGTTTCAAACAGTGAATACAATTTTCCTCACTGGAGAGTTGTTCAGTGGGATATGTCACATGGATAATTAATGATGAGATGTTTATCTCTTTTACTGTTATCACTTCCGTGAGCTTTCATAGTGTTAAATTTCAAATATTATATAGCCTTTATATAGACAATGGACCATGACATAATTATATTTTAGCAACACGTATGATTCTGACATGGGTTTGTGTGCTTATGATTCTATGATTTTAATGTCAACGTCGCAGTTGAATTATTACTGTATCTTAATTGTCCTTCAGATTACGTAGTCGATGTTTTAATTTTCACAACATAAATTTTCTAGAAATGAAACCCTCCAAGCTTAAACTAATCAACTACTTGTCAAAGAAAAAAGTATTAATAGCTACGATAATAGGGTATTCAGTACAGTTCACCTTGCCTTAAAGATCACATCAATATAAGAGTCACCTGCTACTAAAGGCCAGTAGAATTGAATGCATTGTAAAAGATACAGTGTCTGTAACTTTACATAAAGTTGGTGATATACCAATATAAGAGAATGTCATAAAGATAAACGTTAAACCCCATTTAGCCAATCCGAAATAAGGAATTATCCAAGATTATGATGATTTTTTTATTCTAATAAATGTTAATGTAGGGATACAAAGTTTAATACTATCAAAGTATAGAAGCGGCGCATGTTTTATTTAACCATTGAACTGTCTAGAAATAGCGTTTTAGTCATATAACTTCATTTGGTCTCTAACAGAGTTTAATACAATCAAACATCATAAATGTAAATACTATATACTTTCACAGCTATGCACGCCGAGATACATTTTAGTTATTCTTATCGTAAACACCGTTTGTTATATTGCTAATGATATGAACCTATCCTGCATCTATTTAAATTTGATTTCCATTTGTGATATGTCAAGGTTCAACTACTGACCGAGTCTGATTAAAACTAAACTTTTCTTTTACGGAGTATTCAACATTTAAAAGGTATGTTATCTTCATAAGAGAGTTTAAAAACTGATATCCTATGTCACGGAAGGCGATGTGCGCTAAGTAATTTTCCCTGCTTATCTTATTTCCCTGAGAGCACTACAAATGGATAAAAACAAAATCTGCCACTTCGCATGTAGTTGGTGACATACCGATATAAGTCAGACATTTGTAATTCGGATGTAAAATTCCATTCAATTAATACATTATTTACTTACTTACTTACTGCCCATTACGCCCTTTGGCGTGTGGGGCAGCAATGAATTCTTTCCACTGTAATCTGTCATTTGCCAGTTTTTACAGATTGCCCCATGAATGGTGTGAATCGTTCATTCAGTGCGCCTCCATGTAATTTTTTGGTCTTCCTCTACGTCAATTATCCACTGTGTCCAGTGAAGGACAGTTTTAGATATATTGTATGTTTCTTTTCTTAGGACATGTCCAAACCATTTTCATCTTCTTTTCTTTATTGTTGTAAACAGGTCTTCTAACTGGCATCTTCTAAGAAGCTCATCATTTGGGATTGTATAACGGCAATTTGTTTTTAGAATTCATCATTATGTGATGTTTGAAAATGTATGATCACGGTTATATATGATGAAAAGATAGAGGATACATATTATAGATTATATGTTGTGCTATGTCGACAATTTCACAGCAATGCATGCTGAGGTGAATTTTAATTAATCTAAACGTAAACAAATACTAGTATGTCGCATGTCCTATGTTTGGAATAGTACAAACTATCTTAAATTACTGTTGAAGATAAAATATTAATGTCATTATCATATTTTCAAAGCCAAGCAAAGACTTTTAGAGTGTTTCTAGTCAAACATGTGAACACGGACCAGGGACACCAGGCTTGGTACTCCAGAAGAGTGAACACCTTATGTTTAGCTAGCTACACTCGCCATGTCTGTATTCAAAATTGATACTAAAAGTAACTTGGAACTGCGAGACTAACATTCTCGTCTGACAGAAATGTTCCAATCTTTCAGTGATATTTCTTTATCCTACGTAGTAGCTCAGCTAGTAGAGTTAACTATAACTTGCACCAATCAAAAACAAACATACCGATATTGATTGAATTAACAATATTTTTTTTTAGTAAAAACTTAAAACTGCCAATTTTACACGTGGCCGTCTTTCAGGGATGTGCGTTCGGTCGCTCCGGAAAAGAAGACGCCTGTGGGACCCCTATATGTAGTAACTACCACAAATGTAGTAACGGTCACAAATGTAATAAAATTGTGTCACATATGTAGTAACGAACCACAAATGTAGTAAGGTTTGTCACATATGTAGTAAATGTTGGTCACAAATGTAGCAAAATTTTACCACAAATGTAGCAACAAAATTTTACCACAAATGTAACAAATTAATTTTACCACAAATGTAGTAAAATTTAAAAAATGATAAAATATATTTTTTTCAAAATGGGTAATATCTAGGCTAGTATTAATTAATGACAAGCACTGTGGTTTCTCTGCCAGGTAATTTAAGGTATATCTGTCGGGTAATTTAAGGAATGAAACCCCAAACCCATATTATTCCTCGGTTTCAACCATGTTTAGCCAGAGTCAAATGCAAGTCGATTTTTCAATTCTAAGCTACTCATAACGATGTGGAATATCACGGTTCATGTTCATGTTAACAGTCATTTTCACCTCTGACAAGGCTACTACAAGGAAGTCCCGAGATGAATTTCACGTCCCCAGTACATTTATTAGTCGCCGCTTCGAAGAGATTTTTTTTTGGTCACACCCCCATCTTTGACGGGTTGAGTTCTATTTATTTGTTATGGTTTGTTTATTATTCCACTTCCAGGAAGGTTCGTGGGTTCGCAACCCGGGCAGGGTCTGACCAAGACTTAAAAATGGTAGTTTAAAATGAAAGCCATTAGGGTAATTTGGAAAAGACCCTAAAACCAGGTTGACGCGTTAAAGAACCCTAGCGCATTCCATTGCACTCCATGGGTAAAACTTTCTGCCACTTTGCATATAGCTGGTGAAGCCTTGATATAAGAGGAACATTCATTCAATTAACTCCTGCAAATTACAGGACGTCGGATCGACATTGAGATTTGTATTTTTATCAAAAGTCTTAAAAATGTGTAACCTTTGTACAAATCAAAATAGACAGTCTGTAGTGCTTCAATTAATACAGAGTGATCAGATGACTTCGTGTGGGTGGGGTGAAATGGGGGGGGGGAGATGCGTACATAACTAGACAAAAACAAAATACAACACCATCACTTAAAACTTAGAAAACGCCAAATTACTTATTTTGTCAGGTTTTTTTTTTTTTTTTTTTTGGGGGGGGGGAGGTGCATTGTTCATCTAGTTGGTCAAATTGCAATATTCAGCAGGCAACTGGACACCCACCCATAGCAATGCAAATTAAAAATAATAAGCTAAGAATTTAGTAACAAAATAAAACAATCTGAATTTTTTTTAACACTTCCGTTTAATTAAAAACCGCAGACAAAAGAGAAAACCTTAAAGAAGTACCACACTATGATCTGTTTCTAGCGGACTGGGTACGCAACTAGCCTGTGAGAAGTGCACTTAAACACTAAGCAGGGTACAAGAGTTTAGAGTTGAGTAATGGTGTTTACGTCCCAGTCAAAAATATTTTACTTATATCGAGACGTCGCCAGCTATAGGCGAAGGTGCAGAAATTTTGCATGTGGGTTGCGCTGATGGCATTATACAGCAGGGTTCTTTAGCGTGCCAAGCCCACCGTCACACGGGACCTCGTTTGTTTTTAAGTTCCCATCCGAAAGAACCGTGACTTTCATTCGTAATGCCCAGTGCTTGGCGAAAGAACAAGATACACCATATATGATTACAGACGTTCTTTTTTACAGACTAACACATCTTATAAAATGCAGTTCATATACTTCAATTACGATATTTACGAAGTATTGTAAATGCAACAGAGAGAGAGAGAGAGAGAGAGAGAGAGAGAGAGAGAGAGAGAGAGAGAGAGAGAGAGATCATAAAAATCAGCAAATATTACAAAAACCTTTGTGAGATTGCTCCCACATATTGGATCAAATCAAGTGTAGTCATCGTAAAAACATAAATTTCAGCGAAGCAAAACGAAACGTGAACTTGATCTGTAACACATTATGGTAGACCTATATGCCAAATCAGTTCAATATGTGCAAGCTATTACGAAAAAAACTGCAGAAAACTGTTACTAGTATTTCAATAAAATTATCAAAGATAATTGCAAAGGATCGGATTCGTAGTAAAACAAAACGTTAACTTGATCTGCAACTCATTGTGGTTGACTCCCATTCAAAAACTCTATCTGAAAGTGTTTAGGAAACAATGCGGAAAACTTATAATTGACTGATGGACGGACGGAGGGACCGACCAACAGCATTATACTTCCTACATCTTAAGTTCCGTGGAGTATAATAATCAATACATGTACCCTACTTAAATCTGCAAAAATACAGAAAACCCAGAAACTTAAATTTAAAAACTGAATTTTACATGTACTTTACAAACCGAAGTATAATGAAAATAAGAGGCCAATTGGCATTATCGCTCATCGCATAATACATAACATAGGTACAGGGGTAACACTCTTACAAGGATTATCAGATACTAGTAGTTATTATTATTATTTATTTATTACATTTATATCTGAATTACTATTACATGTTATGCTAATCATTTTGTAATGTGCCGCTTTATGTGACACTAATTGTTTTCAAGTAAATAGATAAAAACCCAGCAAAATTAACAATTTATACATATATTTTTCTTTGGTATTTAATAAAGTCACTTATATCGGAATCAGAGCCACTTCTATCGGGATAGAATTCCATTCTATCGAGTTAAAAATCACTTCTAACGCGTTAAAAGTCACTTCTATCGGAACAACAGTCGCTTCTATCGGGTTAGAACGCACCTTAAATGTTGGTTTCTAACGCTCAGATTTCGAAATTTTCGTTACTACATATAGCGGTTTTCATTTACTACATTTGTGTTAACAAAAATTGTTACTACATTTGTGGTAACGGTCGTTCCTACATTTGTGGTTCGTTACTACATATGTGACACAATTTTATTACATTTGTGACCGTTACTACATTTGTGGTAGTTACTACATATAGGGGTCCCACAACGCCTCAGCTACCTTCACCAGCCACGTGTAATGATAATTTAGACTGTGCAATCGGTCGCTCCGGAAGAGAAGATGCCCTAGCTAGCTTCACGAGCCACGTGTAATGTTAATTTAGACTTTGCGTACGGTGGCTCCGGAGGAGAAGACGCCCTAGCTAGCTTCACCCGCCACGTGTAATCTTAATTAAGACTGTGTGTTCGGTCGCTACGGAAGAGAAGACGTCTCAGCTAGCTTCACCAGCCACGTGTAATGTTAATTTAGACTGACAGAAACTTGGTTATGTTGGTTGTTAAATACATACAGTTATTAAGATTAGTTTTAAATACACATATTAATATACAATATTTGCCGGAATATTATTTTATACCCCCCGAAAACTAGTTTAATGGGTTATATAGGAATCACCCTGTCTTTCTGTCTGTCCGTCTGTTCGTGTAAAATTGTGTACGGGCCATATTTAATAGCTGCTTTGATCGAATTCCATAAAAATTTACATTAATTATCTTCATAGTCTAAAGGTGTGTCGTGATCTCAAACCAATATCATATCGTAAAGGATAAGGTCGCGAGAAAAATGTTAAATTAAATGTTGGGGATGGGGGTACAAGGCTCTTAAGAGACACTTCTAGTTTTTGTTTGTTTCAGGGTTATCAAAAAGCAGCTTTTGTTATAACATGGGTGGAATTAGTACTCATGCTGATACTAAATGGTATAGTGATTATAGGACTTCTCTGTCGGCCAAGACCAAATCGACTGTCATTCTTTGTCCTACATTTGGCATTTACAGGTAAGATCAACATTTGTGCTAGTTTTGGACATTAGTCTTAACAATTTGTTCTCATGTTTAAGTAGATAATATACGTTGTAACATTCAAAAATTCTTATGACAATAAAATTGTTAAAATTGCCTGTTTTTGTCAATATAATTGTCAAAGCTTCACAATTCAAACGTAATAGTGTGAGTTATATTTTCGTTAAATATTTAAAAAAAATCATTTCGTTCATTAGCAACCCAAATCATAGTGCCGTAACAACTTATGTCAGGCAGAGATCCTTTGAATGGAACATCGTTACATGACAATAATAAAATAGGAAACTTAACATATCAGACAAATTTGTTTACTGTATAAAAAAACATTCCCAATTTTCACGGTGACATTTGAACCGCGAATATATTTTCTGAGCAAATATTCCTTATTCTCTTGACTCAATTTCTCCACAGTTAGAGCTGTGAAAATTCCTTACTCCAAAATATTTTAGAAAAACAGAACCGCACAAATTTCCTACCGCTAATGTTTCTTTTTATAAAGTTTGTCAATTGTGTATTGTCAAACAAGTCATGTGACCAATAACATTCATAGCCGGATAATGACATTCATAGCTAATATGAATGTCACAGCTCTCAAACTGAAATTAATATGGAATACACAGGATACAAAAAATCATATTTATCCCCATTCTTAAAATTACCCGAAATGTTTGTTCTGTAAAAATAGAGTGCGCACGTGTGTGCGTATACATGTGATACATTCAAATTTTATGATTAACTTTATACATAGAACATGTCTACATCTGCATCAAACTTTACTGGATTTTTTACAGTAATTTTCTAGATTAATAAGGCTTTTTTGTATAAATGAACCATATTTGGTAAAAAACAATTACACCCCTCTATTTTGCGTAGCTTAGAATGTTAACTCTGCCACACTTTCCAAAATGTCTGTACACTGCTAAATTAAGTAAAAGCAATCTTCAACAAAGATAGGAGAACATATAACAAGAACGATGGGAGATATCCCCGTTTTGAATCTCCCTCCTGAGCATAATGGCCCACATACCTGTTCTCACCAGGATTTAGGTGTATCAATAGTTGATAACATGATGAAAAGGATTAATAAAACTAATTGGATGTACTTTATGATGCACGAAAAAGATTTCCCTCACTACGTATGATATCTGAAAGGGAAATCTAAACCCATGTGTTAATATATTTAGTCCATAACTGTGTAAGTTCGGTTCTATTTATATAAAATGCGTCACTTTTGCTGTAAATAATCATCAGTAAATGGATTTCACCAAAGTTGTAAATCGTTATGATAAGATACCAAAGGGAACAGTGATTTCAAGCTAAATGCTTCTTGTTATTTCAAATTGTTTTAAGTAATCATCAAAATATTGTAAAATTGCTTTTATTCACAGGGGAGTTAAATTCGCTATATTCGCGTTTTGACTTAATGGCGCGAAATTAAATACTAGTACCAAGTCAATATTTTCATGTAGCATTTATTCATAAACTAAATTATAGATTCTTGTAATAAGAGATATATAGGGAAATGATGACAGTAGAAATGCTAAATGTTATTGATAAATTCAAGGAATCATTGAGTTTGCATTTTCGATTAAATACTTTTTGTATTATTGTAGATTATTTTGGATTTGCTACTGTCACATTTCGCTTTTTGACACCTAATCATCAGAAAATAGATTTCACTAAAATTATAAGTCGTTGTGATAAGATCAATTCTAAAGTATTCATCAGAATATGCATTTCAAAAAACAAATCATAAGTTCTTGTAATAAGAGATCTATAGGGGAATGATGACAGTAGAAATGCTAAATGTTATTGATGAATTCAAGGAATTATTGAGATTTCATTTTTGATTAAATACTTTTTGTATTACTGTAGATTATTTTGGATTTGCGACTGTCACATTTCGCTTTTTCACACATAATCGTCATTTCACGAATATGTTAATTCCCGACCACAATTCGTAACTCGTATTTGTATTCGTAATTTAAGGTCAAGGACAGATCAATGTTGTTTGTCTATAATATAAACAACATCATGATAGCGTATGCCTTATCCATCAAATTCCTATAAATGTTTAATGTTTTGTAAAATTAATATCTCTTTATTGCAGTAGAATGAAAGTTATAAACAAAGTTAGCGTTATGATTAAACGTATGGTTTTATAAATATGAGTTAAAAACAATCACACCAAATCATATTGAAATTGCAATTCAAAAATCGAAGTAAAAAATTTAAAAAAACACGAAACATTTAGTGAAGCACATAAACGTACACTTTGAAGTGAGACCGGGTGCTCCGGAAGAGTAAGTTCATTCTCTTAAGCTAGCTATATCCATTGTCTGTGTGATCAAAGTTGAGAAAGAAATGAATATGGAATTTAAAATTATAAAAATATCATAAACACACGTATGTACGTCATTTTTTAAATTGCAATTAAATATTTTTCTAAAAAAATGTAATAATTTTATCTGAGAAACAAAGAGACTTGATGGCAATTGTAACATGCCTCTTTACGAAAACAGAAGAAAATCTGTTTCATGCATTTCGAATCAAAGAAGCAAAAAAACTTAAACTTCCACCAAGGGACTGAGGCCAGGTGCTCTTGGAGGGTAAGCCACTACTAGTTAGCTAGCCACACCTGCTACGTGTGTAATCAAAATTAAATGAAAAAGGAACATACAAAAATAATCATTTGCTAAATAAATAATCAGTCTTTTTTCGATTATGATTGTTCTACTGTGACTGCTTTAACTGATAAAAGTGTTTAAAATACCGTGCCTTTAATTGTCACTATTTTTCATTGTTACTGAGTAAAGAGAATATAATTATTTTTCAAAAAAACCAATAAAATTAAAAAGACCCTTAGTGAATTTATTTCCACAAAAACACGGACCACGATTTTTTCTCCTGACAATTTGTATGTCAAAACCACGAAATATAAAAAAATCCACTGTTTTTACATCTTTATCTCTCCCTTAGTGGGTAGTGACTTTTCTTTCGCCAAGTACTCGGCATTACAAAATGAAAGTCACGACTCTTTCGGATGGGAACTTAAAATGAACGAGGTCCCGTGTCACGGTGGGCTTGGCACGCTAAAGAATCCTGCTGTATAATGCCGTCAGCGCAACGCACAGGCAAAATTTCTGAACCTTCGCCTATAGCTGGCGACGTCTCGATATAAGTGAAATATTCTTGACTGGGGCGTTAAACACCATTACTCAATTCACTTTTTAACCCCTGAGCCGATATCACTGCTGGTGGCTGGTGCCCCGATGCTATCACAAACTCAGTAGGCAATAATTTCGTATTATTGTCAGAAATATACTATAATCGTCTAAATTTCCTGCAAGTTAAAATTGAAACTTCTCAAAAACTAAGGTATACTCCCTCATGCAAAGTATTTCCTTAGCTTAATTTGGTAAAATATATTTTGGTCCTTTGGGTAGCTTTTCAACATCTTAAATAATTTGGTTTCATAATTTTGGTCCAAGCACTACTGACGAGGAATTGTATTCCGAAACGGCCGTCTAGTGCTGTAAAATTAAAACTGGTATAATATGTAATTTTCCCTTTAAATAAGCATTCCCTGAATATAAACTCAGTAGGCAATATTAAAAAATTACTTTCTAAATTTGCTGCCAATCCTCTAAAATAAGGATATACTCCTACATGCAAAGTATTGCTGCCCTTTGCAAAATTATATTTGTTTCACAATTTTGGTCCACACACAACTAGAAAGGAATTGTATTCGGAAACGGCTGTCTAGTGATAGAAAATTTAAACAAATATAACATATAATTTTATCGTTTTTCAGACTTTGGTATGGGTCTGTTTTACCTGCTACCAGACACCATTTTGCGAACCATCCACTATTGGCATGCTGGGATAACAGCTTGTTCCATGTATCAGTACATAAGTCACGTGATGTTATACGCATCTAGCTTTATGCTCGTCGTCATCAGTCTGGACAGACTCTATGTAATTATTCAACCTTTGAGAAGTTCAAGGCGTGGCAAGACATACAGATACACCTTAGTGGGAGTGGCTTGGTTTATAGCATTGTTATTGGCCATTCCGCAGCCAATTCACGCTATCATATATACTCCCAACAACAACGGTGCAATGCTTTGTGATTTTCATTACGAATCACCAGAAATCGCGGAGGTATCTATTTCTCTTTATCATATACTTTTAGTAATTGACGTTTCGCCGACCATGTCTTTTATGTTCCGACACTGGCCGTCATCACGGTACCAAAGCAGTGTCACGGCAACTAATGACGTACATGTGTCAATGATGTCATTATATGAAACAATTCAAGCCGATATTTCATTTTTTGTGTGTAATTCAACCATGCCAGGCCCTTGACGGAACTTTGTGAGCGTGGCGGGCGATCCGTCAATTACTACGTAGTTTCTGCATACTTTGATACGACTGAAATGCCGTCATCCATATCAGTGACCGCATGTGCCCCGTCGGAAAATCCGTATCACCAGTCTAATATCGATATCAGACCGGATACTTGGCGTTAACTTGTACACCTAGTATTCACCTAGTATTCCTTTTTAGGAAATTTTGACGGCATCAAAAGGCCTTACAAATGTTCGACTGATGAGAAATATGCAAAGTCGGACGTGGAAGTATTTGAAGTAATGCATTTTTCAATTTATTGCTGTTGATTCATTTGTTATATTTAAGGGGGCAAATGTCTGTATAAATAATTAATATTTCTAAATGGTAAGAAATTAAGTAGATGATAAACAGAATAAAACATGGTGAAATCCATATCATTTGCCATATCGGACCTCGACCCATATCAGACCTCAGATTAAAGCCATCTGTCTGAAATGGGTGGTCTCTGTCAGATATGACATATGATATGGATTTCACCATGTATTATTATGAAACACAAAAATATTCACTACCTATATGATGTTATTACGTCGGATATTTTTTTGAATTTGCGATTATGCATTAAATGATTAAGGACATGATTGTCCAGGTTGCTGTTTTCCACTAAATACGACCAGTTACAGTTTGTTGTACCGTCGTATGACTTGCAAATCGTATGGTTTTTTTGTATGTTCGACATTTGTTTTCATTTTTATTCCCCACCTTTTTAAGAAAGAAGGGGACATCTAATTCGAGTTTCCATCCGACCTTCCGTCCGTTCAAAGTTTTTGTCGTTTTGATTTTTTTCTTCAAATTGTTATGTCCAGACACTTCCTGTCTGGTGTAATTGTTCAAAACTATGTTGCGATAATTTCAGAAACTTGATGCAAAGCTTCCAAATAGATAGAGAATGTCAATATCATAATCCAAGTTTTTTTGCCCATTTTCTTGGACGTTATTAATTTTCATGAGCATAATATCTCACTTCAGCATTTAAACTTTAATTTTAGCTTAATTTGTCAAAAGGTAGTAATATAACGTGTTTTTAGGCGGTATTATGATGTTTATTCTATTTTACATGTGTTAATTACAACATTTTTATATTGTACAGGCGGTGGTTGTAATATTTGTCTGTGGGGTAATGTTTGTTCCTGCTATCATCATTTGCATTTGTTACTCGCTGATAGTGTACACAATATGGGTCAGAATGAACAAGGGGCTACACATTTCACCTGCTAAAGTTCGCAACTCGAGTAAGTTTTATGTTCACACATCTATGTCTTTGTTGTTTCTTTTATAGAATATTTTAGCTAAGATCTTGTGATTAAGTTTAAACAAGGAATACATATTTCACCACTAAAATTCAAGTGTAAGTTTATGTTTTATTTGATACGGTTTTGTTTTTCCTTTATGAAACCTTTTTAGCAAAGACATATATACTAGTTCTGGTGATTACATTTAAACAATGGGATACGTATTTTACTGCTAAAATTCGCAACTCAAGTGTAAGTTTATGTTTACAACTGTTTTTCCTCTATGAGACCTTTTTGAGCAATGACATATGTCACTAGGTCTGGTTATAAAAAAATTAATGGCTATTGCCAAACAAGCGATCCATTGTAATACTTCACTTTGTAACAAAAATCTTTCAATAATTTAATACTTTGAAATTAATGAAAGTCGGATATATTTGATCAATATAATATTAAAGACCAAAATCATACTAAAATTAATATAATGTGCAATTATTATTTTCTTTAACAAAAAATAAATATAGCAACATTTCGATTTAGTTTCGATCTATTTTTTTAATCGTCAATATGTACCATAGCTACATTTTGGAGAGGAGGTAGAGGTAATTCGTTCGAATTGTTGGCTTATCAGTTTAGGATTTTTTAATTTCTCTTCTAAATTTTTTTATGGATATATAGAAGTAAGGTAGTTCAATACAAAAATAATTATTTTATATCAAAATACTGTTGTTTGAAATTTCAAATTGATTGTTGGTAATTGAAGATAATTGGTTGTTTTTTCGCTTTTGATTGTCAATTGGACATGGGCCAGTATGTGTCTGATACAAGCAATATATTGTACATTAAGTAAGTACAATTAAAGTTTGTTACCTGAAGTTGTAGCTAGCTAAACAGGAGGTGCTTACCCTTCCGTGACACCCGGCCTCACTTCCCTGGTGGAAGTTCACGTGTCTAACTTAACTTGTGAGTTCCAAAGTTTTTACTTTGCTTCTAGATTGTGATTCGGAAATGGATTAGTATGTTTGTTTTTGATTATACGGATGTAACCAGTCTATGTATTTTGTCAATATTTGCTAATTTCGTACACTTAGGGCGCCAAGTCCATACTTTTGAATACAAACGATACATTGAAGACCCAATTATTTTTAAAGAACAACACTTAATTTGAAATTTCAATCAACATATTTTGATAATATAATTTTTTTTGTGTTTAACTACCTTACTTTTGTATATCAATAACAGTGAAGAAGAGTAATTAAACAATCCTAAACACATACGCCAATATTTATAAAAATACATTTTATTGCCGTCTCACATGTTCCATGTTAATTTGAAAACAATTTTGAAATACAATGTTGGTGCACTATTCATAAAAATTGGTCGTCTCCTGTCAGTCAACGAGAACATTTGACATCTGACGTTATCACGCTAGCGCTTGGAGCATTGTCTCTATGAAATGGCAAAGTATAGTCGATGTCAAACACTTTATTGAAGCAAAGATATTACAATTGTAAATATTAGATAATAATATATTTAAGTTCAAGTTTAAGCAAATAACCATTTCTATTAGTAGAACATGCCTTGGGAACATTTATCCAACCAAAGCAAAAAATTCGTTCAGATTTTGTATTATTTGACATTTTAATGTTTCACTTTCAATTCATTTCTTTTCCAATTTTTCATTTTCTCTATACTCTTACACTGCTCGGTTACTATATTCGTGCACAGAAATTCATTTATTTGAAACGCTTTATGCAGTTTACATACTTTACCCGATTCGATTCTAATTTGAGACCATACATGATTCTGCCACCCTGTCTTCTTATTTGCTTATTATTTCATGTTTATTCGTTTGTTTTTTTCTCTACTTCTTTGGATTAAAAAAGAAACAGTTAAACCTGTCTATAAAGGCTACTCAAGGGGACCAGTTAAAGTGTCCTTTAAGGGCAGTTGGCCTTTATACACAGGTTTAAATATTACGAATAAAGAACAATTGGGATACAATTCTTCTGGAATTTATAAGCAGGTGATCTTTAGATATAGGTGGCCTTTATGACAGGTTGGACTGTAAATTATCCAAGCTTAAAACTGTCTCTTTTTGTATTTTGTCTATTTAAAAAGGTATTTAAAATAAAAAAGTATTCATTTGCTTTCAGAGAGAAATTACTTTGAATAAATTATTTGAGGCTTTCGTGTTTTTGTGGATTTTATTTGATTTTAGTGTTTTTGTAAATTTTAAGTTGTCTATGTATGGAATATGAAGGACAACGACATAAGAGAGAGTGTATTCTTTCCTATATATGTAATGGCAGCGAATGTCTTTAGAATTGACGATTTTGTTATTTTACAAATTAATAAAATTCTTTTCCGACCTACATGTAAATATCAAATTTCTTCATACATCACCCGTACGTATACCAGTAGACATACATGACTTTCTATTTTGTTTTAAAATTTCGCATGTGGGATCTATGAGTGTACACCTTAACACTCTTCAAGATTTTATTTTACAAAACCCATTAAAAAAAAATTCCCACCCGTATATTAATTTGATTTATACATATCTCAAAAAATACACAACTTAAATTTGAATTCTGAAGCGATATTGTAAACCTAATTTCCTTATTGGTTTAATACATGCATTTTGTGTTTATCACTGATATTTAAAATTCGTCATTATTTCAGCTAATAAATGAATAATTATCAATCTCATGGCCGCATAGTTTAGATCTTTCTTCTGACAATCCGAAGTGAAAGAGAGCCTTGCAATCCGCTTGCCGAAAGATATTTTTTTCTCCGTTTTTTCCAGTCATCTCAGAACCTCGATATTAAAGGTTCTTTGATCCCATGCAAAGTAATTGGATATTATCTTCTGTTATTTAAAAGTTTTATTGAAGATAACTCATTACAGTTGTAAATATTATAGTTCAATTTTGTCGAAGATGCTATGTGAATTTATTTTTGTAAATCGTTTACAAACAAAATATAACCAATATTTATTCAAACATGCGAAACACAAACATTCCAATCCATGTTCAAATCTCAATCCCAAAGCAAAGTAAAAATTTGAAACTAAGAAATAAAGTTGAAGCAGGTATGTTAGGCCGGTGCTCCGGAAATGCAAGCACCTTCTGTTAAGCTAGCTTCATCCGCCACATGTTAAATCAAGATTGAGAATGAAAGCAGCATGAATCTATTACGCGTCAAATATATACAGGGTGTTTTTATACAGAGGCATCATAATTTCTTTGATGGCAATACGTTTTTTGAGGGCATAAATTATGAGTTTAACCGTAATATGTATTTAAATTTTCATTGTTTTTTATTCAGGTGACTTTGACCAACTTGAAAACAGAAGTAGATCAGATATTATGACCAGAGCAAAAATCAAGAGCATCATAATGACATTTGTAGTTGTCATCGGTAAGTCTGACTGGATGTTCCAGATTCGTAAGTTTTCAATCACCAGCATTGGTATTCTATTATCTACGAACATCTAATGTTTTTTTACCCAGGAACATTACTGGCTTGGTGTTATCAAGGTTCTAAATTTATACTTTAGACAGTGTGATACGACTGAAAAGTTTTTTCTAGTAATTTATTGTGTGCATAGTAGGTTTTCTAAATGAATTTTAACTTTTTGTGCCAAATCGGGCATTATTTGTAGGAAACTGCTTATTTTTTCCGTTCATGAAATTATAAATATTCTAAACATCATTTACTTTTGGTCAATGAACTCTCTTGATGCCAAATAGACCACTGCGGTAACTCAGTTGGTAGAGTGCTCGCTCCGTATGTGGGAGGTCGTACTAACAAATGTGTCTTCTACCGAAGTTTTCAACATGGAAATATTAGTTCTCTGCCAAAAGAATGTCGAACAGACATAAATATCCTCTAGCGATAGAGTGCCACACGGACAAATGTCTATTCTACCGATAGCCTGCCACATGGACATAAGTGTACACTACCGGTGGCCAGCCAAAGGGTTAAATATGTCCTTTCCATGAAACTTTGATTATTATTTAGAGATACATTATATATGTCTGCAAACATAACTAATAAGATTAAAATCTTCCATTGCCTAATGATGTCATGTGGATAAACACACGTTGTTGACGTCATATTTATTAGCATTTTTTTTAATTCTAAATTTTTTAAGAAGTTTCACAGACAATTACAATTCTTTAATTTGCTAAATGCATTTCTTTTTGTTTTTCTGAATTCAACATTTTGAAAATATTTTGATTGAAGAATGTTAGTTTCCCCTGATTCAATTCGGTGAAGATACATGTTTTTTCGCCTTCGTTTAAACCATTTTAGGTACCAATTTAACAATTTATATATCTTTCTTTTTTTCAGTTTTTATTTTGTGCTGGAGTCCATTCTGTATAAACTTATTACTATCAGTGTTTGCAGCCACACCACCTGGACCATCATACTTTATTTTCATGGCACTTGCTCCATTAAACAGTGCGGCTAATCCTGTCATTTTCATGGCATTCAATTGGAGACTTTTACAGAATAAAAACAGATCTCCAAGAACGGGACAACAACAACAACAACGACAACTACGTCATCATTTCCTCTCAAAGAAAGGAATATTAATGCGACGTGTTCCGAATGACGACGAACCCACACCATGACAAATGACTGATCAGGTATAGACCAATTCTGTGATATAGAATTAAGGGATCGGTTGTGTTTTGACTAATCGAATCTAAAATTATCAACGAAAAGCATGTTATTTTGCTTTTCAAAGAACGTGTATATAAAAATAATATAATAATAATATTTGGATTAATTTTTCATAATATGAAACATATTTAACATATGATTGGAGGATGTTGGTGTGTATATCACTAATTTTAGGCGAAACATTTGATATAGAAAGCACATCGCTTAGATAATATTTTAAATACACCAAGTACATTTTATGAGAAATTTGTTGACAGTTACAAAACAAACCACTAAAGCAATATAATATTTATTTTAGACGGAACATTTTATATAGAAAGCATCATCGCTTAGGTAGTATATTAAATACACCAAGTACATTTTAAGAGAAATTTGTTGACAGTTACAAAATAAACCATTAAAACAATATTATAAATACTGCTATATATAGAGAGAGACTTGAGCATGGTTAAATTCATATTACATGGCATATCGGGTCGACAGACCTAAATCACGAGTTGTCCGAGGAAATATAACCATAACAAACGAAATTACAGAAGAGATGTTGTACTTGTTAAAACTTGTGATTTTCATTTGAACATCGATTTGTGTTTTTGATAAATAATGTTTTGTTTTTAAAAATAATTTTTTGTGCCATTTAAATACTCTCAGTTATTTTAACATACATTAATACATATACTAACTAATGTCCAAGTAAAGTATAATCAAACATAATATAATCCATGTCCAAATCACAATCCCAAAGTCATATAAACTAAAATCAAACATATCAATCTATATCCAAATCACAATCCCAAAGTAAAGTAAAATCAAATACCAATCTATGTCCAAATCCCAATCCAATGTAAACTAAAATCAACATACAATCTATATCCACATCACAATCCCAAAGTAAAGAAAAATCAAACATACCGACATATGTCCAAATGACACTCCCAATGTAAAGTAAAATCAAACAAACAAATTAATGTCAAAATCACAATCCCAAAGTAAAGTAAAATCAAACATACCAATCTATGTCCAAATCACAATCCCAATAAAAAGTAAAATCAAACATACCATTCCATGTCTAAATGACAATCCCAAAGTAAACTAAAATCAAACATACCAATCCATGTCCAAATACAATCCCAATGTAAAGTAAAATAAAACATACCAATCCATGTCCAAATTACAATCCTAAAGTAAAAATACAATCAAACAAATTAATGTCAAAATCACAATCCCAAAGTAAAGTAAAATCAAACATACCAATCTATGTCCAAATCACAATCCCAATAAAAAGTAAAATCAAGCACCCCCCCCCCCCGGAAAATTTTGAAAAATGGCGTTAAATGGTGCATTCTGGCGACACCTGAACCTGAAATTTGCTGTTAATTGATACTAGTAAATATAAAAGAAAACTTATGAATTTAAAAACAAACATACCAAACATTGTCAAAAAGGCAAAGCAAAGAACTTTGCATATATTGAACAAATAAATCAACTTAGTAACTAAAGTTTTACTTGAGACTTTCATTTAGTCACTCGTCGAAAAGACAGTAATTTATTAATAGTGACTAACGTACACGGTACACCCTGTAGTGGTACCTTTAACACAATTCTGGGCTAATAAAATGGAAAATAGGAAATGGCATGGAAAATGTGCTACTAATTCTTCAATGTGACGAAAACGGATGATATAATCAATGTCCGTATCACAGTAGAAGACCATCTGAATAGTCAAGTCTGTACTACTAAGGAAAAAACATAATTTTATATTTGTTCACTATAAATTATTGTTTATCCTTTTCTATTTTATTCGTGTTTCTTTTAAAAAATCAAAAAAAATCTGATCTGATTTTTACCGAGGCAGTTGCCTCAGTTGCCTCGTAGTAAGCTACGCCCCTGGATTTCAAAGACCACGACCCGATGAATTCATAACTGTTTGAATGCGAGCAAATACAATCATCATTCTGAACAATTTAAAACATCCCTAAAATGAATCAAATTATTATCATATTATATCTTTTAACACTTGATCAGCAGCATATGGTGATCCTTATGCAACTTGCAACATATTTTCTTGATATCCACTACCGACCTGTCGAAAGATTAACACTGGACTTACGAAAAGGTCTCAAAACTAGACAGCCAAATGGTAAAGGTAGGTATGCGTACATTCTTACCAAGAAGCTGTCACGAGACAGATAACAGCTGCCGAAAAGCTGTCGTGATATAGCTAAGGAAGGGCAAAAATGAGATTACGATTCGGCACTTGTTCGTTAGCTGAGTGTTAAACTTACAGCAGGTCTGTACTTGTACACAGCTGATTACAATACTGCCATTAATCTCAAGGTCGCGTATCTGTGTCATTAATATAGTATTCGGCGTGTTTTTGTTTTGCATGTAATTTAAGTGGCTCTGAGTTAGAGAAAAATCAGCATTTTTTACAAGAGACAAGACATTAGATAAATTGGTAAGTGCATTTTTTTGTTCTTTATATTTTTTTTTGTTGATTTACTTTTTTAAAAAATTTTCCTTTTGATCTATTTATTTATTAATTTTGTTAAAATGCACTTTTAATTTGTTCAATAATCGTTTTTTAAGACTTTCAACCTCTCTCCGAATCATTGTTTTTTTTTTCTGAAGGAACTCATTGAGCATTTATCTATCGATGACGTCATGTCAATGTGACGTTATTGTGGTGTTCAAAATGTATGGTATATTACAGGGAACTCTATCGTGTGAGGGAAAAATGATATTTTTATTCTGACAATGTGATTGCGCTCATCTAGTAAATTGTCAGTATTTATGAATGAGGTTTAATAATTACATTTTAAAATACCGGTCCAAAATGTCCGCGATTCCATTACCTATATTGTGACAGGGTTAATTGTCATAAGGCCTTCTTTTTAGTCCGTAAGCGAAGTGACAAAGTGTGTCAAACTACAAATTAGCCTTATGGAATTTAAATTGAATTTTAACTAATTATTTTGATCAGTAAACACATGTTTTAGATAACTTGGCATCGGGGCCCTGACTGGATCAGAGATGGTAAGTTATATACGTGTAGGAATACAAGAATAGAAGTGACCATACCACTGGACATTTATGCCAGTGCCCGTCTAAAGTCTGGGGTTTAATAACCAGGGACTCTTATACAGTACAGACCTGTCGATGTTAAACACTGAGCTAACGAAAAGGAGCCTAACTTCGGTTTCTAACTTTCCGATGTGTAAAAAGCTAGTGGTAAAAAGCTGCCACAAGCTAGACAGTGGCAGCTACCGATGTACAGCTAACTAGGGACCGACATGAGCTGCCACGAGCTAGATAGTGGCAGCTACTGATGTACAACTAACTAGGGACTGACATGAGCTGCTGATCCATCACTTATCCGTTAGCTTAGTGTTGGACTTTCGACAGAATTGTACTGTATTTCTTGTCTTGTTAGGTTGTTTTATTATTTACTACTATTGTTTTGAATTTGAAAATGTCTCCCTCTTTTATAACATTTTCTAGGATTAATTATATGTTACATATAGGCAAACAACATTGACCTGTCCGCTTGACCTTTCATTTAAATATTTATCACGGACCAAGTACATTTGGTGCTTGAATCATATGCATTTATTTCATTTTCTTTTGAAACAGACTTTAGTTTACCTGTAATTAATGTCTATTGTTCTCTCCATAGCCCTCAACCATGTTCCACTCTCACTTAGCATACATAAAAATCCTACATTTTTACCTTGAAATTCCAAATGTATGCTACAGGTGTAAAGGTAACACAGGTGTTTATCATGAGATATACTCACTTCATAGAGTAAACCTGTGCAATGCGTTAACTTTGATCTTAACACTACCAATGTATGGGTGGACCCCCTATATGAATATTCATAATGAAAGGTCAAACGGACATGCCAATGTTGTTTACCTACATAATAGGAGCATATCAACCAATCTTCTAAATTAAAAGTATCGACTTCAAAACAAATACATTATACATGTACGTACTACACAATATTCGATAAAGCTATCTTCATGTTTTAATGAGTTTTTGTAATATTTAAATTTATATCAACAGGGGTATCACTCGGAACGCCAAGTCGGCAATTTCCACAAATTGTGTTTCGGCTTTACAAATTTTGTATCCTTCCGTCGTATGGAAATTTGGGATTACTTTTTGACAAGTGTCTGAGGGGCGAAAAGACACCCGTTTTTAAACCTATATTGGGACATAATGAAGTAAAGTTTATCGATGAAACTTTTGAATTATATGCCAAATAAAAAACAGTTTGAGATTTAATTTTCAATTTAGCGATAAGATACTGTTATTTACACATTTTTCGGATTTCTTGATGACAATCAATTTCTTCTCGCAATTGCCCCAAAATTTTCGACAATCTTTAAAACTTGGACGAATTTTGTGTACACAAAATTACCACTTTATATTGTGTAGAATGTGACATCACACAATTAGAATTAAATTCAATTAAGAATGGTTTCTGAGCACGACCTGTTAATATCTTAAAAACCCGAAAGACTGGGTAGTACATTTGGTTGTCAATGAAAACAAATATGGCTGCCCCCGCGATGATCGATTCTTCAATATCAAGTTTCAAATGACGTTGCAACTAATTTTAATAACACTCACGTGATAACGATTTCAAATTCTTTCATAAAATTACACATAATCAAATTTTACTGTATGTTGATAAATCATTCAACGGTTAATTTAGGTATTCCATTGGTCGGTGTCAAAGAGCCATTTACGAAAATGAGAGTTATCTCTCTTGTCTTGCATAGAACTTTCTGTCTTTAGAAGTCTTTGCCTTGCCTAACTGAAGCCCCACCAATTTGTTTAAAATCTGTATTCCAGTTCAATGCCTGGTCCTGACTTGAGCACCATATACTCTCTCTCTCTCTCTCTCTCTCTCTCTCTCTCAGCACCATACTCTCTCTCTCTCTCTCTCTCTCTCTCTCTCTCTCTCTGTGAGATGACAAAAAATTCCCATTATCACACATGGGATTGATTTTATGCATTGTGAACAAAGACAAGGCCTATATGACACAGTTTGACAAACTGAAGAAATGAAAAACCCAATTCCATGTGCATTAATATTGGCACATTTTAGATTTGATGGTTATTTATTTATTTATTTATAAAAATAAATTTATTTATTTATTTATATATTTATTTAATTGATTATTTATTTATTTAATATTTGCCTGTCTCACTACAGAATCAGATGGATTTACAAAAGAAAAAGAGACATTTATTGCTATAATTAAAGTAATTTTTTGTGAATATTAGGAATGCTAAGTGTATTTTTAAATTTTTAGCTTGCTAACATGCATTCTATTGGATATTATATTTTCAAATATATTTATAACATATACTGTGGCATTTGAACACATAGATTTGGACAACTGAATGGCCATTGTATATTGGATTTCTATTAACATTTGAAGAAAAATGACTGTGTTTTGCATTTTCATAATTAAATAGCTACATGAGTAGTGTTTCAGTTACAGATGCAGCAAGAATTCTCATCACTTAATGTCTTTAAATTCATTACATATAAATTATGGATGGTTTGAATTTTATAATTGTTGTTTTAACATGTTAAACCAATGTTGGGCTGTCAAAAGCTATACCATACATATCATATATTCCCATCAAGCCAGCCTATTCTGGCATGGCAGTATCTATGTAGCCTTATATGTACTTATGTTTATCATACCTCAACTGCTCCCCAATATATATACTGTATAATATAAAGCTAAACCATACTGACACTTCTGTGTCAAGATTTAGTGAAGTTTACATTTGTCCATCAAGATCAATGCACAATTGTGCACCGGCCCATCACAGCTATACTGTATACATACAGGCATATAAAGATTTATACTGTATACACTGGCCTGTCAAAGCTATACTGTATATATATAGGGCCGTCAAGATATATACTGTATACAAACATGCCCGTCAAGATATATACTGTATACAAACATGCCCGTCAAGATATATACTGTATACATACATGCCCGTCAAGATATATACTGTATACATACTGGCCTGTCAAAGCTATACTGTATAGGTACATGCCCGTCAAGATATATACTGTATACAAACATGCCCGTCAAGATATATACTATATACATACTGGCCCGTCAAGATATATATATACTGTATACATACATGCCTGTCAAGATATATACTGTATACATACAGGCCCGTCAAGATATAATACTGTATACATACATGCCCGTCAAGATATATACTGTATACATACATGCCCGTCAAGATATATACTGTATATATACATGCCCGTCAAGATATATACTGTATATATACTGGCCTGTCAAAGCTAGACTGTATACAAACATGCCCGTCAAGATATATACTGTATACAAACATGCCCGTCAAGATATATACTGTATACATACATGCCCGTCAAGATATATACTGTATACATACTGGCCTGTCAAAGCTATACTGTATAGGTACATGCCCGTCAAGATATATACTGTATACAAACATGCCCGTCAAGATATATACTATATACATACTGGCCCGTCAAGATATATATATACTGTACATACATACATGCCTGTCAAGATATATACTGTATACATACAGGCCCGTCAAGATATAATACTGTATACATACATGCCCGTCAAGATATATACTGTATACAAATATGCCCGTCAAGATATATACTGTATATATACTGACCTGTCAAAGCTAGACTGTATACATACTGGCCCTTCAAGATGTGTGCATATAGGCAGGTCAGTAGCTTTATCCCAGTGCATAATTTTGTTAAAATTATTTGCATCCTTATTATTGGTCCATAATTTTACTGTCACACAATATGTAGGCCTATTCTTCATGGTATTTATATACAATGTTTTTTGTATAAAATACATATATGATGGTATTTTGTGACACATTACAACCTGTCCAGTTAGAGTAGCTCTTTTGGGAGAGAATTTGTTCTGTAAATGCAACAACTGAAAACCATATCTGTTGCACATTTCTAAATTCCATTAGGCCTATCAGCCTATGGTGTGTGTGTGTGTGTGTGTGTGTGTGTGTGTGTGTGTGTGTGTGTGTGTTGACATGCAATGACACTGGTTTTTTTAACAGATATGGGGAGCTGTGCCTATCTTCAGAAAGGCACAGGCTGAGTCATTATATTGAGACCATATAATGATAAATTTCAAGGCAAAAGTTACAGAAAACATGACAAGCCATTTTGGCATCCTAGTCCTAGGTCTATAACTCGCACACGCTTAATAAACGGTTGTGCATGTTTTCAAGTGTACCACAAATTAGCTGATACTTAATATACACCGTAAGGGGTCAACCAACACAATATTTGTGCACGAGATTGGCCTGTGAAATTCAGATTTGTGAAATGAACGATCGAAGCGGCATATGGCCAAATTTAATATGGAGGCTGAAAGTAGGTCCTAAAATTCGGCATAAATCTTGAGAAATCTGACGAAATAGACGCTAATAATCGCCAAAGCTTACTTTATTTCAGCCGTAAATACCATTCTGCGTCTTCTGTGTGTCCAGACTATATATAGAACATGGTTAGGAAGCAGTACTAACAAACTTTCTAGGTCAAATTAGACGGAAAATGGACCGACCCCATCCAAGATTCCGGATTGACGGCGGCGTTTTTTTTTTCGCATTTAAAACTTGGACGTTTTTTGTGTACAGGAAATTATTTGATGTATTATATATGGAATTGTACCTTGTAAAAAGGTCTTTCATTTGGTATAAATATTGTTTCTGAGCACGAGCTGTGTGAGAAATGGGAAGGAATCTTGTGACGGATAACATTTTGAGTTTTAGCCTGTGGTTCACGTTTCACTATAAATTACGAAATTTAACTGTAACCGGAATTATAAAAAATAGACTTTGTCGGTTTTCAAATATTCTGAATTTTATATTTTGCATCCCAATCTATGGTAATCTGTAATACAATCAACACAATTCCTCATTTTGTGTTGTTCAAAGGTTCGTCATTTTTTGACAAATTTTACATCACATTTGCAAGTTCACAAATTTTAATGAATCCCTACGCCGACGGGGTTGGCGTTCCGACTGTATAAATAAATTTCACGAAAAATCGAAAAATTAGCGAGCCATGGCCATTGGAGATTAGGATTTAATTTTAATTAATAATAGGAGATTTATTATTTATGATTCAATAAGGGATGTAAATGAAACCATTTGAAAACTCCAGGAGAATGGGTGTGGGTAAATTTTTTCGAGTTTATAATTATGTATCAATTTTTAATTATGATCCCAGGGCAGTTAAAATGAAAATTGTCTTTTTCCAAACAGATATTACATTGATTTTTTTTTACAATATAACACTTAAATTTGCATCATCATAATAGCTCAATTAAACAGTAGTGGGTCTGTTTCTATAAAATATTCAGAATGTTTTTTCTCGTTTACACTTGTTTTTTCTACCATCTTGGTCAAATATCTAGAGCAAATATACCAGAAATAAACGAAGATAATCGAAAGCCCCAAACAATAGATAGATAGAGGGGTCGATTTTGTGGGTGGGGCAGCGAATGATAAGAGGAAGGACTGACGATGCAACGTCTTTAATAATACATGCACGCTTTAAGACTGATTGGTTGGTTGGTTGAATGTTGCTTAATGTCGTCAGGGGCGTAGCCAGGCGTACGCAAAAACGTCCACATCGTTTTAGCAACAACAAAAACGAGAGAGAGAGAGAGAGAGAGAGAGAGAGAGAGAGAGAGAGAGAGAGAAGTATAATATATTTCTTATACCAAACTGTTGGTCTTCACCGGAAATGTTTTATACGAATTCGGTTTATACCTGACTTCGATAGCCTCTGAGGTGCGGTTCATGTGTTGTCTTGACGTTGCCGGCATGGCAAAACAATTGAAACTATCTGATTTGTTCTCGGCTTCAAAAGCCGATAACTCGAGCGCAGTTAGTCCAGTAGCTCAACAGCAGAATCCAGATACACAAGATACGAATGCCTGTTAACAATTACATTAAAGAACTTCTACTAGCCATTCGTCACGTTTCATTATGTATTAACGCAATATATTTACAAATATATTTCCTCTCCTCCGTTTAACCTCACCACTACATTAAGTGAACTCCCATTTTAACTTGACTTTCTCAATTATTGAGTGTGTTGTTTTCGTAGTGCTTATACCATACAACATCAGATCCCCTTGTACCTCGTCTTCAGGTTTAAGAATGAACCAGTCCTCAAAAGAACGACAAAAACTACCACAGCATAGCATAAAATTATAAAAAAAATTCTGATAAATAGCGCCCTGGAGAAAAATTCGCATCAGGGCGGCCCCCAAACCCCCTGCCCTCTTTAGGCGTCCACATCATAAACACCCCAGCTACTCCCCTGACAACTCTCTTATTTTCACTATTAAATACAAATGTACGATCAAAAATGGTATATGACACGACATGCAAAGCAAAAGAAAAAGCATAATAAATCAATATTCTTGACTGGGACGTTATACCCTATCCAATCAATCGCTCATTCATTTCAGAACTGCATATATGACAAAACAAGTACAAATGTTAACGTCTTTGAAATAAAATTGTATTTCGGTATCCCTTAATTAGCCATTAGTTGCTATCTGAAAGGATAAAACATTAATTATACGGAAAGGTCGTTATGTTATCTGGACCAATCATTCGTTTTCTGGACCAGTCAGTCGCTTACATGACAAATCATTCTGTATTGGGATCAATTACTCCATTTTAATAAGGTCATATTAATTGTCGTGAAAATATGTTATATCATCTTTTAAAAACATAACATTTTATATTCATAATTACATTGTACTTAAAATATGTTCCGTGTCTCGCCTGCTACACGGGATGCGTTGCATGTTAAAGACACCTCCCTGCACTCTGCCCTGAGCAGCGCAAAGGTCAAATTTCTGTCATTTTACCTATAGCTGAAAACATCTCGATATAAGTGAAATGTTCGTGACTGAACTTTAAACTGCATTTAATCATTCAAATTGAATTAATTTATAATTATATATAGAATCCACTGATAGATATAGGAGTTGTTTCCCCTGCACCGAACCAATTGCTGCTTCAGACAGTGTAAGCTAAGGTAGGGCATACGTGACATTAAATATATTGTTATATCAGGCACTCACGTTTTAAACACAGTAACTATTATTAGTACTTCGCTCGGGACTTCGAAATTTTCTGAGATGATTTACATCTCCTGCCAATACTCAGAGCTACTAGTATAGTCTTTTGGATGAGACTCAAAACGGAGAAACAGCGTCTCAGTGTACGCTAAGGACAGCTCTGTAGAGTTTCGAAAAACAGGTGATCGCTACAGAGAACCCTTACATCCCTGCGGTAGCTCAGTTGGTAGAGTGCTTGCTCCGTAAGATGGAGGTCGCGGGTTAAAACCCCGGCCGGGTCTGAACCAAGACTTGAAAGTGGGTAGTGTTTGTTCTTTCGACAAGCACTCGGCATCACGAAATAAAAGTCACTGTACTTTCGGATGGGAACTTAAAATAAATGAGGTCCCGTGTCTTGGTAGGCTTGGCACGGTAACGAACCCTGCTGTATATAATGACGTCAGCGCAACGCACAGGCAACATTTCTACACCTTCGCCTATAGTTGGTCACGTCTCAATATAAGTGAAATATTCTTGACTGGGATGTTAAACACCATTACTCAACTCTCCTTGCATCTAGAAAGCGATTGGAACAGACTTAACAAAGTCAGACCTTTATGTCCGTACGTAATAGCTCAAACAAATAAGAGCTACAAAACAAACAACTTGTCTGTAAAGTAAAATCGAACCTACCATTAAAGGCCACTAAAATAAACCAGTAAAAGAGACCCTTCATGGGCATGTGGTCATCTTATACAGGTTCAAATAATATAAATAAAGAGCAATTGGGATATAATTGACGTATCGCCGGCCACGCCTTTTATGTTCCGACACTGGCCGCCATCACGGTGCCAAAGCAGCGTCACGGCAACGAATGACGTTCTAGTGTCAGTGACGTAATTAAACCGCACAATTCAGGCCGAGTTTTCATTCTTTATGCCTGTAATTCCAGCATGTCGACCCTTTGTCGGAACACAGTGGGCGTGGCCGGTGATCCGTCAATTCTACTGCCCTTTATAAGCAGGTGACCCTTATATAGAGGTATTTTTTAAGGCAGGTCAGACTGTACTTTATAGTTAATTTGTGCACATGCAATATAAAATTTATTTCATGTTACTACTGCGCCATCATAGTGACCGCATTGCATACAGTACGGATCTGTCGGAATTTCAACACTAAGCTAACGAGTAAGTAATGGATCAGCAGCTCATGTCGGTCCCTAGTTATCTGTACATTAGTAGCTGTCACTATCTAGCACTTGACTGCTTTTTACCACTAGCTAGTCACACATCGGAAAGTTGGAAGCCGAACGTGGGCTCCTTTTCGTTAGCTCAGTGTTTAACTTTTGACAGGTCTGTACTGTATTAAAATGCACACAAACAAAAAATTCAAATACATACATATCAAATCAACATATTATATAGAAATATATATTTATACAAATAATTTGATTGATTTAAGTTTATGCGACAAATTGTTATAAAATCAGACATTTAACTCTGTCAGATGTCAACATTGCTGAAGATTTAACCTGATCCGAATATATATAACATGAAGAGAACCAGCTGTGGTTAAACAAACTACAGGGACTTTAAACAACGAAGTAGGCTGCTTGCAAATAAATTGTTGACTCGGGAACATTGTCAACTTTCCTTTTTATGCAGCAACATACCTGCTTCTCCTGCTTATGGTGTATTTGTTTCCCTATTAATACGCTATGGTACAGCTTGTTCCTACTACGGGGACTTTGAACAACGCAGTAGGCTGCTTGCAAATAAATTGTTGACTCAGGGATATTGCAAGCCTCGGCTTATCAATGCCCTCAAAAAGAGTTATGGCCGTCATCACAGCATTGTTAATAAGTTTGACGTCTCTGTGTCCAGGATTGTCCTGGATATATTTGACGTCCCATAGTTCCATGTTCCTTTAACACAATTTTGATTACACACGTGGCGGGTGTAGCTAGCTAAACAGGAGTTGATTACCCTTTCGGAGCACGCAGCTTCACGTCTCTGGTGAAAATTCACGTATCTAACCTAACTTGTCAGTTCCAAAGTGTTTACTTTGCTTCTGAATTGTGATTCGGACATGGAATAGCATTGGAGGTTGTCAGTGTACCACGTGATCAGTACACCTAATTAAACGATCGTACAGAACGTTTCGGAAAAAAATACGTCGAAATTCCAGTATGTACGGGGAAACGTGAATTGATTGCCATGCAGACAGGTATCATGTGGTACTATGGCCAACCCCATTCCATCGGTTGATGAATTTAATTTGAAAAAAATCCAGTTGTCGCAATTATCTGATATAAAGATACATTTTCATCAGTTTCGGTTCCTATGACAATGGATGGTCAAATATCTATGGATCATACATGTTTTTCCTTATCTCGCTGCTGATGTCATTATGACATGCACGTCAGGATTTATCATACCACCGATTTGACGTCATGGAAAGAGTACTTGTCATTTATCACCTCATAATTACCATCTCACTGATGAATTGACGTATCGCAAGCCACGTTCACAATGTTTCGACACTGGCCGCCATCACGGTATCAAAGCAGCGTCACGGCTACTATTGACGTTCTAGTGTCAGTGATGTCATTAAACCGCACAATTCAGGCCGAGGTTTCATTCTTTTTGTGTGTAATTTAAGCAACACGGACCTTTGTCGGAACATAGAGTGCGTGGCTGGCGATCCCCCAATTACGATACAGGCATGTCAAAAGTTTTACACTGAACTAACGAATTTGTCCCAAATCGTCAACACGTATGGACCCTACATTAGCTATTTCTCAAATGTATTTCAATAGCTGTTATCTATCTGTCGGCAGTTTTTCGCCACCCACTGGCTATCCATGTTTCTGGTATCTGAACCTTGAGTCCTTTTCGTCAGTTCAGTTTAAACGTTCGACAGGTCTCTCTCCAAAGTTAACAACGCATCTCAGAAAAGTAACAATAATAAAAAGCAAATTTATTTCTTCCGCCTTTGAACGCGCATTATTATAACAATGACAATTAAAACTATCAATAACATTGAACACACGATTCCTATTAATATATAACCTAAATTTGGATCCCTTAGTCCTGATTCGCCTGCTCCCTCTGAAATCAGACAAGACACTAACGAATATTAAATAGTCCTCAGAAGATTGTTTTAAAGTAGAGAATGCTATGGAGAGAAAAATACAGTCATGCGCATCTATGTCTAGTTGTCGTCTTCAATATGGCAGTGGCATGTGTTCGATCCCCGGCCGGGTTTGACCAAAGACTTGAAAGTGGGAAGTGATAGTTCTTTTGCCAAGCATTTGGCATTTCGAATTGAAAGTCACGGATTTTTTAAGATGGTAACCTACAAAGTCCCGTGTCACAGTGGGCGTAACGCGATAAAGAATCTGCTATATAATTCCATCAGCGCAACGCAAAATTTCTCTCTATTGCTGCTGATGTCTCGATATAAGTGACGTATTCTTGACTGGGACGTTATACGCCATTACTTAAATCTAATACGACCTTGTGACTGTGATCCCTGACACATCGTCTCATGTTGGTTTACGCCTGTGGCAAATTTATGTAAAAAACATTCATAGACAAAGAAAATATGGAGCGGCTCAACACCGGAATCGACGATCAAACAGACGGACAAGACGATTCATATTGTAAATTAGAAAGTGAAGCTGAATGGTTTTTGTAGTCTCATGTATTATCACCCCTTTTCTCGTTAAAATGCAATTTTTCACATTAAATAAGCACATTTTATACTAAATTATAACTGAAACGTGATGCCATTTCAAGATTTTTTCCCAAATCGGCCTAAATGCACCCTGATTGCGAACTGTATTTTTCTAAGCCATGTGCATGATAAATTACGGATAGCTAATGACATATAAACCCCAATGAAAAAATTTTCCTCCTGTGAATTTTCATAAAAATTTGTTATTTTTCGAGAAGATAGTGGTGGACAAAATGATGTGGGAGAAATGAAGTAAGTTCTATATATGTACCATAGTCCGACTAATCAGCCCACTAAACCCCCATTTTAATTTTCACGACGCGAAAGTGACAGGGAGCTGAAGAGACATCAGAAAACCTTGCATTTCTACAGATATCAATGGATTTTAATTAAATGTTAAGCATGGGTCGGCAGAATAATGTTTTAGGAAGTGTTCCGTGTCGTCAACAAGAGCGAGATAAGGAAATACTGGAAGTTATTGACGCGTGTTTCCGTTTCTGCAGTTTTCGCCAGAAATTTCAAGAATTCAATAATGGAAGCCGTCAAACCACAAACCCCCAAAAAGTCAAAAAAATTAAATGGGGCTTTAGTGGGCTGATTAGTCGGACTATACATACCCTATCCTTCACGCGCACTCCCCCCACCAACAAACCCATGACTTTGTTTGAGGGACATAATTATGCGCAAAATTGAACATACCATCAGATGCATTTCGTTGTGTTTTTATACCAGGAATAAGTCCAGCAGGTTCCCATTCTGTAGTACTTTCTGGAGTTGTTGCCCGTTTGGTCGCAACACTAGCTGTGCTTGTTGGAGATAAGCAGTGACCAGAAGTCCCTGAAACATCATTTATCAAAATAGACGTATAATAGTGGAATGGAGTAGAAGAGTTGAGCTTTAAATCCAAGTCTAACTGCTTTCACTTTTTGATTGTCAGTGCAGGAAAACCAGAATGCGTTCAGAACTCATCGACAACAAGCGACTTGACCGGGTTTTTACACCCAAATCTGTCTCGAGTTTGATTCGAACTTCGGCGATGATAAGTCTTTCGCCAAACACTCAGTATAAAGCAATGAAAGTCATGGGTCCTTCGAAAGAGATTTTTAAAACAATGTTCTGTCTCGCGACAAGCGTGTCACTCTTATAAACCATTTTGCTACGATCGCACTGCAAAGATCAAGGTTTCTGTCTATGCACTTATAGATGGGTTTCTGAGTTACGATATAAACGGAAAATTCTTGACTGGGACGCAAAATCTGATTAAATCAATCAATGTTTTCTGATAGTAATAATGTATAGGTACTAAACACATGCAAAATGTATAAATGATTAGTATAGTTACTAAATACATGTGTACACATTATAAATTATTTTATCTAATATACATAAGTGGCATAAATTACAAAACATCAATTAAAATTAAATAGTATTTAATTCATTATTTACAAACCATATGACGTTGTGCTAAATATAGATTGATATCTTATTAACGCTGAATCGTGGGACAGGGTCAAAGATTTTACAAAAAATAAATAAAATAAAAAAAGATATATAGGAACCTTACCAAAGCAGTATCTTTCAGGACAACTCCCTAAGGGTTGAAGACAGTAGGCAATGAAAGTGGTACAGTTTTTCACTTGTATGTTATAAGTTTTTTCACAACAATCTACTAAAGTTTTAAGGCATACGACTCGATCGACAACGCCATCGCTTACTAATGGTTCTGTTCCTAAAATATAAAGTTTTACAAAAACATGTTTACGCATGTAGTGGTTTGAGTAGCATTTGCTTATAATGCGGAAGTTACCGGGTTCGATCTCTGATGCAACTCTGCATTTGTTCTCGTTCCTGTTTCGGCTGCTTAGTCATCCGAAGTAATGAATTTGCAATGTTGAGACTAAATAAACTCCGTTCATATCACCAAGGGAATTCGAATTAGCGCGATATTTACCCCGTGGAACAGCGAGAAATACAAAAATAACATGGGAGCGATGTAGCATTCTGAGTAGCTAAGTTAAACGAACAACCGCTTATATAGTACATAATTAGGTCCCAGGTTCGATCCCCGGTCCGACACTTTATTTCCCTCATGTAACAAACATAAAATAGTCAATGTTATTACAAATTATATTGCAAGAAAACTTGGCTTGGCTGCCATTTTGTAATATAATACATACATATATATACACAGTGTGTAGGTACAACCCTCAGTATCAGGTCGAGTCCTTTTTTCGTAGCCGTATCACTACGAGTCGCGCTTGCGCGACAAGTAGTGATACAGCTACGAAAAAAGGACGAGACCTGATACGAAGGGTTGTACCTACACACTGTGTATATAATATTTTTATCTAACATTTACAATTAGGTTATTTAAAATAATAAAAAACAATACTTAATGTGAAAAAATTACATTTTACCACAGAAAACCACTGAACTATGTTTTGACCGACAAATCCAAGACTCTCTGATGACGTAACAATGAGAAAGTGCACGTGCGCTTTACCGCCTGATACAAGATTCTGTATTATACGATACGATTGTTCGATAAAACTTGTATTTCACCAAATACAGACAGAAAAACTAGTCTAATGTTAGATAAATACTCGTATTCGTAGAAATTTTTGAAATGGCAAAATGTGTTTTACTATAATTCCATTACCAAAGAAAAATCCTCATTATATAAAATGAGTTTTAATAATTATAGAGCAATGATTAAACAGTGTCTGTCCAGTTCACTCCTTCCATTCACCAGAGAATTTTTCGCCTCGAAAAGAGACCTAGATACGTTGTTTATTTTTGTGAAGCCAAACAATTATGTAGGTATTCATCTGTCTATATTCCAACTATTCAACACTGTCATTATATCATTTGTCAATATTTACAAAATGACTGTACCTGTCTTCGATGAAACATACAGAAGCAATCGTATTTCAATTCCCAATGAAAGACAATGGGGGTCATGACCCTTGATGTGTATCAATTTTCCCGCAATATTACGCCATGTCCTACACAGGGGGTCGCGTGGTCATGTCAGATACGCCGATCTAGCATGGCTAAAAACTCTATATCACACGCGCAGATATGGAAAAAAATAGTGCCAAGGTACAAAATATTTATTGAAAATATAAGAAATAAGATGTATAAGACATTTCTGCTCATGGTATTTCAAGGGGTAATGAAAGATAGTGTGGCGCGTGCCAAATTCAAAATGAAGGGCTTCGCACACACTTTCTTTCATTACCCCTTGAAATACCATGAGCAGAATGTCATTTCTTAATTAAACGGGGCCTTCGGTGGCTGTTAGTGTAAATCGCGTTTACGGATACGCAATCACACCCAGGTCTAATCCCACTCGGCCAATTGGCTTGCTGAATGTCAGTGGTTTTCTCCACCATCACAGAATCTTGACCGGGGTGTAAAATAATATCACTTCACTTTCAATTATATACATCCCAACCTGCCTTAAAAAACCAATTGCTTATAAAGGGCAGCAGAATTGTATCCCAATTGTTCTTTATTCTTATTATTTTAACCTTTATATAAAGCCACTCCCCATAAAGGCTACATTTACTAGTTTCCTTTGGTGGCCTTTATAGACAGGTTTGACTGTTTATCTCTTCTGGCTTCTTTTCATTTATTACTTCGGGAAAGTTGGCAAATGTATAAGTAGGTGTTTAACATTCGGAAGAAGTCAGCCACTCTTGGGGAAAGTTCACGTGTTTAACTTAATTTCCTAGTTCCTTCAAAACTTTCATCTTACTTTCGGAGTGTTTATTGAACATTTCTCGAACTATTTATCCGGTAAAAATAAAAAAATCAAATAATAACTAAGTTACTCACCGTTCATCCAAGCAGGGAACCTAGTACCACAGCTATATCCAAGTGTATTGTTTGGACAGTAATTTAACATTGGTATGTTAACCCTGTACCAGCCAGCGGTGATATTTGCATCACAGTTGTTGTATTGAACATCCGGGCAATTTTCTGTACGACTTTCATTTTGAGACAAAGTCAGGGTATTTCCAACACAGGGATCTACTCAAAATAGAAAAAAAAATTAAAAAAAAAGTCCTATAAAATCCTAATGAAAGAACATGTTATTTATTTATTTATTTATTATTTATTTATTTATTTATTTATTTATTTACTTAAACGTTTTACTGATAATGCAATTATTACATTTGTATTTAGTAAAATAGTAAAAGGCTTCTTTTTGTACCAATAGCTGTCTTTCTAAACACATATACACTATAGATTGATCATTGTCTTTGAACATACAGTACAGACCCTTCAAATGTTTAACACTAGCTAGGCTAACGAAAAAGCTCAGTCCATCAACCAGGCTCTCCGTTAGCTATTTAGCGACAACGTTCCGGTGGCTGCTATCTATCATTCAGTACCACTTCAGCCACCAGCTACATGTATCGGTACGTTGGCCGCTCGGCAGCCTAGATTAGTCTCATTTTCGTTAGGTCAATGTTAAAATTTTGACAGGTCAGTGCTGTCTATCTCGTATCTTTTTAGAATTTTTTTTGGGTTAATTTTTATCTTTTTCTTTCGACTATTTAGAAACTTTCTTTATTAATTCTTAAACAAAAAACAACTTGAATTACTAACTTAGCTTACTTACCTGCGTTGCAATGTGACGAACCTAGAAATAAATATAAATTTGAATCAATTATGAATAAAAACAGTTAAATGAATAGATACAGGTGCAGAAGAGAGTGGACTCATTTTTTTACGATATAACGACAAATGTTTTGAACAAATTCACGCGGCCTTGTATGTGCGATTTCTTTTACAGAAACAATCTGCCTTGTATTAGTTCATGATATTTATGAATAAATTAAGACAAAATGCATAATGACAAAACAAAACAATAATTAAAATGCAAAAAAAATAAATTATTTAAAAATGTATTTATGTATTTAAAATTATAATATTTTTTCATTTATTTATTGTTCTTTTTAGAGCAAAGAAGTAATGCATTTAGGTTACATAATTGATATTGGTCTATTCACAACACGTAGGTCGAGGATGGCCTATGTTTTTTGTTGATTGAAAATACCAGGTGGTTAGACTTCAGAAGAGTACTGAACATTTTTTACTGAAAACGGCAAAGTGGGGATTTCTGAATAGTAATCACCACAATTTGAATATCACAATATTGCCAACTGAAAAATATACTTACCGTTACATTTGACGATAAAACACAGATACATTATAAACAATGCAAGATGACCAACATTAGATGATCGTAGAGTCCCCATCATTATCTAGAATAAACATAAATAAAATCAACATACACATGTAAGTAGAATCTGAATGCCATTTTCTCCTCCAAGTTACAGACCTGTCGAAAGTTTAACATCGCACTAACGAAAAGGAGTCGAAGCGCAGCTGCGGACAGGCCAAGGTATGCACTGCTAGTATCGAAAAGTTGTCGATTTTTAGCTAAAAAGGGACCAAGATGAAATGCCGATGATTCGGCCTAAATTCGTTAGCCTATTGTAAAACTTTCAAGGGGCCTGTTCGTGTATGTGGTCCAGCTGACACTTATTAGATTTTGATGACTTCAGATTAAAAGATCTCCTAGTACCGCGTCAGATATTAATATCTAAACATTTTGGTTAAGTTTTGATATATGATTTGTTGATTAAACGGAGTTAAGTGTCCAAGACAACAATATTTCACTTATATCACGTTGTCACTACTTAGGGTCGATGTGGCAGTGCGCATAAAATTGCCAGAGTTCGAAGCAAACCTCTCAAAAAACGACAAGGGTTAATTAACAAACTAGACCATGTCCAAATCACAATCCTAAAGCAAAGTAAAAACTTTGAAACTGACAAATTGGATTAAACACGTGAATAAGTTACGCTTACACACACCAATCACTTTTAAATTAATAACTCCTTCATACGCGTTCTAATTAAATAAATCCTTTATATGTATAAATTTAAATAAGATTTATACTCACAAAAGTCATTATATAATACCTTAATATTCATAAATGTAAATGTTTAAACATAGAAGCATGGTCTTGGTGGTCAAGTTAGCTAAAGCGCGTATCTCACGAATCACAGCGCCTTTTGCAGCTGAGGTTTCGATTCCATCGATCCTGCTAATGTCGCTTGCTGAAGGGCAGTTGTTATATGAGGACACTCCAGTTTCCTCAACCCTCTAGCCTAGAACTGGCCGCCTATATATAAACGAGAAAAACACAATTATTTCTCCCCTTCAGCTGAAATAATCTCACCTGAATGGTGAACGCATTATTTATGTTATATAAAAATGACGCAATATTTATAAAGATTATATCATAAGAATGTTAAGCTTTACATGTATGTGTTTGTGTATATATATATGCATGTTTGTATCCATAGAATGTATCCTTGGTTCATATCCTTGTTTATATGTTGTGTTGTAGTAAATGAATACTCCTTTGTGGGGAAACTGTTTTAATTTGTTAAAATGTTTAAAAATTATATTATTCAGTGTTTTGTAAAGGATATACAGGTTAATGGCCTAACCCTAATTCCGGGTTCTGATTTGATTTTTTTTCTATTTAAAATCTTAAACTAGATATTTGCCACTGTATTCAGATTTTAGAAGTTACTCCTTATGCCCCCATGTGAAGGTACTATTTACACTAAAAGAGTCACCATCCTTTCAGGTTTAATTGTATAATGTTTACATTACAAATGCATTGCCTTATATGAATCTCTTTGGAACCATTGCGTTAATTTTTCGATGACAGCAGTGTGTCGCGCGCTCTGTGTAAAGCGATACGTCAGTTAATATCTTCAGCCAATCCGCTTTCGATGTACAGCGGAGGAATACATACCACCAAGGGACTACTTATTCATTCATAATTTCCTGCGGGTTCATTCATAAATCTATCCGGCGACTGCAGGGACGCTCTTTACGAGCGGTAACAAACGTAGAAATTTGTCATACTGCACCAATTTTAAAAATGATTTGAAAATAAAAAAGAATAATAAAAACCAATATTTGTTGTCTTTTTATATCAAAATAATTTTTTAATGATTAATGTCCATTTCCCATGGCCTATAAAGATACGAAGTGAAAAAATTAGTGATTCCGAGGACACCACATTTAAATTATGAACAACTGTTTGTTATTCGATTAAATAATTATATTCATGGTAATATCTTACCAAACAGATTATTGTTTAGTGAAAATAAGGAGATATCGAATTTAATTTTCAAATGTGTTTTACGGAACTATATTTTACGATCGCCAAGCAACGAGACAAATCAACATGGCTGTTCTCTTTATATGGTTCTACAATAAGAGTTATCTCGCTTTAAGTGTTCCAACCACATTAATACACAGACTTTCGGAAAATTAATAATACCTTTTTGTGGGTAAAAATAATGTAAACATAAGGATTGAATGTCACTTTGAATGCTGTCATCGAGGTATGACTGCATCAGCTCACGTTCAAAGTTAACATGAATCGCTTCGCGATTCACTTACTTTGAACGTGAGCTGATGCAGTCATACCTCGATGACAGCATTCAAAGTGACATTCAATCCTTAAATAAAAATATTTCTTGAATACTTTTGCATTGTCACGTATTTTCGCATACCCGTTTGACATGTTTTCATTTTGTATGAAATAATTTTTTCGCAATTATCACACGGTAGTTAATTTTAAAATAATGTATTTCATTAAAATTTTAAATGACAAAGGCCAAGTGCCCAACCGCATGTGTAAATAATAATTCACGATCAAGCAAGTACATTGTAACTATCACACTTACTGTATATACATGTATATATATGAGTTTATCTAAGCCAGTTAATTTTGAAATAATGTACTTTTTATAATTAATTAAAATAGATGAATGCGAAGCGCGCGAACCTTACTGTAAATAATAATGTAGGATCCAGTTTGGCAATTCGAAACTAACTGAACACCCACGCTTACATAACATCTATCATTGTTAAGGTTCAGTTACCCGCCCTGTGCTTTTTAAAATTACCAAATTACGCAGTTGTACATTGCGATTAAATGTTGAATCTGGCCGCAATACTAACATTCCAGGGGAAATGAGGACTTGTTCATGTTGTGCGTTAAATTGTATTGAGACCGAGTATCACTTAGTCCTTATATGTCCTACATTCCGTTTCATACGTTGTCAATACCTACCGAAATATTACTGTGTCTGGCCGAATATCCATAAATTTCGTACACTATTAAAAGCGGACTCTGAATCGCTCACAAGAAAACTCTGTATTTATCTATCTAAAGCCTGGTTACTCAGATCTCAACTTCTTAAAACCTGACTGTTTCCTGCTATTTATTTGTTTTTTGTCATGTTGTTACATAATTAAATCTGTTTGTAATGCTATAGCAATGTATTGTTTGCTTTTTGCAATAAATTATTATTATTATTATTATTATTATTATTATTATTAAAAGGTTACCGTGACCAAATTTTTAACAGTGCAACTAAGTGCAGGTATGCCATCGAATGTTCCGAATCATATCCAAAAACAATTTAAAGAAGCGTATAGTATTTAATTGATCAAGCATGCGTGTATCTTTTGTTCGATGTCTTAAATAGAGATATGTAGACAAGTTAAAAGATTACTGCATAGTAAGATAGATAAAGTACATACATGTCTAATGTCGAAAGTTTAACACTAAATTAACGAATAAGAGCCGAATCGACAGCACATTTTTTGTCTCTCGTTTCGACAGCTGCTATTTATTTCTCGGCTGATTTTCGATCACTAGCAATCGATATCTCAACAGTCAAGTTTCAATTCCTTTTCGCTAGCTCGTTGTTAAACTTTTAACAGGTCTGTACTGTATATAATTGACAAAAATTAAATTGTGTAATGTTTATATAAACAGAAGAGATAAATACAGGGCTCAGGATTCTATCAAGCTTGTATAGAAACGGTATCCTAGCGTATAAGTTGAACCGGTATGATAACCATTGTGTATTACTTTTGTTCCACATTTTATTAATTGTATATGCAGTTGTGGGAGACTGATTAATATAAGGATTTAATTCCTGTTTCAGAACCCCAACTTATATTTTGTAATCTTCATTTTTTGTGAAATGATTTTCATTGAATAAATATTGTTTAAACTAACCATTATGTATAATAAGTTGAAAATTAGTTGAAATCGCGTTAAAATATTTTTGGATTTCGCTATTTCTCCGAGTTATTTGTTTCTATAATGATGATTTAAACATTTCTGAATATAAAATTTTTACAATGACATTTTACAATCTCATATACGACTGGGTTGTAGAGACTTTAGAAAACTTTAGGTGGTACATTAAATTTAAAGAAAAACAGTATCTTGTTTCTTCATTCTCTTATAAATAAGTAGGAATAGAAATGAAAGTTATATGTTACTGAATTTCGGGAGTTCGAACCAATTTTTTCCCAAATCAGCTAAATTTTTTATACATCTATTGTGTTTAGGTAATAGGTAATGTCAAACCTAAAGTTTGTTCATTTCATCATGCGGCATTTTATTTGTCTCTGTATCCAAAATTACCCTGGATATATTTAACACCCCATTTAGTTCCACGTTCCATTCTTTATTTTCAATTTTGTTTCCATACATTGCGGATGTAGCTAGCCAATGAGGTGATTGCCCTTCCAGAACACACGGCCTCGTTTTCCATGCGGACTTTCACGCGTTTTAACTAAATTTGTTAGTTTTCAAAGTTTTTACTTTGCTTGTGGATTCTGGTTTGGACAGCTTTTTGATTCTGCAAGATAAACAACTAGACTGTGCATGCATGATCCATCAACCATAAACATACCATTCTATGTTCAATAAGACAATTAGTGAAAAGTTTTGAAAATACATTAAAATATTATTACCTGAAATTGTAAGTAAATATTCAATCCATCCAGAATTCAGAGTTCATTTCAGTATCATCAACAGCAGGCATTCTTATTAATCCAATTTATATTAACAATATTAAAATAATTTTCCATTTACAATTTTAAAATTTTGGAATACTTGTACTGAAAACGGAAAATAACGTTTAAATTCTAGTTTGAACCTTCTCAAAGCTCCCACAGTTGTGATATTTTATATTTTTCAATCCGTATTTACCATTGCCAAATACATGCTGCGTTTAAAACTCTAAAACGTTACCAATTCTAAAATTAATAAACGCTAACACTGGTATTTTTAAATCCAAAAACAGTTACCTTATACATATAAGGAAACTTAAAAAATATTTCGAATTCTGAAACTACTCGATGCAACCGCATAGTTTTATAATTCTCACCAAAAACACAAATATTTTTCAATCCAAAATAACAGTGTACAGAAAATAGAAACGATTCCAATTTTAAAACTACTCGTCGTTTCCACAAAGTTTTATAATTGTCACTATAAACACTGGTATTTTTCAATCCAAAATAACAGTGTACAGAAAATTTAAAAAAAAAAATATTTCCAATTCTTAACCTAGTCGTCGCTCCCACATAGTTTTACAATTGTCAATATAAACAGTGTTGTCCTTGTGTTAAATTCTGCCTAAGACCAGGAAGAAGACGTATATATTAAATGATCAATAAAAATTCAATAAGTAGATAATTAACATAATTTATTCATAATAAACTTAACGCTTTAAATATCTTTTTTGGTTTATGTTATGGTGTTATGTTGTTAGCATTAGAGTCTGTATACAAAATGAACGGAAACTCGCATATTGGACCACCAGTTCGTAGAGGGAGTAACTACTAAGTATTTCTGAAGCGGTAATTAACAGTTATCGTTTTTTTTTTTTTTAAAAATATGTATATATAATAAAAATGGACATAAAAACAAAAACAAACATCCTTAACAGATTTCTAAATTTCTGTTCAACTCAAAAAGTATATATTTATTTATTTGGCGAGTTTTTATTACTACCAAATTAACCTAACGCAATACTTTAAACAAAAAAAAAGCGTAACTGAATTTTTTGGGGTTTTATTATTTATTTATTTATTTATTTATTTATTTATTTATTTATTTATTTTATTGGAATATTTAAATTTTAGAAGCGGATAATTTTAATGAACAATGCTTATTCGACAATGCTATACGTTGCCCCCGTGTTAACGATATTCTCAGTCTAATGTCACAATCACATTGACTCGCAACATACTATTTATTGTACTTAGAGTCAAATAAGTCTGAAACGGTTAACTAACAAAAAGTATTGAAAATAGGTTTTTTGTAAATATATGAAAAAGTGGCCTGACTTATAATTACAGGTGCATACATGCATCAGGTAATTTGGTCGATTTTTAAGTAATGCATGCTTGAAATATTGTATATTTGAAATGAATTTCGCTTGTAAGTCGTTATTATATAATTTTTTATTTGTCTAAACAAATTTAAAATTTTAAAATACAAGAAATAAATAAAATGCCTTTAAATGTCCTTGTTAATGCCAACATGCATATAGGTTTACCCGTCACTGTTATTTAACAAAACAACCTAATGATTACGGAGATATTTAAAAATGACTAAATGAATACGTCCATTGTTTGAAATCATCGTAGCATAAACCAAAACCTACATTTAAACATCCGTTAACAGTGTTTAAATAGGATAAATAGATTTTTTTTTTTGCTGTTTCGTGTAACGTTACCTTTAAAAATATGTCACTGTAAGTCATGCGTCAATTTTATAACTCGATAGGTTTGAAGTTAATTGTAGTAAACAAAAATAAAGATAACAATTTAAAAAGTAAACAGTATTGTTTGTCTGAAATTTTGTACCGTTTTTACCCTGTAAACATACATGATTTGTTCAAACGGCAAGTAAAAATTAAAACTTGATTTTTTAGATTCAGATATGCAAAGTTTTGTATTTGGATATTTGTCACTTATTAATTACATATTAAAACAGTTTTACATTTTACAGCACAAGACGGCTGTTTCGAAATACAATTTCTTGTCAGTAGTGTTTGGACCAAAATTGTAAAACAAAAATCATTTTTCAAAGGACTAAAATGTATTTTTTCATAATTAAGCTAAGGAAATACTTTACATGAGGGATTGTATCTCAGTTTTTGAGAAATTTCAAATTTTAACTAGCACCAAATTTAGAAGATAGTATATTTCTAACAATAATACATAATTATTGCCTACTAAATTTGTGATATTTTTCAGCGATTTGATTGATTATATGACATAATGTGGTAATCAGGTCCAGTTTCACAATAATTTCTTAATTAAAATTTTCTTTAGCTTAATCTGGCAAAATTTCAATTCTTTATAATTGCGTTTATTTAAATGGGAATTTAAGGTGTCATTTTAAAAATCACCTCTAACGGAAGACATTTGCTTTTAGGTCAAAGAAAAAATCACTTATATTTGTTAAGTTAAGGAAAATCTTAGTTAAAAAAAAGTGAAACTGAGGTCCATGTATTTATACTTCTGTTACACAATATTTTGTTTAATCGAGAACTCGATAAATGTAGTAATTTAAATATATTCTTAAAGTATTTCTTTCAGCTAATTTTACAGAGTGAACAAACAGTTTCAACAGAAATAATAAAAAACAAACATACTAATCCATGTCCGAATCACAATCCAGAAGCAAAGTTAAAACTTTGGAACTGACAAGTTAGGTTAGAACGTGAACTTCCATCAGTGAAGTGAGGCCGGGTGCTCCGGAAGGGTAAGCACTTCCTGTTTAGCTAGCTTAACCCGCCACGTGTTAAATCAAAATTGTGTGAAAGGAACACGGAACTATGAGATGTCAAATATATCCAAGGCAATCCTAGACACAGAAACATCAAACTTTTCAACAATAGTGTGATGACGGCCATAAAACGTTTTGAGGGCCTTGATAAGCCTAGGCTTGCAATATCCTGGAGTCAACAATTTATTTGCAAGCAGCCTACTTCGTTGTACAAACATGTTCTAATCCACAGCTTGCAACATTAATTCAGGATATATATTAGCTTATAATACTAATCAAAGATAAAACTGTTTTATTACAGTGATTCATTTAAACAGTTACATTTTATTATTACTATATTATTATTATTTTTATTATTATTATTGTCTGTCAAGATTTCCATTTTACTTTGAGACGAACCTTTATTTCTATCCTGTAACCTAAAACCATCTTCACTTACAAAGCCAACCGACACACCTACATTTGTGGATCGAAGACTCAAGACTAATAATAATTGTGTTATATAAAAACAGACATACCAGCGACATCCATAAATTAAGTTCTCAAAAGCAAAGTAGAAGCTTTCAGAACTGGCAAATAAAGTAAAGACGTTAACGTAAATCAAGGGAAGCGATACCGGTTGCTTCGGAAGAACAATCACCTTCTCTGTAGCTACCGCTATCAACCAAAATTATAAATCAAAATCAGAATGATAAGAACATAGAACAATGATACTTCAAATTTTATCGGACACAAGGGTATTATACCGATCAATAATATTACGATCACGGCGATACATCTTGTTAAGGGTCTTCAAAAGTCAATGCTTGTCACAAGTCAACATTTGTGTTGAATTACACATCAGTTTAATTTTACAGCATAGACGGCCGTTATCAGTAGCAAAAGTTATGAAACCATTTTTTTTCAAGATGTTGAAAAGATACTCAAAGGACCAAAATATGTTTTACAAAATTTATCTAAGGAAAATTTACCACTGCGGTGGCTCAGTTGGTAGAGTGCTTGCTCCGTAAGTGGAAGGTCGTGGGTTCGATCTCCGGCCGGGTCTGACCCAAAACTTGAAAGTCGGTAGTGACTGTTCTTTCGCCAAGCACTCGGCATTACGAAATGAAAGTCACGGTTCTTTCGGATGGGAACTTAAAATAAATGAGGTCCCGTGTCACGGTGGGCTTGGCACGCTAAAGAACCCTGCTGTATAATGCCATCAGCGTAACGCACAGGCAAAATTTCTGCACCTTCGCCTATAGCTGGCGACGTCTCGATATAAGTGAAATATCTCTCTCTGAGGGAAATTTTTTCATGAGGGAGTATAACTTAGTTTTTGAGAAATAAATATGAGAAGTGTGCACAAATAGAATATAAGACTACGTCATTTTGAATAATTATTTAATTAATTACAATTATATGATTGTCGATTAGATATTACAGATTAAAATTCAAAAACGTGTTGCATTGTTACATCAAGATTATTATAATTCACAAAGTTATTCACAAATGAACAAATGCAATTACATTTACATATAATTCATGTTAAATTTATATTTAAATTAAATAACGCAAAAAGGAATGCAAAAAGACAAATTGTATCATGTTTTCTTTAACAATTGAACGCATGTAGGAAATAGAACAGGTCCAAACCGGAAGAGTGTGACCCCAGAAAATAGGCTTTTGTTACTAGACACCAGATAGTTTGGCGTCATGGTGGTGGAGGTGGTATGGTAAGCATTGGCTGAAGATAGATCTATCGGGCAAATTTTGTTTTTCAGCTTCGTGTAAAATAAAGATTCAAAGTAAGCGGCAAGGAAATCAGTAAGAAACAAAAGTATTATGTTTTTTGGGTCACAAACGAACATATCTTGAAAGTTGTATAGGTCAAACCCTGAAGTGCCTGGGATCCCGGAAATAGTTTTTATTCCTCGGCACCAATTTATTTGGATAAAGGCGGTGGAATGTTAAATATTGACTTATCAGACACAAGTTGACTGCATAGCAATTATCTCCCACTTATTGGTCAAAACGCACAATGTTGTCCTCATAAAACTTTTTACATAGATTTGGAATAAATTTATTGCTAAATGGATTTAAATATTCCATGTTGTCACATGCGATTAAACAATGTTTGGAATACAGGTATATATTTTAATTGATGTTAAATAATATGGCATTATAATAGCTAGAAAAAAGGTTGTGTATAGATTATTTTTATTTAAGATAGTTTGTCTTTGAAAGAGGTTTTACGATAAAATTATATTTTATTTACCGCCAAACGTTTTTCAAAAATAAAATTGCATTTTTAATGAAATTAAAAATTAAATAATTGCAACAAATCACAAACATACTAGCCCATGTTCAAATCACAATCCAAAACTAAAACCACTCTAAAAAACTTTAAGACTGTCAAATGAAGTAAAAACTTTTTAAATTCTGAACTGTGGTGAGCTTACAAAAGAAAGAATAATGTCCATTTCTAAAAGTTGTGTACTATAAACATTTTATATTAATTTATTTTTTAAAGTTTTCTATTGTCCATTTTGAAAAAGTGGTCGCTTTTGTAACTTGATTGTTCAAGGAGCTTATTATGTAATGCCACAAAAAGGTATGCGATTTGATTGTCACATATTGTTTATACTTTTGTTTAAAATTGTTGTCCAAATATATAAAAAATTAATTGTTGTGTCATTTTATAAACTATCTATATAGACAATCTGAACACATGTATTAATAGTTCTATAAGTTGTGAAGATCTTTAGTGCAATATGCGTAACCTTGTATGTTTGATTGAAAAACGCGATAATGCATACATATAAATACATACATAATGGTGATATTATGGTGAATAATCAACCTACAATATGAAATCGTTACAAAAGCTGCATTAATGTAAGATATAAACACACACACAAACACCCGCACATGCAAAAGTTCAGACACATGTCTTAAATATGTGATCTATATACAAAATGTGACTAAGTTTAAATAATTTAAAATTTAAATATTATAAAATGCAATAAATAAGCTTTGCAGCTTCTACCAGAATACAAGCAATATTGACATGTATGCAGTGATGGTTTTTGTTGATCGAAATATAATCATTTATCCGGACGGCGGTACTACCATATTACTATTCTTAGTCTCCATTGAATTGTGGTAACGCGCAGTCTTGTTATTACTATTACCAAAGTCTGCCGTAGGTATTATCTGTGAAAATATAAAGAACATATATACATATATATTACATGGTTCATTTTTGAAAAAAAATTAAAACGATTTCAATCAAAACAATCAATGCTCTATTAAGGTGTAAAAGAGCAAGAGATCAAATGTTGTTTTTTGATGGTTTGCTCTCCCTCTTTGACCCAATTCATCCCAAAGACATGTCCGGTGATCGTAAGAGCAATGATAAAACGTTGACATTGTTCTGTTTTAAAAAAATCTGAAGTAATTCTTGTCGTATGTAGACGAGCATTTCCATGTTGAAAGGTGGTGGAGCCTGGTCCAAAACGGTTAAAAATGGTATAACTTGTACAGCTAAAATGTCTTTGCGGTATTTCTGCGCAAGTAAATTCTCATCCACACATAGTTAGCTTGTTTATGACAGACCTAGATGCTACCACATATCATGACACTACATAGACCCAATCTGTCATTTTCTTGAACACATTTGACACGTTGACACTTGTGGTCGGCCACTCTCGTGTCGTTCGAGTTTCTTGGGACCGCTGTGCTAGGGAATGAATAGTAACACGCGTGCAAGTGTTCTTGATGTATGTGTGACATTGCTATCGGGATGAAACATACGCATTGCCTGCTCAAACTATATTTGAGTCAATCTTGCCATTACTTCTTTATATATCTGACAATAATTGTTTCTTGTTACCTGGTGTCAAGAGATCAAATTTGTCAATTTTGAATTGAATTGAACATGCCATACGAGTTGCACGTGTTGATTTTCATTACATAGCGCCAATAAAACCTCGCGCCACTAGGCAGGAATATTGAACAAGTGGTAAAATTCGTCAAAATAAAAAAAGACAATATTAAAAAAATAATGTAATGTATATAGTTTCTTTTGTTGCTCAGTATGTATATTATAACATGATAATAAAGGATTTGGAAATTTGTGGAAAAACGTTTACATTACATATTATACCAGTTTTAATTTAACAACACTAGACGGCCGTTTCGGAATACAATTCCTCATCAGTAGTGCTTGGACCAAAATTATGAAACCAAAATTATTTTTAAAAACATGTTGAAATGCTACCCAAAGAACCAAAATATATTTTACCATAATAAGCTAAGGAAATACTTTGCATGAAATTTCAAATTTATACTAAGACGCTTGTACAAGGAAAAGGGACGTTTAAGAATCAAAAACAAACAAACTAATTCATTTCCAAATCAAAATTTAGAAGCAAAGTAAAAACTGTGGAACTGACAAGTTAGGTTAGACACTTTCACCATGGAAGTAAGGCCGGGTACTAATTCCAGTAAGATATAGACCTAAGTAAAATATAAATAGTATTATACTGAATTTTTCATAACATGTGGTGGAAGTTGTGTGTATCCTTATTTGTCAGTTTTAAAGATTTTACTTCGCTATCAACAGTGGAAGATTCGCAATAATACATATAATACAAAACTAATCTATGTTTTTAAGGTTATAAAAAGGTCCATATTTTGTCAAGTGGCTACCATATACAAGACAATCAAAATATATTAGAATTGAATAAGAAATTGTACAATTATACAAGTGCTTCAATTTGCCGTCATAATTTAGTGATAAATTAAACAAAATGAACAAATTTATATTTTGAATTCGACCACTATTTTAGTTGATTGTCTGTACTAACCTTGCTTTTTTCAACTTCATCAACTTCAGAAACGCAAACGTGTGTTGTAGAAGGTGTTCTCTCATTTGTTGACACAGGAAATGCCAACCTGTAGACACAAAAGCTAAAATAGCTATAGCAACAGCTTAAAATATAATAGACAGTTCTATTCCACGCCAAAGACAATTAACCATAAAAATATTAAACGGGGATCTTTTTTCCATTTCTCTGTAAGCAACAATTAAAGTCATATATTTGTTTGCTATTTTTTTCTTTTTAATGTCAATTCCTTGGCTTTGGTGGGATTTTACTGATTATTAAAAAATAATAATATCATATGATACCAGTTTTAATTTTACAGCACTAGACGGCCGTTTCGGAATACAATTCCTTATCAATAGTGCTTGGACCAAATTATGAAACCAAAATTATTTTTAAGATGTTGAAAAGCTACCCAAAGAACCAAAATATATTTTAATAAAATTATAGCAAAATTGATTATAGTGGCCTTCTTAATTAGGTCCGACTACATAACAATAGATTCGAAAATATTATTCATCATGTCCATCTATCGCAATTTCTATTAAACAATAAATTAACTACATACAATGATTCCTTCTAGTTTCATCAAAACTTCATTGCGGTTGACATTCTATATGTAAAACATCCAATGATTATTTTAAATAGTAATTCTAGGATTTTTGTTAAGGACTATACGGTTACCAAACAAAATTATACTAAAGATACCAATAACAAAACTTTGGAGTTAATGATAGACAACAAATATATATATATCAAGTGACACAAACTAAGTATCATTACTTGCTAATTTGTTTCTTAATCTCTTTCAGCGCCACATACAGATGTATAGATGACACGACATCTCTTACAGACTCTAAATTTCGAGACTATTTGAGTGATATATATATCGTAGTAAGCTTGAAATAATAGATACGATTGTTTCTTCTTCATATAATAATGTGTTAATATGTCTTATGAACGCCATTTCAAAACAGTTTTATTTTCGTCGAAAATAGTTTTTTAAAAATTCTGGAATTAATTTTAAGGATTTATTTGTTTTCATTTCTGGGAATATTTCCGAACGTTTCGACAAAGAAATTACTTACTTTCGTTTCATAGAAAGATGACAACAATTACAACACATCACAATTATTGCGGCGACTAAACCTATAACTAATAATGAACACACTAGTCCTGTGAGCACGTATCCCACATGTGGATCTTCAAGGTCGGTGTTATATCCTCCGTCTGAAATTAGACAAGAAGTCTGTATTATATAATCTATCTCTTAAGTGACTGACGTCACTACTACTACAATTATCTAATTTTATTTACATACATGGATAAGTATGTTTGCTTTTTGATGTCGCCTGTAACTATTTAATTTTGACACAATAATGCATTCAAAAATTAGACACGTCTTACTGTTAAATTCTGTATTTATTCTTCAGTGTTTATCCAAGGTTTTTTTTTCAAATTGGGTCATTCTTAAACAGAATATTTTTAACACAATGATTTTTTTGCATTTCTGTTATGTTGTGTAAAGCCTACTAAGGCCTTTATAATAGGATCAATTTTCAAAATAATGAAAAAATTCCCACAGGTTCGATCTAGAATGAACATCGCATTTATTTCATAAAAAATCAAGTAAAATAAGACATTTACGTTTTGTTAAATATTTGGATTTCAACCAATTTGGTCCGGATATAACTGATTAGGGATTTTATTTTGAAACAGGCCTTTAGTGCTTCAAAATAACAACAGGTTTAGTTTTTATTTAACAATTGAACTGTTTAGAAATGCGGTTCATAGTCGATATGAACGCAATTGATATGCAAGCAAACTGAATAACGCGCGTTAGCGCGTTATGATTAGTTTGCCTTGCATATCAATTGCGTTCATATCGACTATGAACCGCATTTCTAAACAGTTCAATTGTTATATTTACGTTTAAAACTATTTTCTTTTCTTTTTCTTGGTTCAAAATCATTTTAAAAAATTTTAATTCCGCGCTTTGTCAATAACGATTTTCGATTAACGGAACAGCTGATGGAACAGCAGATCGTGACAGATTGTTGTGACTGGAATTCCCGTGACGTCACCAAGGTAGATCTTGCAGTTCATAGCTGATATGAACGCAATTGCTCTGAAACCTTGTGTAGAAGACAGAAAACAGACAAAATGTAAATATTGTGTAAAACAAATGCAGAATGCAACTAGATATTATACCGATATTTATTATCTGCCCCATTGATCGATCATGAAGGATCAACGTCTCAGACCCTCGGTTATTATACCGTAAAGTGATGATAACAAGAGTGTTAGAAGACCCGTGTTTAAAAAGATATCAAGACCTAAATCATTCTAAGATTGGGGTTAATGGGAAAATGTGGTTGTGTAATGCTTGTTTTATCTTATATAATAAACAATTAAAAATTAAAACGTTTGTCACAACAAACATGTGGTTGTTTAAAAGTGTATAAAGTCTATTATATGCAGAACATATTCTAAACATACCATCAGGCGCATTTCTCTGAGTTTTTAAACCAGGTATTATTTCCGCAGGTTCCCATTTTGTTGTGCTTGAGGCAATAATAGTGGTAGTAGTAGGAATGGTAATAGTGGTGGTTGTTGTAGATAAGCACGTACCAAAAGTACCTGAAGCAAAAATTCTAAGTAGAAAGACTTAAACTATCATGGCACAATGTGTAGGGAAGCTTTACATATTTAAAACTATTAAATGCCGCATTTATTTTACTTTTTTGTTGTTGTTATCAAATCGACACAAAAATATAAATTTGCAGATAATGATACAATAATAATACATTAATTTACGTAATACATTTCTAATCGCTGTCTTGACATCCAAGGACTTAAATATAGTGACAGGTTGTCAATAGCTTTATCCTAGTGAGCTTGAAATAAAAGACACGACTGATTCCTCAAGTTCTGCTTCATATTTAGACTTATACCTGAAATATGACGCACAGGAAAGGCTACATTTGAAACTTTATGACAAACGTGATGACGTCAATTTTTCTATTGTCAACTTTCCTTTTTTATGCAGCAATATACCTGCTTCTCCTGCTTATGGTGTATTTGTTTCCCAATTAATACGCTATGGTAGAGCTTGTTCCCACTACGGGGACTTTGCACAGCGAAGTAGGCTGCTTGCAAATAAATTGTTGACTCAGGGATATTGCAAGCCTAGGCTTATCAAGGCCCTCAAAAAGTTTTATGGCCGTCATCACAGTATTGTTGATAAGTTTGATGTCTCTGTGTCCAGGATTGCCTTGGATATATTTGACGTCTCATAGTTCCATGTTCCTTTCACACAATTTTGATTACACACGTGGCGGGTGTAGCTAGCTAAACAGGAGGTGCTTGCCCTTCCGGAGCACCCGGCCTCGCTTCCCTGGTGGAAGTTCGCGTGTCTGGCCTGGCTTGTCAGTTCCAAAGTTTTTGCTTTGCTTCTGGATTGTGATTCGGAAATGGATAGGTGTGTTTGTTTTTGTTTATGATTAAAAGAATATAATTCAAATTACAGAAATCCAAAAGTTTTGGCATCTCTTTACTTACGAAGGCTTCATTTCTTCTATAAAAGAATTAGAGAAACATGGATTTTGGATTGTTTTGAGGTTTAGTTATATCAAATCAGGTTTGTATCAATTATTAAAATTGGGTTTGTGTCACTTATTGAAAGTGTGTCTGTGTCACATATTGAAACTGGGTTGTACTAGTTATTGAAATTAGGTTTGTATGACTTTTTGAAATTGGGTGTGTATCACTTATTGAAATTAAATTAGTTTCACTGATTGAAATTGAGTCTGTTTCACTGATTGAAATTGGGTCTCTCTGATTGAAATTGGGTCATTGTCACTATTGAAATTAAGTCTGTGTCACTTATTGAGATGGGGTTTAAATTGGGTTTGTGTCACTTAATGCAAATGGATTTGTTTCACTTATTAAAATTAGGTCTGTTTCTCTGATTGAAATTGGGTCTGTGTCACATATTGAAATTGGGCTTGTGTCATTTATTGAAATTGGGTTTGTGTCACTAGAAATCGAGAGATACGATATACAAGTAGCCACTTGTATGTTTTTTTATTATTTTTTTTATTTATTTTTACGATATATATATAGTAATCATTTAATACATATCGGTGAATATAATGAGAAACTTAAAAATAAAAAAAAACCAAATTATTGTTAGCATGTTACAAGCTGGAAAATATTTTCAAAAAAGTTTTCCGAATTACAAAGAATTAAACTATTTACAAATGAATTATATGAGAAGCTAGTAAACAGCTAGGTAGCTGTAACTATACGTTGTTAAACTATTTCATTACGGTATCGATGCTTACACTTTGGTCGATTTCAATTGAGTTTTTTATGTATATGCAATCCTTGATTATAGTTGTTATGATATGTGATTGTATCAAGTAGAAATTAGTTGAAATCTCAAATTGTAACAAAAACTTTTTTGTCTTTTAAATATATAAAGATTAATTTTCTATCTTTTTACAAAATTTTACTTAAAAATTTTAACAAATACCTAAGATTTTATTTCTGACGTAGATATTTACCTATCACCCCATTGTAAATGCAAGCAAATCTACTTAAGTGTGCAAAAATTATCAGAAATTCTAACAATTAAGGGGCCTAATTCTAGTACAATTTTTCAGTCACATGCGGTATTAATGTAGTATTCATTTGCTTATTGTATAAAATATATGCCTCCATGTTGCTGTGTTGGTAATAAATGCGCACATGTACCTGTTTTCACGGCAATGATTGCGGTATAACTATGACGTCGTTCTTTCAACAACTGTTACGCCACAATACTGAAAATGTTGATGTGAAGATTTTTACTGATTTCTACTTGATACAATCACATATATTCCTCACCAGAATGACACTTTAAATGCGTGATGGATACTATCAAATTTATAACTTACATCACACTTACCAAAACAATATTTCTCTGGACAGCTGCCTAAGGGATGTAGACAATAGGCCATAAAATTAGAACAGTTTTTAACTTGAATGGCGTACGTTCTGACACAACAACTTGTTGGTCCTTTCAGACAAACTTCTCTATCAACAATACCATCATCTACTGTGGGATCAGTTCCTGAAATGTAATCTCTTCAAATAAAATAATGTAGCAATTATGACGCACAATAAAGAGTACATTTCAAAATTATGACAAACATGATGACTTCAATTTTTTTATTGTCAACTTTCCTTTTCTATGCAGCAATATACCTTTTTCTCCTGCTTTTGGTCACTGTATTTGTTTCCGAAAAATATATGCTATGGATGAGCCTGTTTCCACTACAGGGACTTTGTACAAGGCTCTCAAAAAGTTTTATGGCCATTATCACAGTATTGTTGATAAGTTTGGCGTTTATGTCCAGGATTGCCCTGAATATATTTGATGTCTTCCTTTCACACAATTTTGATTAGACACGTGGCGGGTATAGCTAGCTAAACAGAAGGTGCTTACCCTTCCGGAGCACCCGGCCTCACTTTCCTGGTGGAAATTCACAAGTCAACCTAACTTGACAGTTCCAAAGTGTTTACTTTGCTTCTGGATTGTGGTTCGGACATGGATTTGCATGTTTGTTTTTTATAATAAAAATAAAGACGTCAATTCAGTTCATTCGTTTTACATTGCTATGAGGTATTTCTTAATTTCTTTAAACCGATCTTTTTTTACAAAAAAATACTAATAAATAAAGTTATATATACAACAAAAATGACATTTTCGCCATATTAAAATTAATGACTGTGCAAGATGTTTAAACATTCCGATTAATTTATGTAGAATGACGTATTTTTAAGCTTCACTAATGATTTGTTTAATATATACAGAGGAGCTCAGTTTTTGAAAGATATAAAAACAAAACCAGGTCTTCCGGGATAAAGGTACTTACCTTCTTCAAGCTAAAACAGACTGACATCCTCACACTAATTGTTTTGAATGCCTAACACCTAATCCAAACAATTCGTATTGTTTAAAAAGAGGATTGTTATTGATGACACAAATTTTTGGCAGATAACGTGTCCCTATACATTCTGTCAATGATTTAAAGCTGCATTAGTTAGTCATCACCTTTTCATCGATTTCTTATTCTGTGTAACTTCTGATTTTTTTAGAATTCACAATTCAGAAGCAAAGTAAAACCTTTGGAACTGACAAGGTAGATTAGACACGTGAACTTCCACCAGGAAAGTGAGGCAGGGTGTTTAGTCAGGGTGTTTAGGAAGGGTAAGCACTTCGTGTTTTGATAATTTAAACAATTAGGGTTCGAAAACTACTGGTGTGGAATGTGTTTGAAACGGTAATCTGGTGCTTCAAAATTTAAACAGGTTCAATTCGTAACAATTATCACTAAACGTGGCTTATGTTTCTGTACATGAGTCGATGATAAACAAACATAGTTCCATATACCCTGACAAGTTAGCAATCATTTTACGAGAAAAAAAAATTAAGGACCATAAACATTAATTTGCCAATAAAGTCATTTATTGTTTTAATACTATTTACCATTCATCCAGGCAGGAAACGTCGTACCACAGCTAAATCCAAGTCCACTCGTCGGACAGTGGTTTAACATCGGTATGTCAGTCCTGTACCAACCAGATGAGATGAAAGCATCGCAATTACTGTACTGTACATCCGGGCAATTTTCTGAACGGCTTCCATTTGACAATGTCAAGGTATTGCTAACACAGGGATCTGTAAAAAAAATACCAAAATAATTTAGTGAAAAATGAAAATAAAATGTATTATTATTTATTTATTTATTTATTTATTTATTTATTTATCTATTTATTTATCATATTTTAACGAACGGCATCTAAAACTGTATTGTTTTCTATTAAATATAGTAGTTCATCATTTTTTAAATTCTTATTCTTATGAGGCACTATTATTAAAAGCCGCTTAAAAATTACGTATCAATATTGTTTAAAACAACCTACCTTGACTGCAATATGATAAACCTGAAAATAAAAAGGTGAAATATAGATAAATCAATAATGGAATATGTATTAAAATCATAAAGGATAATGAAAATTAGTATAAAGTGAAAAAAACTAAAAAACTAAATAAATAAAAAATGAAAAATTAGTTAAAATAAGTTAATAACTTAGTATAATATTAAATCAATTATTGGGTTAAAATAAAACTTGTCATCGCTCAATTTTGCATTCTTCTATATATGGAAAGTCACATAAATGATAAAAACAAATACTGACTCATGGCTTTTGGTAACTGAGATTATTATTCATTATTTTGTTAGACCTAAAACCATTGCATTACCTACAAAAATTACAAAGTACAACGCATGTTTTAGAAAGAATTTCTTAATGGTTTTGTCTCGATATAAACGAAAAATGAAAGACTTGGCAAACGACAAATGACAAAAACTACTAACCATTACAATTGTTTATAATCAACAGGCAGATGACAAATATCCTCAAATTATCAATAAATGACGAACAATTCTCCATCATTAACATCTAAAATAAAAACATGAGATTTAATGATAAACACAATAGAACCTCTGATAACCCGATCACAGGTTAGTTTGTTTAAATATAATAGTTGAACTGACTGTTAAGATTGAACTGTTGACTTCTGGTTGATGTTAATAGCTCAAGATCCAAGCTAGTACCATTTTAAAGTACACTGGTTTATTGTATAAGAAATTACCTTACTTTTTCAATAAACTGGTTTAACAACTACACTTTTGATAAGATGGGATCACAATCTATAAAAATATATTTTAACACATCAATACAAATAGACGAAGTAGTGTTTGTTATTAAAATCTTAAGATCTATTTTGTTAATTTTTGCTTCGCGATAAAAATATCACAACTTACTTATTTAAAACTATTTTGAAACACCTTACTTAGCCCATTCAAAGTACCCAGCAAATATTGAAAATTTCAAAATACCATTAATTTCAATAAGGAAAAATAATTTGTATTTTAACAACAGCATGTGAATGAGTCTAAGTATTGTGTAATATGGTTGAGTCAATATTAGTCATATGATATTTATGTTTACATTTGCACATACGACAGACAATGCCTTATTTATCTGCGATAATGATAGATATGATTTGTTTAAATACTTCGACTTGAATGCGCTAACAAAAATGTGATTTTTTCAGATTATTAACAAGCATGTGATAATTGTAATATATTATGACAGTTAAACACTAAGTATAGGCAAACAACATTGACATGTCCGTTTGACCTTTAATTTAAATATTTATCATGAACGACTGCATTTATAAATAGAAATCACAAAGGTTTATTTTATATACATACTGAGAACATTGATCAATTATTTTTCGTATACATTAGTAACTGCGACTACCACTACCTATGTATAGGATAGACTCTTCTAAATGAATATTCCCAGTGAAAGGTCGAAAGGACAGGTCAATGTTGTTTGTCTATGATATATAATATTGTTTATTTAACTAAATGTACCGGGTTCAAAGTATTTGCTTCGTTTTGGGATTGTGATTTGGACAATTTTGTCATTGGTGATCGGAGGCCAAAGCCTGAAATGTTGACTCAAGCCCATGTTACGTAATCAAAAGCAAACATACTAATCCATGTCCGAATCACAAGCCAGAAACAAAGTAAAAACTTTGGAACTGACATGTTAGGTTAGGCACGTGAACTTCCATCAGGGAAGTGAGGAAGGGTGCAACGGGAGGCTAAGCACCTCCTATTTAGTAAGCTACACCCGTCATTTGTTTCATAAAACATACTTTATTTTGTTGATTTGACGCCTATGCCAAAAAACGCTTTATTAACACTTCTTTATTACACTTAATTAGAAGCTTATTGAACATTTCTTAATGACAATAGGTTATAGTTTATCTTTAAGTCACTGTCAAATTTACACTACATTTTTATATCCAGGTTTTGACCCCATTACCTTTCATAATTATAATTACAAATTTTAACATAAACTTAATAAACAATACTGTTGTATTGTCAGATATGCGCTACTGTCAAAATTTTTGACAGATAAAATTTGAAAATACTCGAAAACTAAGGTAGACTCACTCATGCAAAATATTTCTTCACAAAGTTCGGTTAAAGGTATTTTAGTCCGTTGAATATTTGTTTAACCCTTGAGAAATTTTGGTTTCACAATTTTGGTCCAAACCCTGCTGACGAGGAATAGTATTCTAACACTAGTATTATATGTTTTTATTATATCACCTGTAAATTATGGCACTTAGAAAAGTATAGATGCAGCTGTATTATTATTCTGTAGGTTATGCTTCTTCCTTACATAATTACATATTATACCAGTTTTAATTTTACAGCACTAAACTGCCGTTTCGGAATACAATTCCTCAGCAGTAGTGCTTGGACCAAAATTATGAAACCAAAATTATTTTGAAGATGCTTAAAAGCTACTCAAACGACCAAATTATTTTTTACCAAATTAAGCTAAGGAAATACTTTGCATGAGGGAGTATGTCTTAGTTTTATAAACAATGCTAATTTGCTAAAGCGAATTTTATCCTCTTGTGGATTAAACACTATAAACCAAAAACCCAAAACTGATATTGTTGCAGTTTTGTTATGAAAATCTCGTATCGCTTGTAAGCAAAATGTGCCAAGTTAAAAAAGAGTTACATCACAATCGAGTTTTTCACGTTTTATAGAGATGTTAGAATGTAGCCATATTGTTTGGAGAAAATTGCTTACCCAGTTTCACTTTTTTGCGACTGAGTGTAACAGAAATTGTCTTAAGTATTCGATTTGGTATACTGAATAAAAGAAGACAAGCAGATCACAAGAGATTTTAGCTATCTTGGTTTTATATAATAATATGATTAGAAAATGAATGAAAATGCGTTTACATTTTACCTGCAAGTTTAAAATCCATAACGAATCGACCCCGCAGCCATTTTAGTTACAGCAATTAACCGTAGTTAAACAAACTCATTATATTGTTTTATAAAATTTTCTATCAATCGAAAATTATTTTAGTTTGATAAAACAGTCGATTCTAAATGTTTACAAAAACACCCATAAAAAGAAACATATTGTGATATGAACTATCTAATCCATTTTTGAACAACATTTGTAATTCCTCGAATACAAAACAATGGCGTGCAAGAGCTAATCCGTAAACCAAAACATTTTTTTTTTAAATTGTCAAAACATTTCTCCGTAAATCATACGATGACATGATTATTTTTTCTGGTTCAGATATTCTGCGTACACAAATACTTTTACAGTTCCGTTTACGTTTCTCCGAAAGCAACAATGGCGTGTTTAATTTTGGCACCATCCAGGAAGTCGACTGGTACACAGGTAAAATCGATTAAGCTGACTCGGTTATAGTTACGTAAATGTCCTTGTGTTATGTGCAGTTAGATTTACCCGACCGTTATTCATATTCAACAAAACGAATTGATTTAAAACTGTAGATTTTTCAAACGCACAGACCGGATCAATAATTACACTGTTTGAATTTAGGTTACATAACAATAACTATTGGCAGATTTCTGAAGAACAAGTTTATAGATTTTAAATGTTATTTTTTATTCTTTCTTCTTTTATAATGAATTTAAAAAACCTTCGTAATAATTCGAAACCTTACAGAAATGACATTGTATATAGGAATAGGCAAAATATAAATAGATAACGTTATTGCTATGAGGGTCTTTAAATAAAGGTCGACAATGGTCTAGTGCGTAATTTCGTCGAACAACTAAACAGTTTTAATTGGAAATCTTATCTAAGTTAGATGTGTTAATTGTCTAATCTGACAATGATCTTCTAAGCCTATTGCGATAAAATCGCCCTTGATAAAAAAATTCAGTGTTTTTTTCAGAGACCGTAAAAATGTTTAATTAATTTAAAACTTAATTTGTTACTGTCTCTGTAAAGATAGTGTTTGAATCTTTTTGATTTTACGAATAAAATTAGAAAGTTTTTTTTAAATGCATTTATCCTTCATTGCCTAAAAGATTTTTATTTTAACAGTAAACATGTAACTAGAGAAATATAAATAATGCGTCAAAATGTTGCATTTATTGAAAATGAATTCAGTTACATAACGCATTTGGAATAGTAATCTTTCCTATAATATAGAAGTAAATTATAACAAGCTAAACCATGTCCAAATCACGATCTCCAAACAGAGAAAAAAGTTTGAAAATTTAAAAATTAGGTTAACAATAATAGTTTCGTCTTTAAAAATGATAAAAAAGTAAGCGTTTGTCTTTACGGCCATTTTGTTAAATTTGTTCAAAATGAAGTAAATTAATATATGGGCTCACAGACAATATATATAATTATAACATGATGTTGTAAACACTAAATCCATTTTTTTTAACAAAACAACTTATTATTTTTAGTTTTATGGCCATTATAACAGTATTATTGATAAGTTTAATGTCCAAAATTACCATGGTTATATTTGACGTCCCAAAGTGTCGTGTTCAATTCACACAATTTTTATGACACACGTGGCGGTTGTGGGTTACTTAACAGAAAGAGCTTACCCTTCCGTACCACCCGGCCTCACTTCCCTGGTTGAAGTTCACGTGTCTAATAAAACTAGCCAGTTTTAAAATTTTTACTTTGCTTCTGGATTGTGAATCGAACATAGATAAGTACGTTTGTCTTTTTTATTATTTAAGATGCAAATTTTTTGTTGTTGCTGAGAATATTTTGTTTTTCAAATAAAAATAAATGTTCATTGTGAACTGGATAAATTAGTGTAAAGACAAATTGTTGGAATTTTAGATAAAATAACTAATGATGGATATGTAGTGAGACCGAATGATCAAACTGAAATGCGAGAGAAAATATCTTAACTTTCTATTTAATGGTGCAACTGAATTGTAAGAGAAAATGTTAAAGCCCTACGTTTGAAAGACGGGTATATGTAGTCTGATTGTTGTCATAATTATTCAATACAGTGGAATCCGGTAAAATCATTTGAACCATATGTCTTGAGAATTTCGTCAAATGTCATAAAATTTGTATTTTAAAACAAAACAAGGTATTACACAATACAGCAGAAGAAAATCATAATTTTAAAATGGAAAGGTATGACTGTGGTTGATTAAGCAACATGAAATAAACACAATTAGACCATGGACTTAATTTGTTTTTTGAATATTGTCAAATCTACACTTAGTCTAGTCAAAATACAAATCACAATCCAATAGGGAAGCAAAAACTTTGAAAACTGGCAAATATAGTTTAAACGTGTGAACTTTTCTTTGGAAGTGATACTTGGTTTTCCGGAGGTGTTGGGTTTAGTCTCTCCTTCTACAACCGCCATATTTAAAATCAAAATTCAGGATGAAAGGAAAATCGAACAATGGAACGTCAAATTTATTTGGCAATTTTGGATACAGAGAAAAAGGATATTCATTTTTTCTAAATTATGAGTTATTACTTACTTCGATTAACATAGTACTTTTAAAAGAAAGTACGAATAACATAAATCATGATTTTTTTAAATGATCGTACTATGAAATCTTTTACAACTTTTAATATCTTTTGTAATTTACACAAAAGAAGAAATTTCATGTTCATCGCTGAAGAGACATTTGTCAATTAATAAAGATTTGACATTGAAAAGAATAAAAAAGTCATATTTTAAATCTCATTTTATGTTTATTTTTAAATATCAATAAAAGAGGATAGTTTTCAAATATTGGGGGTGATTTTGACAGTGGGGCGAATTTGCAAGTTTGATTTTTAAATGGGGCGAAATTGTTAAAATATACTATAATTGCCTAAATTTCCTGCAAGCTAAAATTTGAAATTTCTCAAAAACTAAGGTACACTCCCTCAAGCAAAGTATTTCCTTAGCTTAATTTGGTAAAATATATTTTGGTCCTTTGGGTAGCTTTTCAACATCTTCAAAGTAATTATGGTTTTATAATTTTGGTCCAATCACTACTGATGAGGAATTGTATTCCGAAACGACCGTCTAGTGCTGTAAAATTTAAACTGGTATAATATGTAATTAAAGGTGGTGGTGAATGAACCATGGGACGAGTTCACCTAATACCTAGATACCTCCAATTGACAAATCTTTGAAAGCATGGCGCTCTACTTGGATAGTAATCAGATAAAAAGAAATTAATAAATCAAAAACAAACAAACTAATCCATGTCTGAATAATTATCTAGAAGCAAATAAAACACTTCTGAATTGATAAGTAAGGTTATCACATGTCACCATGAAAGTGAGACCGGGTTCGCCAGAAAGGTAAACACCTCCTGTTTAGCTAGCTACACACGTTAAGCGTATAATCGAAATTGAGAAAAAGGAACATGGAACTTCGGGACTCGAAATATATCCAGGGTAATCCGGGACACAGAGGCATCAAACTTATCAACAGTACTGTGATGACACTGCCATGAAACATGTTAAGGGCCTTGATAAACATAGACTTGCAAAATCCCTGTTTTGCCTAAAAAGTAAACAAAAAATTAGACCCATGTATCGAAATTCCTCTATATGCATTTATGTAATAAGTACAGATATAAAGACTATATGTTCCATACATTTGTGTTTAAGAATTAAGTTCAAGTCAATGTTTAATTGACCGATCAGCGACATGCTTTTAATCTTCCGTTCTGCGAATACAAATATAGGTATGGAAGTGAGCCAAATATCAAAAAAGGTTAGTTTGACGTTTAAGTTAAATGTATAGAAAACCTTATACAATTAACAAAAAAATCATTTTTTGTATTTTATAAAAAAACTGAATTGACTAAAACCGAGAAATGAAAACTCTTTATAATACCTCATTATAACAAACTTGGACCAGTTTTTGATATGACATAACGTTTTTGATAAATGTTTAACTTAACTTCAGTATAAGATTTATAGTTTTCCTTGTGATGAATAACTCTAGTTAAGCAATTAAAAACCCTTGAGTAATATTTAAATAAGAATTAAGGATAGTTTGTTTGGCAAGTCATAGGATAACCTTGAAATTTTAAATACCGTCCACAAAAAAAACAAGAGGTGTTATCAAGAACCACGCAAAAAGATGTCACTAAATAGCCAATCATTTTCCGTAACTGCACTGTTTGCTCTCGTCCTTCAGTTGGACAGATAATGTCATCATATGTAGGTACGAAAACCTGCCCTATGACCATCCTAAATTCGATTTTAGATGCTTTGTTGCATTGTAAATGGCTCGCTGATTTAAACACAATACGACTTCATTTCTTAATGTTAATATGTCCTCTTTACAGCATATCAATAAATCTGCATCATGAAGCGTTATGCCCCAGTCACACATTCATGGACCACTACAGAATACAGCGAATTCGGATTTACGTTTTAAACCGAAACTAAACGTATAAATCTTTGCTGAGTTCGGGCTGACTGATAAGCACGGATTATTACGGTTTTGATGGGGATTATAACGGATCAGTACGTTCTAATAGGGTTTAGTAAAGATATACTGCGGTTGTTTGATCCGTGGTCAAATTTTGAACATTTTCAAAATAGTCACTGGTATAGAAACACTAATACAAATGACTACAGCTATTATACGGAAAACTACGGACCACTACAGATTACCACGAATGATGCCTGATCATATCCGCAGCTACTTTTGCGAGGTGATCCGTGAATGTGTGACTGGGGCATTTGTAAAACTTATAGTTGTTCTTCTTTAAAAGCATTTTTAATGACATTTTACCAAGTATATGACTGAAAGATTATGTAAAAGATAGAACATTCTGTAATTCTTTCTTCTTAACAAATTTAGATGTTTAGATAAAATTCAATGGTTTTTTTAGTATTCATTTTAAAGGAAAACAATTGTTGTGTCAATATTTCTGTACTAATCTTTTTTCGCATATATTAATTTTAAAATTGTCGTTTATATGATAAATAAATAGTGTTATAATATTTAGACAGGTTGTTGTCAAAGACATAATTATTCATAAAATGGACATATGCTACAGTATAGACCTGACGAAAGTTAAATACTGAATTAACGAAAAAGAATCAATGCCTTGTGGCCGAATTATGGCAAAGTAATATTCGTTAGCAAAGTGTTGAAGTTTCGACAGGTCCGTATGATTAACAAACGGCGTGTTAAATTCTGGCACCAATCAGGAAGTAGACTGGTACACAGGTAAAATCGATTTAGCTGACTCGGTTGTAGTTACGTAAATGCCCTTGTGTTTTATGCAGATAGATTTACCCGACCGTTAGAAATATTGATCAAAACTACTTGATTTAAAATTGTCAGGTTTTTCAAACGTACAGTCCGAATCGGATCAATAAGTCCATTGTTGGAATTAAGTTACATATTAATAGCTATAAACAGATCTTTAAAGAACAAGTTTATAGATTTTAAATGCTACCTTTCATTATTTCTTCTGTTATAATATATAAAAAAATAATTCCATAATAATTCAAAACCTTACAGAAATGACATTGTATATTAAAAAAGGCAAAATAAAAATAGATAACCTTATTGCTATGAGGGTCCTTAAATGAAGGCCGACAACGTTCTAGTGCGTAATTTCGTCGAACAACTAAATAACCTTAATTTGAAATCGTATCTACGTTAGATGTTTTTCCGAATGAGTTAATTGTCAAACCTTAATCTCACAATGATCTTCTTGTCCTATTGCGATAACATGGCCCTTGATAAAAAAAATCAGTGGGTTTTTTTCAAAACCGTAAAAATGTATAATTAATTTAAAACGGTCGCTGTAAAATACAACTGAATTATATTTATCTAAGTAAGTTTTAGCTTTAAACACAGTGTTTGAATCTTTTTGATTTTAAAATACGAATAAAAATTAGAAAGTTTTTTTTTTTAAATGCATTATCCTGTATTGCCGAAAATATTTTTATTGAAACAGTAAATATGTAACTAGAGAAATATAAATAATGCGTCAAAATGAATTCATAACATAACGCATTGGGATAGTAACATTTCCTTTAATATAGGAGTAAATTAAAACAAGCTTAACCATGTCCAAATCTCACGATCTCCAAGCAGAGTAAAAAGTCTGAAAATTTATAAAGTAGGTTAACAATAATAGTTTTCAAATGTGTGAAGTGTAAAAATACGATTTCGTATTTAAAAAGGATAAAAAAATGTAAACGTTTGACTTTACGGCCATTTTGTTAAATTTGTTTAAAATAATAATAATGGGCTAACAGACAATGTATATAATTATGACATGATGTTGTAAACACTAAATCCATTATTTTTTTTAACAAAACAACTTATTATTTTAGTTTTATGGCCATTATCACAGTATTATTGATAAGTTTAATGTCCAAAATTACCATGGTTATATTTGACGTCCCAATGTTCCGTGTTCAATTCACACAATTTTTATGACACACGTGGCGGTTGTAGGTAACTTAACAGAAGGAGCTTACCCTTCCGTACCACCCGGCCTCATTTTCCTAGTTGCAGATCACGTGTCTAATAAAACTAGACAGTTTTAAAGTTTATACTTTGCTTCTGGATTGTGAATCGAACATAGAATTGCTGAGAATATTTTGTTTCTCAAATAAAAATAAATGTTCATTGTGAACTGGATAAATGAGTGTAAAGACAAAATGTTCGAATTTTAAATTAATCCAAGATACATAAATGACGGATATGTAAGTACATAATTTTCCGATACCGAATGATCAATCTGAAATGCGAGAGAAAATATCTAAAATTTCTATTTAATGGTGCAACTAAATTTTTTAAAGAAAATGCTATAGCCCTATGTTTCCAAGACGGATATATATATATTTTTATTGTTACAATAAATATTCAATACAGTGGAATCCGGATAAAATCATGTGAACCATATGTCTTGAGAATTTCGTCAAATATAATAAAATTTGTATTTTAAAACAAAACAAGGTAATACACAATACAGCAGAAGAAAATCATCATTTCAAAATCGATAGGTATGATTGTGGTTGATTAAGCAACATGAAATAAACACAATTAGACCATGGACTTAATTTTATTTGAATATTGTCAAATCTATAAAAGTCCATATCCAAATCACAATCCAATAGGTAAGCAAAAACTTTGAAAACTGGCAAATATAGTTTAAACGTGTGTACTTTCCTTTGGAAGTGATACTTGGTTTTCCGGAGGTGTTAGGTTAAGGCTCTCTATTCTACAACCGCCATATTTAAAAAAAATCAGGATGAAAGGAAAATCGAACAATGGGACGTCAAATTTATTTGGCAATTTTGGATACAGAGAAAAAGGATATTCATTTTTTCTAAATTATCAGTTTTTACTTACTTTGATTAACATAAATGTGTACTTTTAAAAGAAAGTACGAATAATATAAATCATGATTTTTCTTGAAATGATCGTACTATGAAATCTTTTACAACTTTTAATATCTTTTGTAATTTACACAAACGAAGAAATTTCATGTTCATCGCTGAAGAGATATTTGTCAATTGATAAAGATTTGAAATTGAAAGGAATAAAAAAAACATATTTTATATGTCATTTTATGTTTATTTTTAAATATCAACAAAAGAGGATAGTTTTTCAAATATTGGGGGTGATTTTGACAGTGGGGCGAATTTGCAAGTTTGATTTTGACATGGGGCGAAGTTGTTAAAATATACTATAATTGTCTAAATTTCCTGCAAGCTAAAATTTGAAATTTCTCAAAAACTAAGGTACACTCCCTCAAGCAAAGTATTTCCTTAGCTTAATTTGGTAAAATATATTTTGGTCCTTTGGGTAGCTTTGGTGCTGAATAGGGAGTCTGGTTATTTTGTCAAGCACCATACGGATTCCAAACAAAAATATACTGAAGATACCATCAACAAAATGTTGGAGTTTTTGATAGATAACATATTTGTTGTGTTTGGTAATATAGTTTTTCAGCAAACAATCGGTATACCAATAGGTACAAACTGTGCACCATTGCTTGCTGATTTGTTTCTTTATTCTTACGAAGCAGAATTTATGCAGAACCTTGTTAAATCTGGAGAGAAAACTGTCGCCAAATCATTCAACTCAACATACAGATATATGGATGACGTTCTGTCTCTTAACAATCCTAAATTTGGAGACTATGTAAATGTCATCTATCCTAGTGAGCTTGAAATAAAAGACACGACTGATTCCTCAAGTTCTGCTTCATATTTAGACTTATACCTGAAATATGACGCACAGGAAAGGCTACATTTGAAACTTTATGACAAACGTGATGACTTCAATTTTTCTATTGTCAACTTTCCTTTTTTATGCAGCAATATACCTGCTTCTCCTGCTTATGGTGTATTTGTTTCCCAATTAATACGCTATGGTAGAGCTTGTTCCCACTACGGGGACTTTGTACAACGAAGTAGGCTGCTTGCAAATAAATTGTTGACTCAGGGATATTGCAAGCCTAGGCTTATCAAGGCCCTCAAAAAGTTTTATGGCCGTCATCACAGTATTGTTGATAAGTTTGATGTCTCTGTGTCCAGGATTGCCTTGGATATATTTGACGTCTCATAGTTCCATGTTCCTTTCACACAATTTTGATTACACACGTGGCGGGTGTAGCTAGCTAAACAGGAGGTGCTTACCCTTCCGGAGCACCCGGTCTCACTTCCCTGGTGGAAGTTCACGTGTCTAACCTAACTTGTCAGTTCCAAAGTTTTTACTTTGCTTTTGGATTGTGATTCGGAAATGGATAAGTATGTTTGTTTTTGATTTTCAACATCTTCAAAATAATTATGGTTTTATAATTTTGGTCCAAGCACTACTGATGATGAATTGTATTCCGAAACGACCGTCTAGTGCTGTAAAATAAAACTGGTATAATATGTAATTGAAGGTGGTGGTGAATGAACCATGGGACGAGTTGACCTAATACCTAGATACCTCCAATTGACAAATTTTTGAAAGCATGGCGCTCTACTTGGACAGTAATCAGATAAAAAGAAATTAATAAATCAAAAAACAAACAAACTAATCCATGTCTGAATAATTATCTAGAAGCAAATAAAACACTTCTGCATTGATAAGTAAGGTTATCACATGCCACCATGGAAGTGAGACCGGGTTCGCCAGAAAGGTAAACACCTCCTGTTTAGCTAGCTACACCCGTTAAGCGTGTAATCGAAATTGAGAAAAAAGGAACATGGAACTTCGGAACTCGAAATATATCCAGTGTAATCCGGGACACAGAGGCATCAAACTTATCAACAATACTGTGATGACACTGCCATGAAACATGTTAAGGGCCTTAATAAACATAGACTTGCAAAATCCCTGTTTTGCCTAAAAAGTAAACAAAAAATTAGACCCAAGTATCGAAATTCGCCTCTATATGAATTTACGTAATAAGTACAGATATAAAGACGATATATTCCATATATTTGTGTTTCAATAGTTCTAAAGTCATTGTTCAATCAGACCAATCAGCGACATGCTTTTAATCTTCCGTTCTGCGAATACAAATATAGGTATGGAAGTGAGCCAAATATCAAAACAGGTTAGTTTGACGTTTAAGTTAAATGTATAGAAAACCAAAAAACAATTTTTTTTGTATTTTATAAAACTGCTGAATTGACTAAAACTGCGTAATAAAAACTAAAAACTCTTTATAATTCCTCCTTATAACGAACTTGGACCTGTTTTTGATATGATATAATGTTTCCGTTAAATGTTTTACTTAGAATTACCCTCTTGTTAAACAATTAAAGACCCGTGAGTAATATTTAAATAAGAATTAAGGATAGTTTGTTTGGCAAGTCATAGGATAACCTTGAAATTTTAAATACCGTCCACAAAAAACAAGAGGTGTTATCAGGAACCACGCAAAAAGATGTCACTAAATAGCCAATCATTTTCCGTAACTGTCGCCCTCCAGTTGGACAGATAATGTCATCATATGTAGGTACAAAAATCAACCCTATGACCATCCTAAATGTTGACTTTAGATGCTTTGTTGCATTGTAAATGTCTCGCAGCTTTAAAACACAATACGACTTCATTTCTTAATGTTAATGTGCCTTCTTTTCAGCATATCAATAAATCTTCATCATGAAGCGTTATGCCCCAGTCACACATTCACGGACCACTACAGAATACCACGAATTCGGGTTGACGTTTTAAACCGTAAAACGTAAACGTATACATCTTTGACGACTTCTGGCTTACTGATAAGCACGGGTTAATACGGTTTTGATGGGGACTAGAACGGATCAGTATGTTCTAATACGGTTTAGTAAGGATATATTACGGTTGTTTGATTCGTGGTCAAATTTTGAACATTTTCAAAATAGTCACGGATATAGAAATACTAATACAAATTACTACAGCTACTATACGGAAAGCTACGGACCACTACAGATTACCACGAATGATGCCGGATCGTATCCGCAGGTAATCCTTCGAGGTGATCCGTGAATGTGTGACTGGGGCATTAAGGAAACTTATAGTTGTTCTACTTAATTAGCATTTTAATGACATTTTACCAAATATATGACTGAAAGATTATGTAAAAGATAGAACTTTCTGTTATTCTTTCTTCTTAAGAAATTTAAATGTTTAAATGAAATTGAAATTAGTACTCAAAAGTCTTTAATGAGCCAATTCGACACAAATTCGTTAGCTGAGTCTTGAAGTTTCGACAGGTCCATATGATTAAAAAATGACATTCTTTTTTTTCGTTATCGATGCAAGTATGAATAACAATGGTCAGTCCAAATTGCATGACGGCGAAGCCGTTTATGTATAATTTGGACTGACCATTGTTATTCATACTTCCATCGATGCGTCAATTATGATCTTTAGCACTATGATATACAATTGCTCAAAATGTTTCATAGAAGGAATAACAATGACAATTGTAAATATTGTATCAATAAAATGGACTGATTAATGTAGACCAATGTATAATGTTATCAGCTATGACTGTGTTGTGATAGTGATTCAAATATCAAAACAAAAACTATGAAAAACTGGCTAATTAAGTAAGCTGTGTATCCAGAATTATTCTGGATATATTTGACATACCTTCCTACAATTTTTATTTCGAACATGGTGAATGAAGCTAGTTAAGCAGGAGTAACATATCCTTCAAGAACATCATGTCTCACTTCCCTGGTCTAAAATATAGTGTTGAAAGTTTTTTACTCTGCTATGAGACTATGATCTGTACACAGATCATTGTTTTACAAAAAAAATATACATTATTATGAACACTGCATTTAAAAGCAAAACAGTAACTATATCTAATCATAACAAAGAGAACAATGACATAGTAGAAAAATATTTTAGGTTAAAATCAAATTTTATTTCATAATTTATATATTGTATACAATTTTGAACATGCAACTACATGGTTACAACATTTAAAGTTTTTTCCATTGAAAAATTATTTGAACATGTTTCTAGTCCAATAAATAAATATTTCAACATAAGTAGATATAAAACGAAATATTTAATAATCGGCTTTAAGCAAAAATTCTATTCACAATATGAGTCTCCCTATTAGACTCCCAAGCTACAAAACATTGGTCTGACTCTTTATAAAGTGTTTATAAAGGCTTTTAATTATCACTAGACTGAATTGTTAAGTGAGTCGCATTTTCAAACATATTGCGTAATATGCATTGGGTAATTTATTATATCCGTTGAATGCATTTTATATAATATTTATACGTTTCAAAAATTTGAGAAAAATACAACTGATATCATATATTAAAATTTATAAATATGTATTTTTAGATGACCTGCAATTAAAGTTGTTATATAAACGTAGTCATTATAGACTTCACAAAACACCCAATGACGTTGTCATAGTACACGCATAGACACCTAGCGGATCGTTTAGTAACTATTTGTAAATATTTAACAGATCATATTTGCTCAGGAACATTTATTGATTTTATGACATTTCTCCGAACACCAGATAATTTAATGAATTTTAGGAAATATTCCTTCCTTGTAGAAACGTACTTAAGGAGATTCACGTACCATTCTCATTCACATTCTATTGCACTTTAGAAGACTTGTGCGTTTGTATTGATACATGCTTCCAATATGAAACGAAATAGGAAAACTATGAAGTTCAAACGTAAGCCGATGCACGCAACGTGAGTGTATTTATATTATTTGTTCTTTTTCTCATTTTGCTCTTATCACATTTTTTATTCTTCCTCTTTTTCTTCTTATTCTTCTTATTTTTATTATTATTGTTATTATTGACGGTCCTTTTTCTTGTCGTTTTTGCTGCTGTGATGCTGTATAAATGAGATATGTACCAAAAATCACAATTTACTGTACGAAATTTAGCTTGACTGGGGTAGAACACCCACACATATGTTGTAGTCAACATTTTAAAATACTAATTACATTTCATACTAGTGGTAATTTAACACCACTAGACAGTCATTTCGGAATACAGTTTTTCGCCAGAAGTTCCTGGACAAAAATGTTTATCCAATTTTCCTCCAAGATGTTGAAAAGATACTTGAAGGACCAAACTTATTTTAAAAACGATATTTTACCAAACTTAGCTAAGGAAATGTTTTCCATGAAGGGGCATATCTTAGTTTTTGGGGAATTTTGAGAACTTGCAAATTTCGTCTAGCTACAAATTTAAACAATAGTATTTTTCTGACAATAATAAAAAATTATTTATTTTATTTTTTTAGTTTATAACATCGTCGTCTTAGCCTCCATCCGTTGAAATACGGGCTCAGTGGTTTAAATAACATATTATAACAGTTTTATTTTTACAGTAGTAGACGTCCGTTTTGGAATACAATTCCTTATCAGTAGTCCTTGGTCCAAAATTGTAAATCACATATTTTACCAGTCTTAATTTTAAAGGAATATTTTCAAGATGTTTAAAAGATACCCTAAAGACCAAAATATATTTGGTATTGTGCCCCGGATTTACCTTAGATCACAAAATATCGATTTTTTCTTTATTCGTTGATTGAGTATTTAGATATTTGCGTTCAAAAAATGGAAAACCTAAAATTGAAACTGTTTGACTAAGAACATAACATTTTAAATATCAAAAAATGATTTTGTGACAGTTGAATTGTTTGAGAAATTTTTTAATTTTTAAATTTGAATCTGTTAAGTGTTGCAATCAATTTACCACTTGATATTCGAAAATAGTTTACGTGTTTGGCGGCAACTCAACTCAAGGGTATTCGCAGGAAAGAATGGAACATTCTAGAGCATTTATCAATGTATTAGTGCTGAAAATACTAACGGGCTTTGAACATGGTGATGTTGACGAGAGACCGAGCTGTGCCTGTGGCAAAACTACTACAGTCAACTGTCCTAGGAGCTCGGCACCTCATTCGGTCCCACGGCAACCTACGGCCTTGTCCATGAGTAGCCTAATTTCCAAACCTTTTCGGCATAATTTTCATTTGCATTTTTTTTTTAAAATCAATAAATAAATAAAACAAAAAATAAATAGAATTAATTTGGTAAAGAAATGGTTACTGTATTACAGGTATGAATTTAAAGTTATAGGCTAAATCATACCAAAATTGTTTTGCCAGAAGTCTTTTTTTTAATTGACGTACCCTCATTTGTCTTCTTCTTAAAATTGATCCTCTTTGAACGCCAGACTATCGCTTATTTGCTTTTTTAACGACATGACAAATGCAGCGCTCGCACTTAGTAACGGTATAAATTCTGGATCGGCCCAGATATTTAACATTCTTAAACCATATTATAATGCCGATCAACAGTCTGACAGCCGGGACACTGGTTTTACTGTGTTTCTTACTTCGTGTTACATTTCTTCTTGGGGCCCTGAAAACATTTCGACGGCCGTGTATTTTCTTTCAAAATAACACATGTTTATGCTGCGCCGCCAGACGTAAATGTGTGTTAGTATTAGAGGAATCAGACGTAAAACGCTTTTTGCTCATAGGAGCACATCATCATCATGATCATGGTTATCATGTATGGTTGGTTAAAAATTATTCAATTATTTAAGAATTGGTTTTCTTTTTATTCCGAGACATCCAGTGATGATCCAGATTTTAAAACTAACTAATCGAACTATTAAAATATTGTTATGGCGTCATCCTTTGTTCTCGTGAGTCCAATATGCAATATACTTGTACTGGACCAGTGCTAACAATCTAATATGTTTGGGAACAGTTCGGTATTTTCAAACTTATTGACTGTTTTCACAACATATTGGATTCTTGGCACCTGTCCAATTCAAGCTTACTGGAATCGGAACGAAAGAAAAAGAAAAACATATGTATATTAATTATATTAACACAAAACTAAACAATATTAATTTCACAATTCAAATTAAACAATCTTTGATCAATATGCGGAAGTTTGATAAATATCCGGAAGTCAATATATCAAACGGAACAAGTAATGTTAGCTATCAAAGGCGAATATTTATTGACAGGTTATTTTTCCAAAATTTATGTCCACTTGCCTGGTATTATTTCTAATACGGAGCACATAATTAGTGGAAGTAATCCTATCTGTAGTTTCAATTGTGTCACACTTTTGCTTTTTAGATTGCACAGCATCACTCACTTTAATTATCTGTTCTTCAGAAGTACGTTTGTAAAACTCCTAACTGAATAAGACCGATCGATGTCCAGTATTCTCCGAAATAAGTTCTTCATCAACTCCGGCCGCATAAAGTCTCGTGTTGTTGCTCGTAATGAATGGTTTATATAAAAACCAGTGAATCCTGCTTCTTTACACATATTAGAAACACACTTGTAGTGTATGGACTCCTACTTGTGCGTCACCAAATTACGGAGGGGGGGGGGTTTGGGGGTATCTCTAATCTACTTAACAAAACCCAAATAGATTGATGAACTGATCTACAAACTGATGAGTGGATATTGCAGGGTGTTCAAATAACACGGAAGAGTTTAAATGGCGCATACATTGGTATAAGTAGCATATTTCCGTTTGTATATACTCATGCCTGAATACTCTGATATTAAATAAACTCGCTAAACATTTTTGCCTAATACATTGAACGAGCCACGTATATGTAAGATTTCATTCATTCATTCATTCATTCATTCATTCATTCATTCATTCATTCATTCATTCATTCATTCATTCATTCGTTTATTCATTCATTCATTCATTCATTCATTCATTCATTCATTCATTCATTCAATGTGTATTTGTTTACCGTGCTTCATTGATTTTTCGTACAAATGTACAATGCGTCTGTCCGGCCATTCTGTTTTTCTGTAAGCTGTTGTGATTTTAGGTTTGTTGTTCGATGTTTATACCCCTTGATTATTTTTCGACACATCCTTTATTATTTTAAATACCTCAGCCCATCTATTTTCAACGTCTTTAATGACAATTGTAAATTATTTCCAACACGTAGATTATGATGTTACTGCAAAATTCAGTCCTATCAAGTCCAATTATTTAATAACTGTTTTTGATTGTCAGATCCCAGGATATTCTTTTCCCATAATATATTTTCCTCCTAAATCGTTTGTAAATATACATTCTGTAATCCGATTCCCTCGCGTGATAAATCTTTCATTTTAGCGGCGCAAAACAAATCAAATTCCTTGCCATCCAAAAGACTAATTAATTTCCCATATTGTCACAAATGGTGTTGGAAAGATATAAATAGTTCATATAATGTGTTTGGATAATTTTCTTCACAATCTTTATTCCTAACCTCTGGTATAAAGTAGCTTAGCACATTGTTTAGTTCTTCATTTGACATTCTTACTAAATATGTGTCTATAATTGGAATGTCAGAATTTTGAACTTTCATATTTCTGTCAAATTTCCACGTATTAATCAATTGCCCATTTTGATTTGTTTTCCATGCTTTTTGGTAAAGAATCATGCTATATATTTATGTTTTAAGTCACTTTCAGTAAAAGTTTGTATTTTTTCGAAACCTTGAACTTTGTTTCAATACTTCTTTAATTTCACAGTCCCAAAATATCGAAAAATAAATCACTTTTTAACTCAAAGTTTGAACACTTAAACATATGTCATATTAGAATTCGATTTTGAATCATTGATAAAACAATTCTGGATTTCTGAATAGCCAGTGACCAATTTTGTTTATTTGTATTCACAAATAATTTGGGGGTTCCACAAAGGTAAAAAACGTTTTTATTTTCCTACATAAGTAAATCTATATTTAATATTTTTATTTTTATGAGTGACTGGATGGTATTTAAAACTTTTCCGGACATTTGGTTTTTGGCCAATATTTAAAGGAAGATATCAGCCTCAAAGTGTCTAGCTATATCCTATGCAGAATTGCTAGTTTTTAAATCTGGGTCTTCACTTGATGTCCTGGAATAAAAAGAAAGTACAATATTTTTCCTAACATTCTTTTACAAACTTCTAGTTTGCGTTAAACAAATAAGAAAGAAAATCAAGTAAATACCAAAGCAGTTGGCATGTAAACATTCTGGGAACAGCTAATATGGCAATTAAGATAATTCTTCTTATTGGTGATTTGACGTAACAGGCGGTTAAAATAGTACGCTGAAAACAAAAGAACATTTCATAAAATTTTATTCGAGTTGACAAATTTACAAATTTTTATTTATTTTCAAAAAACAATTGTTAAATGTTAAATTTGTTAACAATCCCGATTGTGTAGATAACAGTGATAAAAGTAGGTCACGGGAATCCCAATCTTAATTTTAGATGTATTCATACGCATAATGTATGTGAAAAAGCGTGTGTCATCAACCTTGCCGAATGTCCCAGATTGTCTACAATAAGTGCTTCGTTTTAAATTCGAAAGCTTGGTTGAGCTTATTCATGGATGTGGATTTTGTGTACAATATAGAATCAAAAACAAACATACTAATCCATTTCCGAATCACAATCTAGAAGCATAGTAAAAACTTTGGAACTGACAAGTTAGGTTAGACACGTGAACCTCCACCAGGAAAGTGAGACCGGGTGCTCCGGAAGGGTAAGCACCTCCTGTTTAGAAAAAATATAGACATTTTTTTTACGCAAACCCTTCAATTTGTTTCAGTTAATTGGCAACGTTCACGTGCAATTAAGTCTTATTAATCACGAGTGTTTTAAAAAATGGCAAAGAGAACTTTCGTATAAAAAGTCAATTTTAAGCATGTTTGACCAAAAAATTAAGATTAATCACAATTTTTTTAAAAAATGAAACCAAGTAAGATAGCTAGATCGCATTAGACTCCATAAATTCTGATTTATTTTTAGCAAAATCTACAGACCAGTTTTAATACCTTAAAATTGCAAATATATGCTGCTGAAAACGAGGATATTTTCGCCTTTATACTATCACACCCAGATGATGTTACGAATAAATTCATCACCAACCTTTAGATTATTCTATTCTCTATGTTTAGTTATAATGGAAGCATTATTAACTTTATTCTGTTGTCTTTAGCATCTACAAAGTTGTTTATTTTTCAGTAAAAAGATGGCTATTATGATGATACTTTACCTTATTGTGAACGTTCAAGGTAAGAATTTTAGGGCTCTAACAACATTATTTTAAACCATTATGGGGTTCAAGAAATCATATTTGTTGCTTCAGAATTTGAGGTGCGTAAAGCTGATTCACCGATTGACTATTTTTACTATTTTATGACAATTTCAACGGTAAAACAAAATTTGAATGTTTAGTGTTGAACAGGGATTATGGTTACTTCGTTAAGCAGCATACGTGCATATACAAAATTACAAAATATCAGTTTCTGATAAAAAAATTGTGTTGTGTTTGACAATAAAATGTGCACATAAACAATAGATCTTAATAGACAAAATGTACCGGCACTTGCTGATTTCCTTCTAACTTGTAAAAAAAGAGTGTCGAGATGTCATTCAATCCTAGATAAATTGATGAAATTATGCCACCCATGGTTTATATTCCATTATATAAGAAACGTGATGACTTCGATCTTTCTAATGTTCTCTTGTTTCTAGGAAGCAATTTACATGTTTTTGCCGCTTTTGGTGTGTTTGTGTCATTGTTGACACCGTGTTAGAGCTTGGTCCATAAGTGAACGGGATTTACTGTTTACAAAGAACCCATTGGCTTGCCTGTCAAGTCCCTCGATGTGTTTCATCATGCCGTAATCGAATACTGTTGATGGGTATAATGTTTCTTTACCCAAAATTATCCTGGATATATTTTAGGTTCTATATTTGCATGTTCACAGGTAGTAAATTGGCTTATTCTTCAGCGATACACCCGCCATCACGCACTTGATCAAGCTAAAGGCGGGCGTTCATTTTAATTTCTAAGGTTTTTTAATTTAAACTTTCTTTCTAAATTATAATTATAACATAGAGCGATACGTTTTTAGTAGTGATAAATGCGTCATAAGAGCTTAAGATCTAACGGATCTGCACATTTTGCATTGTATATGAAGGATTTATTAAAACATTTTTATTTTCCTAACAAGAATTAAATAAAACGGCACAGCGACTTAGTAATATTGATTTTATCGAACATGATTGACTTTTGCAGAAACTTTTTTTCTAGGCACAACTTTGAGTCCGATCCGTGTTTAAACAGCTTATCGTTGCATTCCATAAGTGGGCGATCGCCTACGTCAAGTAACACTATCCCTTGTGATGCATACATCTCACCAGGGTGGTATAAATATCCTAGATATGATATGGTCACATACAACCCAGGACTCAATAGATGTGGCTCAACATTCCCTATATACTTACAAGGTAAATTATATTAATCTTCATAGGACATGCTTATCTATAACAAAGGATTTTGTTCAATTTTCCTGATTCATTTGAAAGAATATACTTCATAGAGGTAAACATATAAACCTACTTATACATTTATATACGAGGAAAATTTTATAAGGGTGTAATATGTTCCTTTTAAAAAAAATAATTACACACGTTGCTGGTGTAGCTAGCTAAACATAAGGTTCTTACCCTTCCAGAGCAACCGGAGTCACTTCTTTGGTAGAAGTTTACGTGTATAACCTGACTTGTCAGTTACAAAGTTTTTACTTTACTTCTGAATTGTGATTCGGACATAAATAAGTAAATAAGTATGTTTGTTTTTTATGATACAAAGTAGTTTGTTTTGATTAGATATTGTAAAATGGCGGTTGTACTTATCCAAACAGGTGCTTATTTTTGTCACTTTAGCTTAAAGCTGCTTACGGCTCAATGTTGTTGACACCTCATTCAATCAATCAATCAATCAATTTCGTACCCAGACTACAAGATAAGAAAATGTTCATTTCGGAATGAATATCAATAGTTTCCATTGGAATTAAAAATCAAAGCCTTAGGTCATTCAAAAGATCGCTACAATGTTTAATAACGTTTTCATGAAGTGTATTATCGTCAACATAATAAAAAATTAATTTCGTGGAAAACATAATATTCATTTAGTCAATTTAAACAGCATTATATCATTATTCAATTTGTATGACCTGCCTTTAACAAAATCTTATGGTGATAAAAATTATCCGATTGGTGGTCGAAATTACAGGATGTACAACCATTAATTTAAAGTACATTTCCGATATTAAATAGGTGATTATCCTAGACATTTAGATAAATAACTACAATTTTGACAAAACCAAAAAACAAACATACTAATCCATGTCCGAATCACAATCCAGAAGCAAAGTATAAAACTTTGGAACTAAAAAATTAAGTTAGACACGTGAACTTCCACCAGGGAAGTCTGACCGGGTGCTCCAGAAGGTTAAGCAGTCATCATTTACACCTGAATAGGTCAAATAACACATGATACCTTGAAATAGCAGTAAAGAACATACCATGTTAAATATAATCATTTACCCTGGCCATATTAAATACTTAAAAAAGTAATAATTTGATATCATAACTGTACGAAACTATTTCTTAATTGCAGGTACCTTGCCAAATGACACAGCAATACATAACATAACTGCGTGCATGGTTTCGCCTTATGGAGGCTGTGCTGAAACATTTAACGTTAGAGTTAAGAAGTGTGATGAAGACAGGGCGTACTACTTAACACCTACGAGTACTTGCCCGTCTACTTACTGCTTTTGTGAGTAGCCAAAATTACCAATTTATCTTAAAATGAAAATAGACATAAAATCATAATCTCTCAGTAATTATAAACTTTGTAAACTAACAATTTAACCTCGACATTAAGTTTCACTGGTGAGGCCGGGTGGTAAGGATAAGTAAAAACATCCAGTTGCTCTAGCTACACCCGTCACGTAGGTAAAATCTTTAAAACTATCTTCATTATCATTTTTACATTTTAGATATATCCGAAAGTTTATATTTTGCCACTTTCCTTTCTTCGCAGATGCTAAAAGTTGTTTTTGAATATTGTTTAACGTTGCATCAACAATTTTTAAAAGCTATTTGCGACGAAAAAAACATTTTAATGTTTGTGGAATAATCCATGAACGAGTTTGTGTATTCATGTGAAGTGCGGGCGTTTTTATGGTTTGCCTTGTACCAGCGCGTACTCAGGTCTAGCTTACTCCCCCCATCAGTACGCCGCAGACAAGTGTACAACTCCCTTAGTCACACTATACTGAAACCGGCTGAACCAGTAAAAGTTAACCGCAAGAAAAATTCACTGTTCTACAGGTCAATGTCAAAATTAACGTCACCCCTACTGTGTGAAAATAAACGTCACCCCTGGAGCCTGCAATTCTGCCAGATTTGCAGCAAAAATGTTTAAACTGAAGTTCCATAATTTTTTTCTTAAGAATTTGTTTCCCTTAAATTTACAAATTGTCGTTGAATTCTCAATATTCAGCATTTCGTTCAGTTGTTGAGGTAAATTTCAGTTCTCAAACATAATTTAAAACATTTTTATACGAAAATCATAAATGGCCTCAGTTCGTTTCATTTCCTAATGGAACACCGAAAATCCCGGCAAATAAATTAAAAACCGTTTAAAATATAATTCAAATATTTACAAAATCAGAAAGGTTTGTCAACCTTTCGCGGCAGCCAAAAGGTACAGTTAAAAGAAGATTGTGGTGTGTGATCAAAGAAGCTATTAGGGCAAGTCAACATTCTTCTTTATTGGTTTTATATATGTTGATTCTGTTGCTTTTTTTACATTTGTTTTTAAAAAAAACACTGATTATCCTAAAAAGGCAACGCCCCTGCCCATCATTCCAGATCTACCAAGCGTTTCCTAGAGTCAATGCAAATTCATATTTTAGATTGGCCATCAAACTCGCCAGATATGAGTCCGATTGAAAATCTGTGGGATGCTTTGAAAAGGAACGTCACAATGGACAATCCAAAATCGTCTAATGATCTTTGGGAAAGCGTCAAAAGGCATTGGTACAGGATAAATAAGAACTATCTTGAAAAGTTATACGACAATCTTCCCAGACGTGTTCAGTCTGTTATAAGAGTTCGTGGTACCTCAACTAAGTATTAATGGTGTTTGTTTGTACGAAGGCGATATTAAATATCTAATGATTGGTTTCTTTGTCTTGTTTTCTATTTTATAATGTCGTTCATTTACTTTTCAGCTCCAAATTATTTCCTTTTTTTAATCAAAACATTAAATAATTGATTTTCGATAGTGGTGACGTTGTCACGTTAATTTTGACACAGTAGGGGGTGACCTTAATTTTGACATTGACCTGTACATGTGGTCTGAGCGAAACTCGAACTCGCATTGGTGTGTCACCCTTGTTTTATAGACGAACGTCTTATCCATAAGACCTCATTTTTGGCAAAAGGCAAATGACCAGCTCCGAATGTAACTACAGAATTAAGGTCTGATAAAGTATTTGTTATTTCTAGTATATACATAGACATGTCAACAAATGACCAGGTGTTCCACACGTTTTTAAATATACAACAAAAACTATGTTTTATGGAGAACGTTTGTTAAAGAGTAAGCTTTTATTATATTTAATTTAATCATTGTAATTAATATAGTACATGTATTTATTTTTCCTTTTTATTTTTACTTTTTCAGATGCATCACGAAACTATACAGGTACGTGCGTGTGCATAATGCAGATAGAAAAACAATGTCTTTTTATAAGAAAACCAGAAATCCAGGATAGGCAAAGACAAACATTTAACATCCCATTGTTCCTAGTTCGTTTCATGTATATTGACACTTCCTGTATATTTACAAAACCTATAACTGCTTCAGTGGTTTTGTATTTACACACCTTGTTTTAAATGCTGTTAGTCTCGCAATTTTTAAATATGTATAGTTTTTATAGAGAATTTTTCAAAAACATCATTTTTCACATTAATTATTTTAGACTTTTACTTAGTTTCATTTATAAATACGTATATAAAATATATAAATAGGTACTTCTAGAAAATGATATTAATATTCATTAAAATAATATTAATGTTAATAATAATTATATATGAAAAAAAGAATAACAAGCATTTATAAATCAGAAAAGGGAAAAGCTACTTTTGATGTACTAACAGAAAAGAGAAAAATGCAGCTGCTACACCAGGACTTGAGCCCGGAACCTTCCTAATATTAATTTTGATTGCACACATATGACGGATGTAGCTAGCTAAAAAATGTACTAGGTACTTAACCTTTCGGAGCACTCGACGCCACTTTCAATTTTTATCCTAATTGTCAGTTTCAAAGTTTTAGCTTTGCTTTGGTATTGTGATTTGAAAATGGATGTGTGTATTTTATTACATAGCTACATAGTGATATCCGGAAAAACACCACTAAGTGTTTCCATTAACTTTTCTTTGTTTGCTGTTGGTGCTTTTAAATACTGCAAAAATACAATCAACACAATGCCAATACATTTTTGTAGTAAATCTGAAAAGGAAAAACATACTACACAATGAAAGATGAAAAATCTAATTTTTCTTTTTTTTCTTTTCAGATGTACTCCCATCTGGACACCAAATTCACTATCAGTTAAACCAGATGTAGATTTCGACATTGCTGTCAATCCTAACTATTATTTCACTTGCAGTTTTACTCCTGCAAATGAACCACTTTTGTACGAAATAGAATGGTTTGTAAATTTAAAGAAAATAAAAAAGACTGGATATTTGCCTGAAAGTGACCTTTTGAATTCAGGGCGGTTAAACGAATCAGATTTGATATCCAATGGTTTTCAACTAAATATCATGGTAAGATGTGGATTTTGACATACCGTTTTTATTTTTAATTTATACGCTGCATGCATGATTATTCTTAAACAGCAGTCAAATTCTGTAATTTTAGGTTACAAGCAAATAGTGTATAACAATCATATTAAAATAGGCTAAAATAAAATATAGCGCTTAAAGGACCGTGTTTAAAATGGTATAAAACTTTTACAACGAATTTAAACTTTAAGTCATCGTGGGATGGCATCGTTGCATTGTAATCTTTGTACTTTATATGGGACTTAATCGAAAACAAACATACTAATCCATGTCCGAATCATAATCCAGAAGCAAAGTAAAAACTTTGGAATTGACAAGTTAGGTTAGACACGTGAACTTCCACCAGGGAAGTGAGGCCGGGTGCTCCGGAAGGGTAAGTACATCCTGTTTAGCTAGCTACACCCGTCACGTGTGTAATCAAAATTGTGTGAAAGTAATATGAACTATGAGACGTCAAATATATCCAGGGCAATCCTGGACAGAGAGACACCAAACTTATCAATAATACTGTATGACGGCCATAAAACTTTTTAAAGCCTTGATAAGCCTAGGCTACACCGAAGTGACCAACACTTACGATGAGTATTATCTATTTGCATGTGTTTTACTTGAACAGGCAGTAATTGTAAATTTCTCTTTCCCTATCCGCAAAAAACCTGACAAAAGGTTAAGTGAATCAGAGAAACTTGCTTAAACTCACATCGTGCACCTAACATATTTGGAATCTATGACACTTGAATCTAGTATTTGTTCTATCAACTTGTTAAATGAGCATATTTAAATATTTTTAGATATCTTGTGGCATTACAGCTGTAAAGTCTTTGCAAGGAGAGCCAGGCAATTATACACAGAGTGCAGAATATTATGCTGGTATCAGGGTATGCATAAATGCAAACATAATAATATGCATTGCTAAAAACGAATTTATTTTTATGAAAAACGTTATGTTATTTTGTGTGGGCTTACAAATGGAACATCGAACTATGAACTAAGCGCACCAACCGCTGGATCACCATAACCGTGGTTAGTATGTATTTACAGATCAGTCTGTTTGGGTCAATTTGGTGTAAAATTTATCGTTTGGCTTCCTTTCTCATCGGACGGATCTGACAAAGACTTAACAATAAGTAGTGACTGTTCTTTTTTGCCAAGTACTCGGCATTTTGATATGGAAGTCACGATATACTTCGGAGATCTTTAGACCGATGTCCCCTCTCAAGGCAAAAGTGTCATGTTAAAAAGCCAATCTTGCCAATTACCTAAATTGCACTGCAATAGAAGATGGCGACGTCTTGATATAAGCGGAATTTTTTTGATTGGAACATAAAACTAATTAGATAAAAAAAGCAATCATTCCGCTTTCTTATACCTCTTGGCTGTGACGGTAACTTATTTCGGATTATCTGTCCGGTACATTTTCTTAAACATTTATCATCAAGTGGAATGATAAAAAATTAAGCCATATACAGTATGTGATCAATGCTTAGTCTTTTATAAGGGATCATTAGAAAAAGGTTGAAATTACAGCACAGTAAACAAATAACGTATGGAACAAGTATATGAAATTAAATGTTTTGGGCATTCCTTTTTAACTCTTGCATGGGTTTTAATCTGATTTTCACCAGCTTTAAAAGACACAGCTTCAGATATTACACATGGTGGTCCAGTTAATTTTAAGTTTATGGTCATAGCTTGATGTTAAAACTGGAACAAATTATCAAGACGTTACTGATTCAGATTTTTTTTATTTTTCCCGAGGCAATTACAATTTAGGTATATATGTTGTCACAAGGACGGGTCGTATTCCTTACCCAGCCCAGGCTCGCCTACATGTATCCGTATTAAGTCTTTTTTTTTTTTTTGGTTATTTCATTATTTTGCTCGAAACCTTTTTATAGTCAAATTCTATAACTGGCCTATCGGTGTATTTGGAGAATAACTCTGTTTGTTCTTTGCTATCTAATTCACTGGTTTTTTACTGGTGGTCATGTGTGTGGAGTGATGGGTCCAAATTCTTTCAAATGACATAAATGGCGAAAGCGAAAACGTTTCTACTGCGTTTGAGCAACACACCATGTTTTCCATTGTATGCCTCTTTTAAAGACGGCTCCTTGGTTAATACACCGAGTTTCCATTCATGAAATTGTTATTTCGACTTTAAAAACAATATTTGATCCGGTTTGTCAGTTAGTTTTGTTCATAAGATTATCTTGATGTTTCCTGTACCCGTGACACAATACCCAGTTATCCTAGAGCCTCTGATATTAGCGCTATTGAAAGATTGGCGCAGCTTGCAACATAACACCGCAAGGTTCTAATGTAACTTTACCACTTATGCTGTTCCTTTAAAATGGTTTTCTAAGAGAAAACCTCAAACCAAAAGTGAAAAGTGCTGAACTTGTTTATATTTTTTAGGTTTTGAATAACACAATTACTATCCAAGCCGGTAAAGATGCATATATATATCTGAAACCAACTGTTCCTATAGCATGTCCAGATTACATTCTGGAGCCTTATTGCAATTACGCTATATGGATGGATGATAATTATGATTCATATGAATGCACCGGGGGTAATATAGGTTCCAACCAAAGATGTGGAGTGGACATAGAAGGAGCAAAACGTACAGAAACAACATGGTGGAAAACAAGACAATGGGAACGCGAAATACCAATGTTGATAAAACATAGAGACCCTACTGTCTATGACAATGAAAGAGTTTACACATTACGATTACAAGTATCAGATACTAAGTTTAACGAAATACTTAAAAAAATGGTACTGGATGATGTAAAGGTAATAAGTCCAACTTGTTTATGTAGATGATTGTGTTTGTGAATAATGCTGTTGGAGTGGTTGTTGATTAACGTGGCATCGGCAATTTTTCAGCTATTCGCAACGAAAACGACTTAATTTATCTCTATAGAATAATCGATGAACAAACCCGTGTATGCATGTTAAGTGCGAGTGTTATATGGACTGCCCTAAATCGTGTACTTATGGGGACTATGAGGTGCTAGCACACCGTGTCAGTACATTACAGACATGCATACTACTCCGCCAGTCACATACATATCATAGAAGTTCACGTGTCTAACCTAACTTGTCAGTTCCAAAGTTTTAACTTTGCTACTTGATTGTGATTCGGACATGGATTAGTATGTTCGTGTTTGATACTGACACCAGGTGAACCAATAAAGGCAAACAACAAAGACAATTTACTTTTCTACATGTGGTCTGAGCGGGACTCACACACACATCTGTATGTTAATATACAAATGTATGTGTAAAGGGCCCAAAATTTTAACTTATAAACATTAATTTATATTTGGGTATATTAGGTGTTTTCTTGTGACTTTTGACTAAAATATTTCTAAATTGCATTTTATTTGACGTCGATGTACATGTCTGTCCAGTGATTTTATACTCCTCTTCTAAAATTACAGATTTTGTTCTTATATCATTCTTATAAAATGGATTCATAAATAAAATATAAATTTTGCAATGAAAAACTTAAACGTATAAAAAAATTATATATAATTACCATATTAATGAATAACTCCAAAGTATGCGTCATGAACGCAAAATTATAACTTTTTATATGAAAAAAACAATAATAAGTTGGTGAAACCAAGCATTAAAAATGTATATAAAAACATAGTATTTAAACATTTTAATCAAATTCACACAAAAATGCTTAAAACATTCTAATCTTAAATTGTGGTTTGTTGTCATTTAAACAAAAAACATCCTGTTTGGTTTTTAGAATCAATAGTTTTCTATTAAATATCTTTATATTTATGGATAATGTGCATACTAAGTGACTATATACGTGTGTTTCAAAACATCCTCCGTTTATGACCATTATTTGATTTTTCTGTCAGATAGAGCGGTAAAAATGCCATTTAATGGAATCCAGAATAAACTAGAGTTTGAAGAAAATGTTAAAAAACAAATAGTTTCTTTAATACAAAAAACTATTTTTGTAATATCGAAAATATTTAAGATGTTGTTTGGAATAGTCCTGATTATACCATTTAAAACTGGAGAGGGACACTTAACACAGGGGTAGACATGGATTTTTATCATTATAACTGCAGTTATTTTTTATCTTTTAAAAAGTCGTTGTTCATAAGTTGGAGAATATATGTATCGACAGAGTCATTATTGAACCTCAATTTTCGACTTCATAGTTTAGTGGATCACACATTGTATAAAAATATTCTTCGTCAATATCAAGTCGTAAAAAAGTGTAACTGTGAACAAACACGTGATTAAAATCTAAAATTTGCAAATATATTTAAAGATGTCTCGTTAATGTGAATTTCCATGCTTCAGCAATTGCATCAAGCGGATGACATATGATCGAGTAAGTATACGTTTATTCGGGTTTCCAATGTTTATTCTTTTTTCAAGATATAAATGTTTGAAGAAAAAAATATTCATTTTAGGTTTGTTAATTTCTGCATTGTTACATTGGTCTTAGTGCAAAGTATTATATATTTTTAATCTCTACTGTAAGATTATAAACTCCAAAGTCAAATTTCGATTCAATCGTATAAGGCTTAGTACTTATATTCTTATATGTCATTGTAATTGCATCCGATAATTCGATTTCAAATCGGGTTGAAAATGCTTTTTGGAACGTTTCGAACTAGTTTTATTCATTTTTTCTATTTTTAGGTAATGATTGATTCAAAAGAGACACAGGTTTTGCAAGGTAAAATGTGCTATGGCGTAGTCGATCCACATATGCGAACCTATGACGGAAAGTAAGATATACATGTACTGAATTTACCGTATACTTTTCAATTTTAAAAACCAAACATACCAATCCATGTCCAAACCACAATCCGAAAGCAAAGTAAAAATAAAAATACTTCAAAGCTGGCAGGCAAAAAAAGCTAAACGTGTGAACATCTAAAAGGGAATTGAGGCGAAATATTCCGGAAGTGTAAGCACTTATTGTTTAATTAGCTACATCCGCAAAATGTGTAATGAAAACTAGGAATCGAACAAACCTGAAACTATAAGAATCAATAATATACATACTAATCCATATCCTATTCACAATCCAGAAGTAAAGTAAACACTTTGGATCTGAAAAGTTAGGTTAGACACGTTAACTTCCACCAGGGAAGTGAGACCAGTTGCTCTGAAAGGGTAAGCATCTCATGTTTAGTAAGCTACACCCGCCACGTGTGTAATTAAAATTGTGAGAAAGGAACATGATAATATGAATAATATGAATAAATAACAAAATAATTAGAATTTTCTGTGTCTGTAAGACGTTTGACCTTTTGTCTTTCAATACGTTTTTGTCATACGTGTTTTTGATACGAGATTTTGGTTGGATTGATGACATGTGTCAAGTATATTTATATCAAATATAGGTGTAAGGTTAAGATGTTTTTTTTCTGTGTCATATAAGTACCTTAATAGGTTTCTCTCTGTATATCAGTTACGCACCATATATGATATTGCCTTTGTTAGATTTGATAAAATACAATTTGGTGCTTATATTTTTCTAATTTAAAAATCTTTCAAATATTTTGATTTTCACAACATTTGTCTGAGAATATCTGTTAAGTTTTGTGCTGCAGAAATTAAAAAAAGTTTAGTAATTATATTTATTTTTAATTGCTTTTAATTGCAATTTATTATAAGAGACTTCTTAAAAAACGAGAAAGGAAATTGCAATTTTTGAATCTCAAAAGTATGTGCTTAAAAACAAGTTTGCAATATTAATGACAAACAAAAAAATTCAATCTATTTTATATTTGTTTTTAATAAGATATAATTACATTATTAATGTATCAGCACTAGAATATCCTCATCAGTAATACTAGGACCACAATTGTGAATCAAAATCATTTCAAAGTGATGGAAAATACCTAGAAGTTCAAAATATATAACAAACAACTTTAAATAGCGAATAAAACACTTTGCCCTAGGGAGTATCCCTAAGGTTTTAGAACTTAACTAATTTTGTTTTACTGTGATAAAGTGTTGAAGTGTTGACGTTTTGTGTTTTTCTTTTATTTAATTTAATTTTAATAAATATTTTAGTAATTATGAAATGCAAATGGAAGGCTCATATTTAATGTACAGACACACTACATTAAACGTAACGGTAAGCTAACTTAAGATATTATTTAAATAAAAAATGTATCGACATTTTTTTATTTTTAACATTATATTTTTTGAAAGGATGAACAATAGCAATAGAACACAAACATCGGTTCATGTCTGAAGCACAATTCCATCTTTGAGACTGTCAAATTAAGTTAAACGCGCGACCTTCTGCAGCTAAATGAATGTGGGTGCTCCGGAAGGTTAAGCACCTCCTTTGGCTAGCTTTACTAGCCACCTGTGACATTGAACTTAAGAATTAGAAAAAAAAAATAAAAATTCCATTTATTGTAATATATATCGAAGAAGCAGAGTCAAAAACAAATATACCAATCAAAGACAAACGTATCACTAATGTCAAAAGCATATTCCTAAAGAAAAAAAAAACAAAACTAAAGGTTGATCAATGGTAAAAATTGTTTTAATAGAAACTGTCAGGAGATATCGTGTAAATCGAGCGTTTCCAGATGACTCTTGTTTATCCTTAGTTCTAAATCTTTAAATTTTTGTTTATTAAACTCTATGCGTTGTATTATATCTGATTCCTATTAATATGTATCTGAATTAACTATTTATAGGTACAAGTCAAAACGACTAAATGTTGGCCTTGGAATGCTTATTGCTTTTGTGGAGTTGTCATCAACGCCGGAAAATGTTTTCATGTTATACGTATGCCAAGATTTTAGAGTAAAAGTTGATCGGTTCCTTAGATGTGATGATGGATTACTGAAAGCTTCCAGCAAAGGAGGTTCCGAATATAAGGTAATCAAAAACAAATATACTTATCCATATCCAAATCACAATCCAGTAAAAACTTTGGAACTGACAAGGTAGGTTATACACGTGAACTTCCACCAGGAAAGTGAGGCCGGGTGCTTCGGAAGGGTAAGCACCTCCTGTTTAGCTAGCTACACCCGCCACGTCTATAATTAAATTGTGTGAAAGGAACATGGGACTATGAGACGTCAAAAATATCCAGGGTAATCCTGGACACAGAGACACCATATAAGGTAAGATAGTTATCATTTCATATTTTAATTCTAGTCTTTAAGTAGAATAATAAACTTTTCACACAACACATATGAAAATCAATTAGGTTGACTACTTTCTTTAAACATTCATTCTAAATTCATTCTGTTCATGAATAAAAAAGCTAAATGATGTTGTGCATATTGAGTAATTAACAATTCAATACATATATAATGCTTATTGCTATAAACAGCAAAAATCATCACTATTGCATTGTGTTCGATCATGTTCGATTGCAAAATTGCGAAAATCCGCATGGTGATATTTAAAATGGTGAACAGTTATTCTATTATGCAATTTTTTATAGCTTTTATTTAATTAGGAAAAGGTGGTAAAAAGTCGTAGCGTAGTTCAATTTTTCTTCCATACTTGACAATTTCTAAGGCCTCTGCCAACAAAATTCGACAAATCGCATAAGTCACATAACCCATTCTAATCACAATCAAACAGAAACATATTTTAACATATAGACTTCTAAAAGTGAGACGAGATAACTTTATATTGTGTCTCTATATTTGACTCACTAGTGATATGACCTTCATCTTTGTTTTTTATATAGTCAAGTACATGATAATTGAATTTAAAAGTCTGTATTGCATCTTTAAATAGAGTTCGTCGCTGTACCATGTGATCAATACCTCTTAACGTTTGTGCGGAACGTTTTGGAAAACGTCAACGTCACATATTCCGGGAACACGTCGGCTCATGTTATTCCATATCCATTGGAAATACGTGTTGCGCACAAACGTTATTGGGTATCACGTGGTACAGCGGCGAACACCATTTGAATTGAAATATATTGTTTTGAAAACAATGTTGCTTCATTCATTCCAGGTATTTCTACCAACAGGAACCATTGTTGAAATGAATATTATACGAAATAATTTTATAAACGTGTATATCTATCCGTCTGTTTCGGATAAAGAAAAAACTGAAGGATTATGTGGGTACTTTGACGGAAAAGCTGACCACGATTTCAAATTGAGAGACGGATCGTTCCGACCCACACCGATTCCCCATTCATACGTGGATGACTTCTCAAACAGCTGGAGGTAAGTGTGATAAACTGTGCGGAAAAGACCACGCATGCGGAAAAGACCACTCACGATACTATTTACTTTCCTAAGAGATTGTTTTGATACTGATTTTCGCTTGAATTATATAGACATTTTTTTAAAGTTACCGGCGGCTAAAATGGTTACCCTTATATTTAGTTGCTCTAACATATTTCTGGTAATTATGCCCCCCGCTTAAAAAGTGCGGGGTGGGTATATAGTGATAGGGGTGTCTGTCCGTGTCTCCGTCCTTCCGTCCTTCCGGTACACCTTAGGTACCTATCTTTTATCCGCATCTCCTCCCAAACCCTTCAATGAATTTTCATGAACTTTCACGCAATCATTGTGATTTAATGTAGATGTGTATCTTCTATTAAAAATTTGATCCGATGGTTTTTTTATGTGGGGGGAGCGGGGGTATTTTTTAGAGCTTTTGGCTCACAATTTTCTAGTTCAAATTTATCATTTGAGCCCGTCCAATTTGAAACGTCCCTTATGTGCATTATCATTTATTTCTGTACATGGACTCATTGCTGGTTGACTAAGCGTTTCCGACAAGTTCATTAAACAATACGTAGTATTCACAAGACCAACTCCCTCCTTTAGGGGTCTTTAAGGAATCCTTAAAGATCTTTAAAGATGTCCTTAAAGATCCTTAAAGCCTCCTTAAAGACCCCTTTAAGGACCACCATCTTCTTTAAGGATCTTTAAGGCTTCCTTACAGATCCTTAATAGAACTGAAATTTTAAGAATCTTTAATGCGGCTTTAAGGATCTTTAAGGATCACCCTGACATACACATGTATTAAGGATGCACCATTATTTATTTATTTATTTGGTATATATTACACAAAAATAATTGAAGAAAAACGCGATTAAAAATAAATGTCCGGTGATAAAATTTCATGATTGTTTTCAAAGTAATTAATTAAAAAGTTAATTAATTAATTAATTAATTAATTAATTAATTAATTTATTTATTTATTTATTAAACTGAAAAAAGTGTAGTTTTGACTTTTTATTATTATGGATTTATGCCCATAGGTAATAAACAGATCATGGTTTCTAATTGATGATCATCAACATTTCCCCGGTATCTCATCAACAACTTACTTAACTAATTGATAACACTAAACAGAAGCAAATTCAAACTCATTTTAACCAGACGATAGTATATTCTACCTGAAAAAATTTACCGTATGTTGTTAATCTCTTTAATTACCTAGATGGATTTAAATTTTAATGGAATCTGATGATTAATCTACATGAGTAGTAATGTTAGGGATACTTTAGATACTTTTTACCAATTGTTATTTGTGTGTAAATAAATAAATAAATAAATAAATAAATAAATAAATAAATAAATAAATATTTTTAAAAACTTTAATAAGTATATGAAATATGAGATAGAGAGATAGAGAGAGAGGGCAGAGTGAAGACTTGTACATCATCAGTTTTTAAACTACCATTATTTGATATTTCTTATTTCATGACCTTGAAATGTGCATTCATATAAATAAATAAATAAATAAATAAATTATCATATAAAATAATAAATAAATAATCAAATAAATATATAAATAATCATATAAATAAATAAATAATCAAATAAATAAATAAACACTCATATAAATAAATAAAAAAATAAATAAATAAATAAATAAATAAATAAATAAATAAACCACAATTTTATAGACAAAACTGGTAGATTCATTTGCACTATCTTCTTCATGTAATAATTTCTCGATTGATTCAATAAAATAACTTGGATTCTCTGATCAAGTTGTTTATGGAGAGAGAGAGATAGATAGATAGAGAGAGAGAGAGAGAGAAACTCGGAGCTGAGAGTTGTCTATCGGAACTTTTTACTACAAGCGAAAACTATAAGCATGATTTTCTAATCATAGAATAGGTCCGCAATCCAAGTTAACGAATTTCGGGCTAATAAAGTTGTGATTTATAATGAAGCAATTAAAAGAAAAAAACATTATTATCATCGACATTTATTTTAAGTTAATTATCGTTTTAATTTGTTTTCTTGCCGAAAATGGGGTTTTCTGTGTGTTTCCGTTTCATTAATAATCCTAGAACTGACAGCCTCAATATAACTAGCAAAATCTTGATCTTACTGTCTTGGTTCACATCTTTAGGGAAAATCTAGTGTGTGAAAACTCGCTTGTCGAATATTGGTTCTAATATCAATGCACTTCGATTTCTTTCACTATCCTTGAACTTAAAGTCTCTACACAAGACTATACAATTTTGTTACAAACTGACAAAATATTAAACTGGGACAGGTCATAATCTCAGAAAATTTGTCAGTTCGCTCAGGTTTTACATTCTTGGCCATTCTAGAATTCTTATTTATTGAATCAAATAATATATAAGTGAAATAATCTTGACACAGGAATGAAACTCTATACTCTGCTATCCCGTTATCCTGATTAGGTTGAGAAAAAAGTAAAAAAGTTTTCTCCAGAAATAAATCAAATGGTGTTGTTCAAACACAAAAAGATATTAGCAGTCTGCAGCTGACGTTGGAATATTGTCATATCTAGGAGAGAAAGAGAGAGAGAGGAGAGAAAATTTGGATTTGCAGTGTCGTGTACTTTTTACGTTCTGTTTAAAAATAATTCAAAAAATGGTAAATCATGCAGTGTCAGATCCAGCGGGATGGAGGTAGGTGGGCGGGGAGGGGGGCACCCCAACATTTGCCCCTGCTTTCCGACTTTTTTCCCTCTCGCTTACCGCAAATTGTCAAGCAACCAGTTGATGGACCAGTTAATTAGTGGTACTAATTAATTAATTCGTGTACAGGTAGGTAATTGCAATCAGAGGATGATGTAATGTAGCAGTTCGCTGAGGTATGAAAGAATTCAGGTAGTGCTGACCAGTCTTAGGTGATAATGTTATTTACCTGATCACTTAGGCATGAAAGAACCCAGTTAGTATTAGTAAATGACGTTAATTAGTAATACTAATTAGGACACTTCTGTCTTGTCAGAAAGCATGAATTTTAAACTGGGCTGTTATCAGTACTTCAAAAATAATTCGTATTCAAGGGCAGATTCCATAAAGAGTGATTCCATTAATCATAAATGAATATTGGGACCAAGGATCAGGGCCCAGAGAGAGAGAGAGAGAGAGAGAGAGAGAGAGAGAGAGAGAGAGAGCTAATTAGAATGGTACATTTTTAGCACATAAGATGATCTTTTTGTATATTTTTATAGCGCAAAGTCCTATTTTCATATAAAAGTCCGAATTTTTGTACATTTTTTGTACATGTTTTTAATTTTTAATTGGTTTTAATAGATAAATTCCATCTCATTTGACTTTTTTTCTATCCGTCCGTTATTGGCTTTATGGAACAAATCTAAAATGATAAGTGCTATTTTCTGGTAAAAAGGATTCTTCTGTGTTGCACCATTATACTGATTATTTAGTATAATAATGTAATAATTTAATTAATATAATAAAATTAACTTAAATGTTCAGATGGATGTCATATAGATTATTTGAAACAAGTGTGGAAAAAAGGGGAGGAAGGAGACCTTCCACTTCGGTAGCAGTCAGCTCTGTAGAGAGTCGACTGTCCGCTCTACAAGTGGAAGGTCGCGGGTTTGGTCTCTGGCCGGGTCTGATCCAAAACTTGAAAAGGGTAGTGACTATTCACTCGGATCCGCTTTTGAGTATGACAATGGTAATATTTTTTTAAACAGTTTTACCAGATTTATAACAGTAGGAAATGTCGCTAGTTCTACTGTTTCAATTATAACAAATTATTAAAACTCGTCTTTCCATTTTGTACAGATTATTAAATGTCGCTGGTACAATATTATAGTTGTTTATCAAACAAGGAAATAAGTATTGGTATTACAACAAAAATGTAACTAAATCATAAAAGACAATTTTAAATAAAATTTACTTAAAATTATTGTTTTAATTTCAAGAATTATTGAAATATTTTAATAAAAAAGCAGTAGTATGATTAAGATTATACAAATAGGAATGGATATCTGATTGATAATTGATCTTTATAAAAATGATGTTTGCCAGTCAGATAAATAAGTGTATTACAGGTAAAGGTTTGATATGCCCGTCTTCCTTTGATCAGAAATCTTAAGTCAGTTAAATTAACCTAAAAATTATTCCTTCAAGAATAAAAGAGCAAACTATAATAATAATAATAATAATAATAACGAGTACTAATGTAATGATGGATGCATCATTACAATTAAGGCGCCCAAAACGAATAAAAATCAAACCCTGTATTTAAAACACATATTAGAACTTGTACTTTTGTTGCTTTTTTCCATTTCCATGGCAACGGCTGAAATTTTAAACCTTTAAATAAGTTCTACACACAATAGAAAAACTGTTGAGAAATTTAAAACTTGAATACTTTTTTATTTTAAGATTTAATTTTATATAGAGAAGTAGTACATCAATCCAATTGGTTGAAATTCAAACAATAGACAAAGTTGATTGACATCACCTATACCCAATATCACAAACCATTGTTTTGATGAGCTAATGATGTGTTGATTTTAAATTAATCCAAGCATTTACCCATATAATGTCATACTGATAACTAAATGCATCTACTCTATCGAATTGAATAATAAATCATGCCCAATGGACAAATGACCATTAGTGTTGCTTATAAAAATATTTAGCTTAAAAGCTTTTAGACATGGATCAGTGATTACTTAAGTATCCTTGACAATGAAAATTCATGCTTATTGTTTTAATTCTTAAACAAAACGATAGCAACCAGCCCATGAAGAAAAATGTAGTTTGAGGGTGGGGATCTCAAAGTTAGTACCTAGACCTACCTGTCCCCAACCTCCTATTGGAATGTCCATATGGGTTTACTTTAGTATCAATCTATTCGACTTTTCATAAAGAATAAGAAAATATATATGTTAAGGGTGGGGATCTCAATGATCAAAAGTTAGTACCCAGCCCCGCTTGTCCCTGCCCTCTTCTGGAAAACGCCATGGGCATTTCTTCAGTATCACTCTATTCAACTTTTAAAACAGAACCGGAAAATATATAGTTTCAGGATGGGATATCAACCATTTAAAAGTTAGAACCAAGCCCCGCCCGTCCCCACCCTCCATCAGGAATGACCCCATGGGATTTTCTTTAGCATCACACTATTCAACTTTTTATGTAGAACCAGAAAATATATAGTTTATGGGTGGGGATCTCAACCGTTTAAAAGTTAGCACACTGCCCCACCCATCCCCACCCCTCCCTGATACCGCAGGGAAAATCTACTGATATAGACGTGTGCATCTTGAGATACTGATCATGAATATATATGGTTTATAGTACAAAATAATGTATAGATGGCAAAATTGATCATTGTTGTTTTTAAGACCCCGCCCTCCTTCCCCTCCCCTTATGACCCCATGGGCATTTTACCTCGGCCTCCGGGGAAGGAGATGGGGATCAACCTTCATGTGAAGTTTGGTTAAGATTGGACCAACGGTCTTCGAGAAATTGGTTGGACAAATTCATGGCCGGAAGAAGAAGAAGAAGAGGAAGAATATTAACAATTATAATAATAATAATAATAAGAAACGGTGCAAAAACAATAAGTCGCCAAACTTTGTTTGGGCGCCTTAATAATAATAATAAAATATTTTTTAAATGGAGTAAAACATTTTATTTATATATTTTATTACTAAATCTAAAAGATTTAGAGCTAGTCACATGATCCTTAGGCTACCGGGTACTAATATAGTTTAAAAATATATACGCATATTCATTTCGTCCATGGCCTAATGGATAAGGATGTAGAGTCAGGAAAGGATGTAATCTGGGGAACTAAGGGTAGTGAGTTCAAGTCTCGCTGCGAGAGAAATTAGATAAGTAAATTTGTAATAAATGATGTTAAATAATGTGTTCTTCTTTATTTGTGATTTCAGGACTACTTGCAAAACAACCAAAATTAGTATAAATTGATAAAGAAAAATGATTAAATAAATAAGTTTATTTTTTATAAATTTACAAATTTTATAAATAAATAAAAAAATAATAAAATAAAATATTTTTTTTTTAAATAAAACAATAAAATAAAATAAAAACAGTGTAAGAGTATAATAAGTTAAATAATTATATTTAACATCACATTTATATTAATTTAAAATTTAAAAAATGTAAAGAAATTTGTTTTCTGTGTTTATTAAACGAATCCTTAAAGATCCTTAAAGCCGCCTTGAAGATCCTTAAAATTTCAGTTCCATTAAGGATCTTTAAGGATGTCCTTAAAGAGACCTTAAAGACACATTTAAGGTCCTTAAAGACCCCTTAAAGATCCTTAAAGCCCAATTTAATGGTCTTTAAGGGGGCTTTAAGGATCCTTAAAGGTGACTTTTCTTCTTGTGATTGTCAGTAAATCGTTGATCTATTGCTCATCATAGTTATCTGCTTTTAAGTATTACAAAATTAAGTTATGTAATATATATCAATCAATTAATGATTTGAAAATACATTTTACCTTTCTGTGTTTCGCAATTCAATATCTTAAAAATATTTCGACTTTCATATTTTTGGTCCAAGCGCTACTTATTTGGAATGTCATGTTATGCTATATTTTAGGTTGTTGGACAGTGAAAATTTATTTCCTTCTGTAGACATCGTTTCCAAATATAATTCTCTTTCTTCGATGCCTAATTCAATCCAGTTTTGCTACTGCGAATACAACACTGAGGAGCATGGTACTGAGTATAACCCAACAAGTATCCACCCAGAAGCAAAATGTGACTACCGTGATTATGCAGAATGCAATGATACAATGGAGAGAGAATTTTTCTGTGACCATCATAGATCAAAAGCTTTTGTCGAAAAAATGCCTGAATACGTCATAGATACAAACGTGGTAAGACACTAAACAATAGATACAAACTACCACTTAGGATTTCATTTGTTTTCAAACAAGATACAATGTACATGTATTTCGAAAAAAATGTTATAACGTGACATACGGTACAAAAACACAGTTGTTCGGATTACAACTGTTTTTTATACTAATTCAGCATTCATGTACATTTTGGCAATACCGTCTTCACTATCAAAATTACGTATATTTCTAGAGCTAAATACCCACTCGAAAAATTATCTTAACTACCCGCCTCCGCAATTTAAGATGGATTGACAAGTGTTATTTTTATTTTTCTTATTCAACTACTGTATCGAAATTGGAAGCATGCCTGCACTATATGTGACGTTATTGGTTTAATCTCCGGCCAATATTTGAAAAATAGAAAGTGATTGTTATTTTGGTAAGTGCCTCACACTTAAGAAATGTAAGTCATGAGTTACGTTGGAGGAGATCTTTAAAAACGAATGTCATGTGTAACAGCAGGCGTGACGAGTTTAAGATCCCTCCCTTAACATATAAGCTTGACTGTATTTGGAAGGTCAAAATTTCAACTATAGCTGGTGGCATCTCTGTATAAGTGAAATGTTGTTGATTTAGACCTGAATCCCCATTTAATCATGCACTACTATTAATACTTTGATATTCAGTGACTGTCTGACAAGAATCCGGACAAGGAATTTCAAATTTTGCTACTATTGAATATATTTTGAACATATATTTGTCTTTAAAAATTAATATTATTATTGGATGTCTATATCTGCTTTGATTAATATTTTTAGACTAAAAAAGTCAGTGTTACATTTTCTTTTTCTAACAATTAAAATTTATGTCATAATTCATTGATGAAATTGTTTTTCTTTTAGCTTAAAAGGAAAAAGAAATCGGCTGCGGTAACCTATACTCAAGCAGAGGCGTATGATCGTTGTTCTCAAGGATTTCAGAATTCACTGTTAGTCCAACTATGTTTTGCAGCTGGTTTGATTGATAACTCATCCTTAAACTTGTGTGTGACGGATCTGATGGTGAGTAATGTTGTTTAGGAGAACATGTAATTAATTTCTTACCACGTTTAAAATAGGTACACCTGAAAAAAGTAATACTTCAGGATATAGACCTTACACATCACACTAACATATTGATCCTTGTTCAAATCAAAATTTGAAAAAAAACAAAGCTTAAACCGGCAGATTGAGATCATGTAGTTAAACAGGTAATCTCACAACAAGGTAATGAAGCTGAAAGTTTCAGAATGGTATCATCAATTCAAAAAAATCGAAACAAAAACAAATTGACCCATGTTTGAATCACAAAACCAAAAGACGGTGATCATCTACATGGAACAAGGCTCATATTTGCAATAAAGACATTACCTTTACTTCGAAAATCCTAATTTGCCTACATGGAACTAATTTTTTTTTAAATATCTTAATTCAAAATAACTTTTAACAATTGAAATTTGCAATGATGTATCTGTGTTTGTAGATAACTGGAAACGATTTATGGATTAATGAGCACATCGAGAGTGTAAGATTACAATGTGTACACGTAATCGACTACAACAATACACTACAAAGGGACATGGAAAATGTTACTGTTGCCATTCAGAGTATAGCCTGCCAAAGAAACTGTTCAGGTCAAGGATCATGTGTAAATGGTAAAATAACAAAATCTGTGTTAATTTACGAATCCATTTTCGGGGTATGAAAAAATGCTAAAAATTACGTGATTAAGAAACTGTTCGGGTCAAGGATCATGTGTAAATGGTAAAATAACAAAATCTGTGTTAATTTACGAATCCATTTTCGGGGTATGAAAAAATGCTAAAAATTGCGTAATTAAAAAATCATAAACAACGTACTAGTTCAAGTTAAAATCAAAATCTGATAGTTTCAGTTAACACGTAAACCTACACTAAAAAAGGAAGGTCGGTTGCTCCGATATACTAGATCCATCCTGTTATAAATCTAGGTACAGTCGTCGCGTGTGATATCGGCATTGAGAACTTTGTTACATTTTGTCACAAACATAGTTTCATATTACAAAACAAATTTATTTTTAATATATGTTTTATATTAGCGTTGGTGTTAATTATATGGAATAAATGTCGTGTGGTATGGTTTTAAAAAATCATGCCAAATTAGGCAAGTCACCTTTGTTGTTTAAGTAATATAAATACATGTACTTTGGTATACCTAGGTACATGTATTTGTAATGATGGATATGAGGAGACGGATTGCTCAGTCACTAAAGCTGACCCACCAGAGATCTTTAGCACGTCACATCAATTAGTGAATGGTACAACGCACAAATATTCCTGTGATCGGTCTACAGACAATTGTCAAGTGATAGAGCTTTATGGTCAAGGATTTGTATATGATCCCCCTCCAGTACTGCTAATAAGAAAGTATCAGGTTTGTGATATGATAAATCAATAACAACATGTCACATATTTTTTAGTCAGTTGGAATTTTTTATCTTCAACATGTCAGCAGCTTTTTAAACGAGGGAATGGAATCTATTTGATAATTGGTCAATCGAAATATAGCTAGTTACCATGGGATCGTCAATAAATCTTAATATCCTCGATCGAAAATGACTTAATGCGCCATATCCTTGCAAATTGTAACCACACAATCACTTTGTAGCAAACAACAGACATGGCGTAGAGGCTGCATGAACAATCCGTACGTTAACATAGCTAATGTTGACCGAATACCACTTACAACCTGTGGTAATAATATTATTTGTGGATGTAGGATAATAAATAAAAACAAACATACCAATCCATGTCAAAGACAATATCCAAAAAGCGAAGTAAAAAATAAAACCTAGGGTACTTGCCAAAAAATTGTTGACTCAGGGATATTGCAAGCCTAGGATTATCAAGGCCCTCAAAAAGTTTTATGGCCGTCATCACAGTATTGTTGATAAGTTTGATGTCTCTGTGTCCAGGATTGCCTTGGATATATTTGACGTCTCATAGTTCCATGTTCCTTTCACACAATTTTGATTACACACGTGACGGGTGTAGCTAGCTAAACAGGAGGTGCTTACCCTTCCGGAGCACCCGGCCTCACTTCCCTTGTGGAAGTTCACGTGTCTAACCTAACTTGTCAGTTCCAAAGTTTTTACTTTGCTTCTGGATTGTGATTCGGAAATGGATAAGTATGTTTGTTTTTAATTAATTCGATACAGTAAAAACAATGATATTGTGATATTTTAAACCATATTTATTTCAGATATCGACAGAGTATACAAAACGCCTGAGCAACCTGTATATCCTTTCGTGCACATGGAGAGGGAGATTTCAGGTAGATTGTAACTTGGATACAGTAATCCTACCAAGTGACGTTTTTGTTACTCAATACACATATGAAATATCAAATGATGGCGTTAACTTTGGAAGTATGATGGAGCTTCATGTGTTTCGCGCAACCTGTCAAGAGGTTAGTCACAGTGCAGCTGGTATAACCTACAAATTAAAGGTAACTATTAAAATATGATGATAATGACGATTATTTAATCTCTCAGAGTTTTATGGGTTTTTTAAATTAAATTACACAAGAGGTGGTGGGTACAGCTAGCTAAATATAAAGTAGTGTCATTTTAAGAACATCCAGCCTCGCTCCCCTGGGGGATGTTCATATCTTTAATCTTATTTCACCATTAAAAGTTTAAGATTGGCTTTACTAATTGCTATTTGGACAAGGACCAGCATGTATAAACGTCTACATTTTTTATGAATCTTGGTCAGATTTTGTATCACGATAAGTGTTTGTAAACTTCTTGTAATCAATAGAAAACAATCAAAAACAAACATACGTATCCATGTCCGAATCACAATCCAGAGGCAAAGTAAAACCTTTGGAACTGACAAGTTAGGTTAGACACATGAACAGCCAACAGGGAAGTAAGGCCGGGTGGTCCGGAAGGGTAAGCACCTCCTGTTTAGCTAGCTACACCCGCCACGTGTGTAATCAAAATTGTGTGAAAGGAACATGTAACTATGAGACGTCAAATATATCAAGGGCAATCCTGGACACAGAGACATCAAACTTATCAACAATACTGTGATGACGGCCATAAAACTTTTTAAGGGCATTGATAAGCCTAGGCTTGCAATATTCCTGAGTCAGCAATTTATTTGCAAACAGCCTCCTTCGTTGTACAAAGTCTCCGTAGTGGAAACAAGCTCTACCATAGCGTATTAATTTCTTTAAGTTTTATCATACTTCAAACATTCCTAGTTTGAGTTTTGTTTCATTACTTATATGATTAATTTATTTCAGGACAATTATTGCTACATTAACAACATTTGCCATGTTCATAAATCTACGGATATTAATGATTCATGTAATATATGCAACAGAACGGAGGAGAAATTCAAGTGGTCAAAGTCTAATCAGGGCGGTAGGTTAATATTTTTTCATTCTAACTTTTGACATTAGGATTTGCCAGACCTGCAAATTATTGTTTTTGCATGCCGCCTTAATTGCTTCTTGTCATTGGGAAGTTTAGATGAACAAGTAACACATATATATTTTTTTCTTCATCGTGTAAGTTTTTGTTTTTGTTTTTTTTTTTTTTTTTGCATTGATGATTAGTGATATATTAATTGTGGTATTTCGTGACGGTTAAAGCTAGCTAACTAGGAAATGCTTATCATTCCACTGTACCTGGACTAGATTCTCTTCTAGCACTTGGTCACTTGTTTAATTTTAACCTTCAGTTTTTAAAATGTTAACTTTCAATTTTGATGGTAATTTTGACAAGGATTGGTAAATGTATGGATTTTATTGATAGTCGTTTAGTATTGGTATTTTGGAAGGACGAAACTGACCTGGAAATTGCATGTCGTAGATAATGAAAATGCATTTTGTTTACATTACACACTGGTCTATCAAATACTTTTCAGACCATTCCAATGATTGACTATAGGCTGATTAGTGTATTGCATAAACTGAACTGATATTTTCGTTGTTCAAGTGATGTTAATCAAAAACACACATATCAAGCCATGTCCAAACCACAATTCCAAACAAAGTAAAAACTTTAAATCTGACAAAATAGTTAAAGACATGGACTATCATCAGGAAATTTAGGTAGGTAATATTATCCGAAAAGGTAAGCCCCCACCCCCCCCCGTTTAGCTAGTTACACATCCAACTTGTATAATCAGAATTGAGATTACCTTTGAACCATATCTAGGATAAATTTTGATTTAGAGACGTCAAACTTAGCAACACAATTGTGATAATTCTTGGTTTTATTGTTTTTTAGACTGTTCAACCAAAACAACACCAAAAGGCAGTGATTCATTAACTATTGGTTTAAGTGTTGTTGGCGTCCTTGTTCTTGTCTCAGCAGTAGTAGTTGGTATTTGTATATGTAAATATCATAAGACCAAGAGCGGGTAAATAAACTGTATTTTTAAAAAAATAAAAAAGCAATATTAAAAATAAAAAACAAGCTTACTCGTGTCCGAATAACAATCCAGATACACAGTCACTTCTTACCGTCGCTATTAGCAGTACTTTTAATTTGATTCTTTTTGGAAAACGACGTGTTTTTTAACAAAAGGTTATCAATTTTTACCATGTTTAATTTCAGAATGATAAAAAGCAAAAAGTTAAGAATTGTAGCCAAGAGAAATGGCGAGATTCCAATTATTGTAGATGCTGTTTTATCATTATTAATTTATATGTTATAAATAAGCCGTTTTATGTATTACTTCCCTACAATATCTTAAAAATTAAAAAAAAAACGCAAGTGATCTAATAAAAAACAAACATCCTTATCCATGTCTGACTCACAATCCAGAATCAAAAAGTAAAAACTTCGGAAGTATTAAAATAGAAATTACTAATTTAAGCTTTTATATTTTCTATTTTTTTATTATATTTGGGAAAACGTGACGATAGAATCTATGACGTTTTAATGTCAAGGACAACCAGTAACCTTTCCAAGATATACACTGATTGTAAACCTACAACTGAGGGTACTCAAACACAAACCAGTGTCCTTTCCAACGAGATAGCCAGTAGTTCTACACCTGTAACAACAGATAATCAAAGATCAACAAGCACATTCTTTACTAAAACACCCAGTGATTCTAGGCATGTAATTCCAACTATTCAAAGGGAAGGAACAGCATCTGCAATAGAATTAAGCTTTCAGACAGAATTAATTCCGAGATCAGAAGAGCCAAAAGAATTGAGGAAAGCATCAACTGCCAAAGACATAATGCGTTTGGAGGATTTAGAATAACATTTGCTCAATATATGCATATTTTTCAATCAGATGATTTTTTGTTTCACTGAAATGTAAATAAAAAATATGTCGTGATATTAATATAGGGTTAATAGAAAATCGCAGTATAGGGAAAAGTATAGACAAATAATAGTTTGTCCCACAAGTTTTTGAAAAAACCAGCATAATGTAGTTCTGAATTTAAATTTTCTGAAAATGTAAAAAATACATATATCCTCTTGCTTGCTTTTTCGGTATAAAACTTCAAAGATGTAATTTTATGCGAAAATATTAGCAATAACATCATGATTTTGGACGATTTTGCTCAAGAGTCGGAAACTTGGAAAATTTAACGTCATCGTGTCGTACACTAGAGGTGTTGTGTTTGCGCTTCTTGATGTTATAGTAAACATATTAATTTTATGTTTTTTATACAAATTATTTCATAAATAAGATTATTTTATATTTCTAGTCACTATGGAATAATAATTATAATAATCTTCAGAAACATTTTACTTGTAATAGCTGAAGAACAAGGCTTTATTATCCAAAATAAAAGTCAATGATGCTACTTCGAAAATGCAAGAACACGGGCCGATCAGAGACAGGGAAATATTATCAAAAGCTACATTTCAAACATAAATAAGATATTGAAATTTGAGACCTAAAGTCTTGACTGGAAGGAAAAAATCATTTAAATTCAAAACATTTTGCTTGGCCAAAGGAAGTGACTGAAAACCTTCAAGCTGTAAAATACGTCACTCAAAAATTCCATGCGTAATTCTGCAGATGCATCTGTATTTCAGTATAAATTTTCATGACGTCATTGCAAACAAATTTAAAAAGTCATTGTATATGAAAAATATGAAAATTAAAAAATTTTTAAATCTGAAAGAATTTTGAAAATCGTAACAACATTGAAACGATATCATGAATTTAATTTTGTGAAAATAAACATTAACAATTGAAGGTATAAAAAGGCAAATTTTTAGTGAATCACTGGTATCTGTTGCATTTTTATCCGTGAATAGTATTTATGATACTTTTCTTGTATATTTTCATTATTATTTTTAATTGATAGGTATTATATATCAAAATAAAAAACAAACATACTAATCCATGTCCGAATCACAGCCCAGAAGCAAAGTAACAACTTTGGAACTACCAAGTTAGGTTAGACACGTGAACTTTCACTAGGGAAGTAAGGCCGGGTGATCCGGAAGGGTAAGCACCTCATGTTTAGGTAGCTACACCCGTCCACGTGTGTAATCAAAATTGTGTGAAAGGAACATCGAACTATGACATCAAATATATCCAGGGCAATCTTTGACACAGAGACATCAAACTTATCAACAATACCTTGATGACGGCTATAAAACGTTTTGAGGGCCTTGATAAGCCTAAGCTTCCAATATCCCTGAGTCAACAATTTATTTGCAAACAGCCTACTTCGTTGTACAAAGTCCCCGTATTAATTCCCTGCAAGTTATTTATCAAAACAGTTACTTATAGTTAGGACTTAGAATATTACTATCAAAGTGCACAGATTTGTACACGCCGTGTGTAACGTCAGCGTTCATTTGTACCACTTGGCCTTAATAGTTATTAATTTTGAAGACGACTTTAGCTAGCAGCTAAACAGAAGATGACATTTTTTCAAAGCTAGTTAACGTCCTTTCATTATAAACCCATTATAACACTATAGGAATAACACTGAACAATTCGCTAGGCGAATTATGTTACGTGTGCAATGTCCAATTCTTTCATACTTCCATAACAAAAAAATCCTTCCTTTCTTATAATTCAATTTAACTCTTTTTTCAACGATAAATAGCCAAATTAAATAACAAAATTGCCGTAAAAAGTTAAAAAAGCACCGCTACGGCGTAGGAATTCAAATGTCTCTGTGCATTATCCATAAGATGACGTCACTAAAGGCCAATCAATTTATGCAAACGTAACAGATAAATTTGACCAATCAAAATGCTTTAAACAAAGGAAAGTTGAATTATTTCTGTTGAATAAATTCACCTATCTCTAAAAAACACTTCCAATAACTTTAAACTCATCATATCTGTGTATCAAAAAAAAGGCCGTAACTGCTACCTGTTTATCCGAATAAGAGACGATAATGTGTTGGACCCTGCCATCTATTTATCCGAACAAAAGACTATAATAACATTTTACCCCTATCATAACACTTTTGTATCAGAATTCCAAGCCATCAGTGATTGACAAAAATAGTTCATTATCTAATAATTAGCCGTTGATTTAAACCATATTTATCATTTTTATTTTTAGGCAAAATTATAACATGCTAATAAAGAGCTGAATATTTATCGTCATCTTCTTTTTTCATCATCATCATCATCATCATTCAATAGTAAGTTAAACAATGTATTTTTTTTACTTATGTGGAATGCAATATTGTGTTTAGTTAACAAATATTTATTTAAACAATGTTTTCTTTACTGTAAATGTTTTTCTTTTGTATAGAATTAAACAAATTGTAATAAGCAATATTTTAAAAAATATTTTTAACAATTTTAATTTAATAATCTATTATGGACCTCTCTCGATGGAACTGTGCTCCTATAGTGTTGTCTGGAGAGGTATAGTGACCGAGCCGACAGGCTAGGAGAACTGTTCCCGAGGGAGAGGTCCATAATAGATTTAGTACATCACATGTCTGTATTTTCTAAGTAAGTACATCACATGTCTGTGTTTTCTAAGTTAGTACATCACATGTCTTTGTTTTCTAAGTTTTTAAGTCCGAGGGAAGTTTGTATGAAATTGACACAAAACATTGTTGATTTCATCAATATCCATAGATACAAACTCGTCATCAATTTTCCTGGCTATCAGAAATTCATTTAAAATATTACTTTGTGGCCTCCTGTGTTGTTTTCTTCGTAAACACCTGATTGAAATTCGTAAATCGGCCGTCGTCGGATGCCATTTTGTATCCGACGACAGTAATAAACAGCACCACCTGGACAAAGGGAAGTAACTCGCTTTTGCTTTGCGGGGGGTCACGCAGGGACTATACTTGAATGCGGGGGACTATACCTAGGTATAGTCCCGCTGCTATGCGTTGTCAAGGACAGATGATTGCTACACGAAATAGAACTCATGTAGTTATCCAATGATTATCCAACAAATTAACATGATGTACTTATTATATGTAGTACATTGCATTCACTTATGTGTTATTTTATCTTCTTCGTAATGTTCTACATTAGTTTAATGTATAATCACCACTAAAATGCATACAATAAAGATTTGTAATTAAAATCATTTACATACGTGTGTTGTCACATGTTTTTAGCTCACCTGAGCCAAAGGCTCAGATGAGCTATTGCAATCTATCACCGTCCGTCGTGCGTCGTCCGTCGTCCGTCGTGCGTCGTGCGTCGTCGTCGTCCGTCGTGTGTAAACTTTACATTTTAATCTTCTCCTCCAAAACTACTGGGCCATATTTGATGAAACTTAGTGATTATCATGCCTAGGTAACAGCGTTTCAAAATTGTGTTCGGGGTTTGGCCACCAACAAGATGGCCGCTGTTACTAAAAATAGCAAAAAGACAAAAAAATCTTCTTCTCTGAAACCAAAAGATGCAGGCAAATTTTGATTGGATATTTGGATTTAGCATACCTGGGAACATTATAATTGTGTTTTTCATGAAAGATAGACGAAAAATAGGTTACGCGTTTTTTGGGTAAAATTACATAATTTTTAAAATGAGACATTTATTGTTATAACTTCATAACGGCTGAAGATAGTTGTATGGAGTTTTCTCTATTGATCTTGTCTACAATTTTCTTCCAATTGATGTCAAGATTGAAGGTCAAGGTCATGTCCCAGTTTTTGACCTTTGATAAAAAATGCTATTTTTTTAAATTTCTCGTGAAAATGGTGTAGGATTTTCAGTTATTTGTAGGTATTGACATGATGATCATTTTGATACATAGATCAGGTCATGGGTTCAAAGTCAAGGTCATAGCTGTGAACAAATATTTAATGGTTAATTATCTCAAAAACTATAAACTTTTTGTATAGGCATGTATATTGGAATATTGTAGGTATTGGCCTAACATAATTTTGATATATAGATAAAGGTCATAGGTTCAAAGGTCAAGGTCATAGACGCGAACAAATACTTAAATGGTTAATTATCTCAAAAACTATAAACTTTTTGTATAGGCATGTATATTGGAATATTGTAGGTATTGGCCTAACGATCATTTTGATATGAATGAAGGTCATAGGTCTATCAGATCATAGATGCAAACTAATACTTAAATGGTCAATTATCTCAGAAATATAAACTTTTTGTATAGGCATGTATATTAGAATATTGTAGGTATTGGCCTATCGATCATTTTAATATATGAATGAAGGTCATAGGTTCAAAGGTCAAGGTCATAGATGCAAATGAATACTTAAATGGTTAATTATCTCAAAACTATAACCTTTTTGTATAGGCATGTATATTGGAATATTGTAGGTATTGGCCTAACGATAATATTTGATATACAGATAAAGGTCATAGGTTCAAAGGTCAAGGTCATAGACGCGAACAAATACTTAAATGGTTAATTATCTCAAAAACTATAAACTTTTTGTATAAGCATGTATATTAGAATATTGTAGGCATTTGCACAACAATCATTTTGATATATGAATGAAGTTCATAGGTTCAAAGGTCAAGATCATAGATGCAAACTAATACTTAAATGGTCAATTATCTCAGAAACTATAAACTTTTTGTATAGGCATGTATATTGGAATATTGTAGGTATTGGCCTATCGATATTTTAATATATGAATGAAAGGTCATAGGTTCAAAGGTCAAGGTCATAGACGCAAAAATACTTAAATGGTTAATTATCTCAAAAACTATAAACTCTTTGAATAGGCATGTATATTGGAATAAGGTATGTATGTCCTAACGATCATTTTGATATATGAATGAAGTCATAGGTTCAAAGGTCAAGGTTATAGATGCAAATGAATACTTAAATGGTTAATTATCTAAAAACTATAAACTTTTTGTATAGGCATGTATAATAGAATA